>JAHUUD020000019.1:0-482500 GCA_020010945.3 Muscidifurax raptorellus | reverse complement strand
AATATTATTCCTTTACCGCGGGGGCGGCACCGGCGGGCGTGGGCGCAGGCCGCGTATACGCTTATAAGCGTATATTACCGACCACGAGTGATATAAGCGGGCCTGATGGGAGGAAGAGAGGGCGCTCGATGGCGCGGGGAAGCCTGCTGAGGCCGGTTGGACCTGCTTAATCCTTCCTGCTCCTGGGCAGGGAAAGGGGTAGGTAAAGCGAAGTGATCCCCTCGTGCCGGTTCGCTGATCAGGGAGCGCCCGTTGAGGCGCCCTGGATGAGTCCTTTGTCGGCTGCTGCTGTGCTCGTCTCTATCTGGGCAGTGAGCGCCCGCTGAGGCGCCCTCGGTGCAGTCGCTGCTGGACTGAATCCCTCGACGGTGCTTCCAGTTGCCTAGAGAGCGGACACTGCTCGGACCTCTCTAGGTCGGCTCTGTGAGAGAGCCTGGACGAGGGAGGGCCGCCCAACCCGGTGAGAACTCACCACAGCTAATGGGGAAAAGGGGAAAGAGAAATTTATCTTTCTTTTGTTGCGGGCCAACCCCAATGAAGGAACCGACCACACAGAAATGACTAGAGGACGCGAAGCGTCTTAGTCGTCGAGTGTCAGGTCGACTTGCTCGTCAGCCGTTGGCTTCGGAGCCGTCTTCCGTACCGCCAGGAGGAGGGGAGGTACCACGGGAGCGATGCGAACCAGCTTAGGTTTGCTTCGTGGTGGAGGAGCGGTGGGCTTGCGTTTGAGCGGAGGAGTCGGCTTCGCCGCTCTCTTGGCCCCGATCTTCCGCGAGATGATCTCGAGCCGGGGTGTGGACGATTTCAGGAGTTCACGGAGATCCGGCGAGGGCTGGCGGCTCGGGAGGTCGATCAGCTTGAGGTGCTCTGGCCACTCTGCACAGAGCGCTCCGTCATCCGGTGAAGGTGAATCTGCAGCGTTGGTGAGAGCGAGCGGTGAGGTCTGCTGGTCGTCGGTCTGGGTGCCGTTGTCCTGGTGAGGGCACTCAGTCTGGGTGGCGGCGTCGGCTGGATTGGCTCTACGCTGTAGTCGCTCCAGGATGGTGATGCGCCGGTTGGCTGTGGCCAAGTAACCGTGGAGCAGCTCCAACTCGGCCCGGTAAGCCTCTCTCCCACTCTCTCTCGTGGGCGTGGGATTAGAGGAGGTGAAAGGTGAGGGAAGGGCGAAATAATTACGCTGGTAATTATTCAAAACAAAAGAACGGTTTATTCCTCGCTTGACTAATACTCGCACTTGCCTAGGCTCGGCTTTCTTTGGTCGGTGAGGACCGTTGGAGGTGGTGTCTTGGCTGCTTTGTGTTTGGGTCTTGTCGCGAGAGAGCCTATGGGTGGGTTATTACACGAGTAGCATCCGCAGACGAGCCGTCTATAAGCGTGCATGGACGGCTCGCCTATAAGCCTGCGATGATGAGTGGGTAAAGGAGAGAAGAATGTTATAATTACAAGAAAAAGTTTAAAATACTTTTTTTTATTATAAATATATTAAACATAACGCAGAACAATTTATATTACTTAAACACTAATACAAAAACGAGATTCTTAAATTTACTTTTATTTGTTCACAAACAACTTACATACTATACTTAACTTTTGTAACCGTATGGGAGCGATAACCCGGTGGTAATATACCTACGCTTTTTTAGAACTATGCTACACGATTTGACCTCTTCTCGCGTGACGATAGTGTGATCTGGCTGTAATAACCCACCAACAGGCTCTCTCGCGACAAGCCCCTTAAACGCGCGCAACCCATCACGCGTCGGCATCCTCTCTAGCCCCGAACACCGCGCCGCTAGTACCGCGCACCGACGCTAGGCGGCTACGCTCCTCCGGCGCGCTGCCCACTAGCAAAGCAGCACAGCGAGGGGCACATAAAGAGGCCGGCCGAGACGGCCCAAGCATTCTCATCCCTCCCCCAACGGTCCTTAGACCAAAGAAAGCCGAGCCTAGGCAAGTACGAGTACTAGTCGATTAAGGAATAAACCGTTTTTTGTTCTGAATAATTACTGTTGTAATTATTTAACCTTTTTTTCAACTCCCCTTCCTCCACTCCCACTTCCATGAGAGAGAGCGAGAGAGCGGCTTACCGAGCCGAACTGGAACTGCTTCACGGCTACCTGGCCACAGCCAACCGGCGGATCACCATCCTGGAGCGCCTACAACACCGAGCCAGCCTACCTGACGCCGCCACTCAGACTGAGAGATATCACCAAGACAGCAGCACCGAGACCGACGACCAGCAGACTTCACCGCTCGCTTTCACCGACTCTGCGGACTCGCCTTCGCTGGACGACGGAGCGCTCTGCGCAGAGTGGCCAGAGCACCCAAAGCTGATCGACCTCCTGAGCCGCCAGCCCTCGCCGGATCTCCGGGACCTCCTGAAGCCATCCACACCGGCTCGAGATCATCTCGCGGAAGATCGGAGCCAAGAGAGAGGCGAAGCCCACTCCTCCGCTCAAGGGAAAGTCCACCGCTCCTCCGCCACGAGGCAAGCCTAAGCTAATTCGCATCGCTCCCGTGGTACCTCCCCTCCTCCTGGCGGTACGGAAGACGGCTCTGAAGCCAGCGGCTGATGAGCAAGTCGACCTGACGCTCGACGACTAAGGCGCCTCGCGTCCTCTAGTCATTTTTGTGTGGCCGGTTCCTTCATTGAGGCTGGCCCGTAATAGAAGAAAGATAAATTTCTCTTTTCCCTTTGCCCCATTAGCTGTGGTGAGTTCTCACCGGGTTGGGCGACCCTCCCTCGTCCAGGCTCTCCCCCAGAGCCGACCTAGAGAGGTCCGAGCCCTGTCCGCTCTCTAGGCAACTGGAAGCACCGTCGAGGGATTCAGTCCAGCAGCGACTGCACCGAGGGCGCCTCAGCGGGCGCTCACTGCCCAACCAGAAACGAGCACAGCAGCAGCCGACGAAGGACTCATCAAGGGCGCCTCAACGGGCGCTCCCTGCTCACCAAACCGGCACGAAGGGATCACTTCGCTTCGCCTACCCCTTTCCCTGCCAAGGAGCAGAAAGGATTAAGCGGGCCCAACCAATCTTTTAATTCATCGCCGAGCAACAAACCCAACGGGGGCCTGTAATCTTGTGCGTTGTCGTTATATACGAATATGCACGAATCAGTGTCGCAGTATAGCATTCGCTTGCCGAGCTTCTCCAAATACGAAAATAGTTTCAAGCGGACCAGAGTTATCGTGTAGGCTGCTATAACTACGTTCGTATATGGAGTAGACTCCACAGCGTCGTCGATGTACTGCCAGCTCGCGTACATCATCTCCTCGTTGACCAGCAGGAAACTCAAGACCTCTTTATCCTCAGTCGTTAGAAGTTTAAGGAGGTCTTCGCGCTCCTTGACGATCACAGTCTATTTTAAATTATTGCGCTGTCCGAACTTACCCCAGAACGAGTTCAGACAGAGCTTTGCAACAGTACGCAAGCCAGGGTTTTTCGCGATTTTTTCCAGATCGAGCGTTATCCCCTCATTTTCGCGATACTCGCGAACGTAACGCGCTTTCAATTCCGCGTCAACGCATCAAGCTGGAAACCCCGATGCTTCCTGCTTTAATCGCAAGAAAGTGTCTATGTAGCCAGCAAAAAGTCCTCCTTCACCTGTCAGCCGATCGTACTCGGTCATACTATACTGCCATATGACGAATATTTCAGTTATAGTATAGCCGAGTTCGATGGCTTTTCGCAGCTCATCCGTCACCCAGGTTCCGCTGAGCTCTCGCTGACTTGCATCCGGGTGGCAACAATCGCTCTGCCGCAACTCTTCGCAGCATGTTCGACACAGTACGAAGAAAAACTTGCCGTGCATTTTTATCGGCAAAAGAGGCAGATACAATTTTCTCGGCGGCAAAATCTCACATTTTACCAGCACATTTATGGCTGAAAAATTGTTGAATGATGATCGGGAGGAAATCTGCCTCGTTTACAAACGTAAGGATGCAACGAGCATATATCTGTATACAGAATATGCTCGACTGGCTTAGCATCGTAAGCTGCGACGAAATTTTCGGTCTGTCCGCCGAAGAACGCGTCACGGGGATTAAGCGTTATTTCGCTGATGAGCGGATGCTCCTACAAGTACTTGGCGATTTCGGGGTTTTCATGCTTGACTCTGTCAAACTCGCACTCCCAAATCTTGCGCGTCTCCTAACCGAGCTGTTGGATCTGCGCGATTTTAGCGCGTGTGCTCTCGAGCAACGAGTCGAAAGTATGACCTCAGGCATTCGGCTTGTTTCGATTGTTTTTGAAACATTCAGGGCATCCATGCGTATAACAGCCCTGGTATTCAAAAACAATGGGATTTTCTGCTGGATTGGTAGATTGTAAGAATCCGTCGACCAAAGATCCCTCGGGAAGCCGATATTCGCATGCTCTGCCTGCATGCACAATTTCACGACCGATCTCTCGCTCGCACTGCAGCAGCCACTCGACGGCGTTTTGGGAGTGCTTATCGGCGCGTCGATACCTGTCCCCGGGTACTATTCCTATAGTCTGTTACTTTTAGAAATTTTTTCTATAGAGATGAGAGCACGCGGACGCGATTGTAGTAGCCACTACAAACGGGTCCGTATCTCTGACCTCGGGGAAAATTTTTCTGAAAGCCACACACGCGCGATGCAGAATCGTCATATCCATACGGCAGTAGTCGACGATTTCTTTGCTGAAATCGAATACTGCGTTCGCTGCACGCATTTCGCTGTGCCACAGCAAGAACTGTTCGCGCTCGCTCGACGACATAATGTCGGGCGCATAATAGTGCGCATCCGGTATGGGCCCACGGTATTCGGCATTACCCGAGGTGTTAAAAAGGTACGGTAAACAGCCTTTTTTCGTAGACTCACCTAAATCAAATGTAGCAGGCAACGCGGCCAACTTCATTTGAAAATAGCTGAGGCTATTGATGAACTTTGTGCGTCCATACCGTATGCACAGTATTTTCTAACCATTCAGTATGATGCTTGGTGCGCAATTTATTTTACGTTCAACAAGCCGTCGTAAAATGAATTGACCACCATACCCTCGTGCGTTGTGCGCAATGCATATTATATTTTCAAAGTCCATTTTGTCGCTTACTACAAGCTGTAGCAGCTGACCAACGGGATCTTCGGTAAATACGTGCTCGCGCACTCGCTCTCAGCATCATGTTCCACGTGCTCCTCCTGTTCCTGCTCCTCCTCCTCCTCCTCCTCCTCCTCCCCCTTCTCCTCCTCCTCCTCCGATGATGTGGCTCGATGTGGTAAAGGAGGTGAGAACACAACAAACAGCGTTGCGTCGCTGTCGCTCTCCTCAGCGTCCTCCTGTAGAGTAATTCGAACTACAAGAAGAACAAAATTAAAGTACTATTATTTAAAAAAAAAAACTGATTGTAGGGTTCATTGTAAACACTTACCATGTTCCTCGATGATATGCCTCAAACAGTACACATCGCGTGCAACGAGTTCTACCAAGAAATTGCCGACGATTTTTATCACAGCACTAGAATGCTTAAAGTATTTCTGATAAAAATCGGCTATCAAGCGGTACGCGCAATGCATCAACAAGCAGCACAACTCGCGTCGCAGCCTCTCATCGCACATCCGATGAACGCACACATACCACTCGCGGGTACACTTCCTCTGCACAGGTAGGTGGCGAGTCTTGAGCGCGACATTTCTGCGTCACGTTGTAAGCTGGCTCTCTCAATGACACACATTTCGAGAGACTGATGACTGCGCTAGCGTACGGAGGAGTTTTATAGACGGCTCAGGTTTGATATGAAAATATCAAGCCTTTCTTAGGACTTATTTCATCGAATAAGATGATTGCAGAGCAGTAAAAACGTTAAAGAGAGGGATTTGTTTTTAAACAGCACATATTATAGTCATAGCTGAGAAATCTAGGCTGCCAGCAGTGATCGAAAGAAATAGGCGGATAGCGAACGCCTCAGAGAATGGGTATCGCTACCGCTAGATCCGGTGACACGGATCAAACAGTTTTTTATGACTCTATCTTTTTAATCTCTTTTACCGGGCACATGTAATCTCTGTATAAACAGTTAACACTTGTTCTCAAATGTCTAGCGAAGATCCGATGATTCGTTCTCTGCTTAGTTTTGAAAACTAATCAGGTAGCGGTAATAAAACAAAGTCCGAGTCCATGATCACACGATACTTCCTGGAGCTGATTCACGAGACATTGAGAACCTTTCCTTCGCTCTCACCCGTCTCAGATTTTTTCTGATAAGACTACGACGCTGGAGCCCAAGTGTATACAAATAATTCAGTCCGAGTATAGCGTTACCAACGGTCTCGCATTCTTAAGACAAAGAACGTCGTTAAAAGGCAAAGAGTGGAGAGGTGCAGTCCCCCTCTAACTACATACAGAAATTTTTTCCCAACGGCTTACGTTTATGACACGGCGTGCACCGATCAGTCCGCTTTGAATCCCTACAGAGAGCATACACGTAGCCACCATCATGGCAGAATTGAACAAATTAGCAGCTCAACGCGATGCGCTTCTCGCTAATATCGAAACTAAAAAACGTGCAATGGAGAAGCTGAACGGCCAGCTCGAGCGCTACCAGCAGAGAATGCTGCACGTGTCAGCGCTGTTGCAACAAAAACAGCAAGAAGCCGAGCTAAAGGCTTCTCTGGCGGGTCAGTTTGCGCCGATAAACGGGAAGTGTAGAGTGTGTATCGCCAATAGTTCGGAGCACGACTTGTGGCAGCAGTGTTGGAGGTGCCTTCTCTTTCGCTGCTGGAAGTGCAACGGACAGCCCTGCCCGTGCATCCTGAATATGGATTCGCCGAGATCGCCTTCGCCTCCACCATCATCAGCAGACGATGATAACGACGATGACGTCAACACCATCTAAGGTTCGCCACCGACAGTACGCCGAATCCGCATCGTACCTTATAACTTTTATCGGATGCCTACTCCGCCAAAAGAGTTGGTGCCTGAATTAATGCGAGGAGGGCCCACACGTCAACTGCGCCAACAACGCGCTACTCGCAAGTGTAGGTGTATCGCTTGCGTAAAAATTTAGAGTGCGTGTGTATGCGGCTATATAACTATGTTTGTGTGTGTGCGCGCGCACTTGTGTCATTTTATAATTTCATCACCTTGTAAGCTGAGTCATTCAACTCGTACACGTTTTTTAATAAATAAATTTTGTGCCAGAATTTCTCTTTTTATGTGTGCAAAACCCCCCACTCCTATCAACGATCCTCAAACCAGAAATTTAGAGTAAGCTTTGGGGCATCGATTAGTAGAGTTATATATGCCCGCGTTCATTTTGATGCGAATCATTCGTCAAAAGCAGCAATTCGACCATGGGATTGGAGCAGAGCAAAGAGCAGAAAAAAGGTTCTACGTGTGCGTAATATAGCTTTTGTTTAAAAATTATTTATAATTATTTATAAATAAACAAAAGGCACCCAGGATGACAGACTGTTTATGACAGTAGCGGCCGTAAATCATGTTTATTAACCTTATTAGCCATTAACCTTATACCCATAAACATGGGCTTCTGTTTACATAAACAACTGGCTCCAGCCACGGGACTGGTGACGTCACTCTAGGCCCCGCCCAGTCTCTCCATACCAGCCCCTATACTACTCATGCGCGTGATCATTTATGTCGTCCAACAGGCAAGAGTTTTATAACGCGTAAAAGCCCAGAGACCGTTTTATTTTTTATTAAGTTTAGTAATGACGGGAAAACCCAAGTTTCTCGATAGTGCTCTTTTTTATACATTTATATTACCGTCTATCCTCTATAACATGGCCTATTATAATAATGAGCGCCTGTATCGTAAAGTACTATAGCGAAACGAGTTTAATGACGATCCAGATCATGCATTTTCAGTCGCAGGCATTCTTAGCTCAGGCAGGGCCATGGCGCCTCTCGTAATGACGGCCAGGTAGGAAATCACCGCCCAAGCCGGTCCCTAAATCCCCGCATATGCACACGCAGCGTTAGTCCACGGTCTCTCTGTTAAAGGGACCTAATGCAGAACTTCGTGCGTCTCTGAAGCGTAGTTTAAGATCAGGCACAAGCGAACAGCCTAATAGAGCAGTAGGCACCTACTCTCACGTGTACGTCTCAAATAATTCAATAAAGCATATTCGTAAGCTTTCCTATAATGCACTTCACAGTTTTAATCATTATTACTCGCAATAAGTGAACCTCTGCGCGACGTGCCAATTCGAGTTCATAACAAGGGATACAACACCTTCAAACTAAAAAAAATTATTTATAATATATTAATAAATTTATATACATAAACTAAATTTTTTATAACTTAAGTAGACATATTTACCTTCATTTTGAGGGGTACAGGCCTCTTTATACGCCTGTAATACCGACTTATAGTAGGTAGTCTATTTGGATCCATAATTCATTGACCGTATGATACTTAACCAATAGACCAAATGAATTCAAATATGGGGTTATAGCTTAAAAGTATATTAGTTTTGATGTAAATACATGAATTCAATTTTGTATACGTAGAAAAGTTGCTATAAGCCTATTACTCAGTTTTCAATTAATCTGTTATTAATTTTAACATAACTATTGTGTAATTTTTTTTGTACGTATTCAAAATCAAATCACTGTATTTACATCAAAACTAATGTACTATCAAGCAATTTCCTCAAATTTGAGCTATTTAGTCCACCCGTTCCTTTGGAACTTACGATCAACAATCTGTAATTGATAAAAAACATAATTTAGAGAAAATCAGCATTAAAGATTTCACTTGTAATAAATATATATAATTAAAATAATACTTATCTATTTTGCTTCCTCCTAGAGGAAGCTTTGTAATAGTAAAATTTTCAGTTTCGCTAAAACTTCATAGAAACATGTACTTAGATGTTCGAAATTTTGAAGTTCGAATTACGTGTTTTTAGGAAATGTCCATATGGATGTGTGTGTGTGTATACGGGAAAAACATTTATTTTTTTATTTTTTCAATTATTTTTTGAAAAATGGTGTTTGTTTAAACGTTTTTATATATAAAAAATTCATGTTTGCTCCAAAAAAATTACAAATATTATTTATTTGAACAACTCGACCAAATTCAGTTGACGTATTTTGTAGCTTTAATAGACCACTTTTAGAAGGGTAAATAGCCCGATAGTGTTTCGATAATATTTGTATGGTTATAATTGGCACTGTAAAATAAAAAGTTTTTAATTTTTATCGAATTATATGAATAATTTATTTTATTAGTTCCAACGGTTTAAAGGATGGCAAGTACCCCTAATGTTCGCCCTACAACTTCGAAATATAGTAGAAATCATTTCCATTGGACAGAACGAATAATTCATAAGCAACTTTGTTTGCAGAAGTTACAATCTTTATTTTTGTTACGAAAAAAATGGTCTTTTGAAAATTTATGAAAATTCAGTTGTGTTGAAAAGTATTTAAAATACTATCTTCATAGAAAAAAAATTATAATTAATATAAAATTAAAAATTAGGGTATTTTTTACTCGCACAAACACTCTCTCTCATTCACTGGGTGCACACAAACCTTATCTCTGCACTCTCGTCGGTGACGTCGTTCGTCTAGCACAATTCGCTGGACTTCCTCGCTCGCTGTCTGGGCTGCCACACCCGGAGTCTCTTTCGTTATCGCACACAGCACAAGATCCATACAAGTTAACCAATGTTACCGTATCCACGGTTGAGAACTATCTATCGCGTATGTCAAGGGCAAGCCCACGCGCTCGCTCCCTCTCCCTCTCGCTCTATCTCCTTCGCGCCTACCTGCCGAATCGTCACGTGTTTATTCTCTAACCCGCGATTCTACATTGTTTTCGTCGCGGTGTACCGGTACTCATACCGCTACGAGATGGTTGTGGTGCTAAACTTCTTACAGTATATAATAAAATCTACCGAATGGATATTTCGAAAGAATTTTTTGTTCTAGTTATTAATTGTAGAACCCTACAATTAATAACTAATTTTACATCTATATAGATAGTATTTTAAATAATTTTGGACAAAACTTGAATTATCCTAGATTTTCAAAAAAGCTTTTAAACATTATACATATATATCGTGAGAATACTGAAATTCATATGTACATATTATAAATAACTCAATTAACAATAACTCTTAGCACATTTCATAAAACACATGATATTGCTTAAAACATGTCATGAATATTATAAATATTTTTTTATAAAAATGTTCCTTACAGTAATTCATTTGAGCCGTTCTTTGTTGTTGATTTGAATTCTTATTATTTAAAGAATTCACTACAATGGGTCACAGATAACAAATAATATTGCATCATGGTATCACAATAATATGTGATGAAGTATGTAGTAAAAACATTCCATACAAAATATAATATACGGTTCTGGTATCTATACCCTCGATGTATAAAGTTATATAGGTGGTTCTCCGTAAGATCAGCCATCAATATATTTTTGTTAATCAATACTATTTTTTATATGTTCTATATACTGTTTCCAGAACACCTGAATTTTACCAAATTTTTTAATTAATATTTACTAATGTTGTAAATAATTAAAAAAATATTTTTGTCTATTTTTTAGTTTTCTGCACAATTTAATTGATTTATAGCTCTTGGGGGAAGCATTTTTCGCCGTTTCCGAGAAATCGGGGGCCACTCTTTATGTTGCCAGGTGAGCGTGAGAGGGGAAAGAGATCAGGCACGAGAGAGTCGCGTGGTGACGAGCCTACCCGAGTGCGGCGGCACGGGACGCTGCTTCACCATCCTCGTCGAAGGTTAAGCGTGTGCGTGAGAGGGGGAGAGAAAGTATAGAGTCCGAGCAGCACATTGTTGCGCGGGTTTAGTATTGTAAATTTTGGTACGAATAAATAACAAGTTTAACTGTAATTGTGTGTATACATTTATTCCAATCACCCTGAGTAACCCGACTCGAGGTCACCTCGGGGTCGCCTTCTACGAAATTTCGTAAGAAGAAGTCGTAAAGTAAACAAATTATAGTGTCGCGGATTCGGGGCCGAGAAGGGGATAGAGAAATTCGTTTCTCGGATTTTGCCACAATACAACTTTTACACAAGTACAATGAAATTGCGAAATCTCATAAAAGCCAATGTTAAATAATAAAACATAATACACTAAATGAACAAACAAACAAATACATACTTGATGGAAATTTTAAATAAATAAAATTAATTTCTAAATAAGTTACATTTTTAAAATTACATCAGCTTGGGGCGCGCAGCACGGCGCGTTGCACGGCTTGTGGGATCATTTACAATATATATGTTATTAAAATATATTGTACATGATATTAAAGATATATGTATGTTATTCACAAGATAAATTAATTAATTACATTGTTACGTGTGAATGTCGATGGTTTTGTTCTTCGTAAGGTGTTAACCTCATGATTGCTGTGAAATATCGGGGCGATGAAAAGAATATCGGTGAATGCGTTCGTTTATCGATCGTAGTTCACAATGTGTGAGTTTTAAAGAGAGAAATGCTTGTTTAAGGTGATACAGAGAATACGTGGCTCTACTTATCCGATTCTGGTTTCGGAGTCAAACGTCGGCTGTGATAAGCTAGGACTGCCAAAGTCACCCGCACTGCGACCCGTCCAGGCCATGCCCCCACCACCACAAATGCAGGCAAAGAAGAGGAGAGGTGAGGCGATGCCAGGGCTACCTCCCCGCCAGCGAACAAGACCAGAGCGGCTGGCAACAAACGCCTCCACCCAACCACCACCCGAGCCAATACGAGCCCCAAGCACCGAGCGGGAACTGGAGCGAGGACGGCGCACGGCTGCTAAGGGAGAGGAGGGGGCAACTGACTCCTGCTGCAGTGCTCACGCCACCACCAACACCATCACTAACAACACGGCACACAAGAGCCGAGATATTGGCTGTCGTGTACGCCGCGGCAGAGGAAGGGGAATAGGCAGAGGCCGGATTTAGAGCCTTTGTCTAGGCCCAACTATTCGGCTACCTAGGTTAAGGCATCGTTGCTTTTATTGTTTTTTTTTTCTTTTATTATTTAGTTTGTATTTATATTTTTTTTTACGCCAAAAAGTGTTTTTATTGTTTTCGTTATTTTTCAAAAAAAAGAAAGTTTTTTCTTTTTCTTTTTTGTTGTTGCGCAATAAATGTTATATAGTTTGTAAAAGCGTGTTATCCATTGTTGCCCTCTTACCCGCCTCTTCCTTATAATAAAAAATTGTTTCTCCTCAAATGCCGACTCCAACAATTTTCGATTGGGGGCATTGAGACGGCGGCTCCACGTGGTAGGTAAGAGACCACCAACGGATAACTTGTCGATAAATACTAAGAGATAAGTTACCGACTAAGTGAGCGATAGTATTTATCGATTTTAGTTCACAATATATGAGTTGTGTTAAAGAGAGAAACGCGTGTTGAAGATGTTCAGAGAATCCGTGGCTTTACTTATCCGATTCTGGTTTCGGAGTCAAACGTCGGTTGAGCCGCGTGGTAGTTACGTTGTCAAACAAGAGCCGCCGGGCACGCTCACCTGCAATTTATGCAATAAATTCCACGTCAATAAAAATTTTAAAAAATTCTTTCGTATCACTATTTTTTGTTATGTTACCGTTCTATCCCCATAATATTTATCAATATAGCCCGATTCAAGATGAAGTTAAGTGTTTTTAATCTAATTATCATTACCCGTTTCCTCTGGTCTTAAAACTTTGCTAATGTTGATTGAACATTTGTAACATTTTTGCTTAGGTTGGTTGAGCGGTTTTACAATGAGACGTCGGCCCCACGTGGTAGGTAAGAGACCACCAACGGATAACTTGCCGATAAATACTAAGAGATAAGTTACCGACTAAGTGAGCGATAGTATTCACATGTAATAGCCTACCTAAGCGCAGAGGGACGGCCACGGATATAAAAAGAGACCCGCGGCCAGCAGCGAGCACTTACGATCCGGCTCTAGCACGGATAGTACAAGGAGAATTGTCGTCATCTCCGAGTGCTCTGTCTCCTTAGTACCTAGTATGCAAACGAGCAGTGTGCTCTCGAACAGTACTAAGGGGACCCTCCCCTTTTCCATTTAGCATAAGACCAGATTTGTATACTTGAAACAATATATATCTATAATTTATTTAATTCTTTGTTACATTATAGTCCTTGATCGAGCAGCTTCCCTCTGGTGGTTTCTCCATTACAGAGGGTAGGGAAAACTTATATTCACTTAACCGATAGTGCGTGGTGATTGTAAGTTCAATCTTGCTTCCTCGAACGCATTCTCGCCTCATCCCACATCGAGTCTCGAACCCTACACACGACCGTACTGATTTTCTGGCCATATGTACGCGAAGGTATCTGATGTGTTTAAGTATTTTTATTTGATCGACAGAGCAGAAGCTTTATATAAATTGTAGTGGTTGTAGTCTAGCAGTAGTATTCCTATGTAATAGACGAGATGCATGTCTTGAAAAATAATTCATATATCAGATATTTTGATTAAATCTGTGATAAATGTCCCGCCTTCTATGAGGGGAAATCGTGATTCGGTTATTGTCTCCTTCGCGAGGGCTTCTGATTTTCCGATTTGCTCTGGCGTTACGAATCAGGGATGTACTACCCCTTGAGTCACGAATAGTACTGCGTAAGTTAAAATTTCCGTATCTAGTTCGTATTGTAGTACGTTGTCTTCCAGCAGGTTTAGGCTTCTGCGATTTCTTCTTGTCTTTGGAGGCTCGCTTGTTAAGACTGCAGTTTGCTTATGGCGACTTCCAGTTCATATATTTTTTCTTGCAGTATGTCGAATTCCGTGTGTATTAGCTCGGTCTGGTTCGCCAGTAATTTTGCTAGTTGCCTTGTATTGTTGGCTGTGATGCTGATGAGTTGTCTAATTTCTATCCCTGCTCCCTCGTCTCGGGTGCCAAATAATGTGCGGTTGACTTTTCCTATTGCCGAAAACCAGGCTCGTTTAGTTTTTCGATTCTGTGTGGTTCTGTGGCCCTGTAACAGCTCCTTTACCTTGTCGACATTTTTTATTGCCTCTTCGAGCTGCTGTCGCGTTTGATTTAATTGTTGTCCATATGAGCATGATACGTTTTTCTGGGTGCAAGCTACTTCTAAAATTCTCCAGCAATGTATTAGGCTGCCCTATCTTGAGAAAAAGGCCTTAAGATTTATCCGCTGGATCATTTTCCATGTTGTGCCTGAGGTTGCCAATGAGTTTAGCTTTCCAACTAATAATCCAGGACACAGGGTGTGGCACACCTGTAAAAGGGTGTCCTGTAGTTTTGCATCTTTTTGTAAGCATATGTGTGTATTAGTACTGCGGTAGTGGCTATCTTTGTTTCTGTTTTAGTGTGTTAGTTTTATCGCTGTATTCATGTGGCTAGCCCTATTATTTTTCTGTTAGCTTGCTTTACTTTCCTAATTAAATGTATTGTTATTTTCTTCCCTTATATTATATTATATTAGGATAATAATCCTCTATGGGTCTTGGTTTGCACGAGTTTTCTTAATTTACGTGGGTATTTTTAATGTTGTTTTTTCTTTTGCTTATAGGCGTGCGTTGTCAGGTTTACAGTAGGTTGAATCGGCTTTGCGGTGTTTCTTTTCTTTTTTCTTTTGAATCATTATTTGATTGTTGGATTTTTTGTCATTTATTCGCTTTTTTATATATATTGCGGCCTTCAGTTTGCTATTTTCGACCGGCACAGGTTTCGCTAGGAGCGGTCTTCGTATTTCGTCTGTCGGCTCTCGCTTCGGTGATATAGTTCCGTCCTGGTCGGTTCTACGTTTGTTCAGATGGTCGAGCTTCTTTGCATCGTATGGCTTCTCTGGGCTTCTTGTAGTCATCAAAGTAGTGATCTATGACACTTACAGTTTCCGGGTAAGGCTGCTTCTTTCATGTACCTCTCTGGCAATAGTTATCGAAAGGGGGACCGCTGTTGGCTTGGGCCCCGCCATGCGTAGGTAAGGCGGTCTGTCGGTAATAGGTGGAGCATTCCGTTTCTAACGTCTGCATCTCCCAATTTGTTCTTGATTTTTCCTTGTTGTGGATATGATGTTTGTACATTTTTACACTCGCTGTGTTTTTACACTCGCTATTGAAATGCTTCTAGTGACGTGT
This sequence comes from Muscidifurax raptorellus, assembly GCA_020010945.3. Lineage (NCBI taxonomy): Eukaryota > Metazoa > Arthropoda > Insecta > Hymenoptera > Pteromalidae > Muscidifurax > Muscidifurax raptorellus. The sequence continues at coordinate 467,419 of JAHUUD020000019.1, read as the reverse complement.
AATATGCTCAAATCTCAGTCTGGTTTTAACTTTCGTGTATTATAATCTTTCGACGTATTTGAGTTAGTTATTCTAACTCTTTGTTTAATTGTATTTTACCGAAATTGTGTTCGTATAATAATGTCATCTCGCGCATGAATGTTCGTATTTCGTTTTGAATATTTGTTATATCAATCGTTTTACTTTAATAATGTTAATTCCGCATGCGATCATTTTGTCTCTCCTGTTCTTATCGTCTCCCGCTTCCTATCTTTTAAAGTATTCAGAATGTATAATGTGCTTTCCCGAGTTGGCTTGTACTTTTATTCTCTTGACCTTCTAGGCTCGAAACTATTCAGTGTTTACTCTCACTCAATGTCGTCGATGCTCTCTCTCTCCCGCTATGCTCAGTGGAATCGCCATTCTATTGCTTGCATATAATATTCTTTTAGTATCTATGATTATTCTTATTGAAAATAGAAATGCGAAAAATTGAGTATTTCACAAATGTTTTTGCATAAATGATAATACAACTTCTTTTTTTTCATTCAAAATACACGAAACAAAGAGATGCGTGTCCTTCATTCGTCATATTTCTATAAATATGAAAAGTTTCGACTGATAATTTCGATGTAGTCGAATTTCACCTGAATATTAAGATCCCAAATTTTACATACTGTTAGATAATATCTAGACGACGAGAAAGCATCTCTTGCATTTGCGTTATTTAGACGATAACTCCAAATTTAATTACTTTTCTACGACACTATTACTCAATTGACTTTGTCGGTAAAAAATGGGATTCAGACCCCCTTAAAACTAGTTTTGAAAAAAAAGTTAACATGTTTTGAATTCTCAACATATAACCACAATAAAAATAACACTATGAAATTATTAACCGTACTGTACTGATAAATTCGAACACCTCTCTTGATTTTCTGCTGCTCCGGTAGACCCGCACGGAGAAAAATTTCGAAGGGTCAGCATTCGATACTTTCGAAACTACGGTAACACGAATAATATTGTACTCTGTCCCATCTAATTACGGATGATTAAGCTTCGAATTCGAAGTGTAGATACTGAACGATTTTTGTACATGTATGGACGCGAAAATGGGAGAGTGGGGACTCCAAAACTCTCCGCACCGCAGGGACTCGATGCTTTGCAGCCTCAGACCTCGAAACTTGGAATGCTATAGCGTGGTAACTGTTGGTTGTTCTACGCGGCTGTCTTTTGTTTTTACACTACACAAACGAACCTCTCTCCTCTTTCTAGTCCTTCGCGTTATTCGAAGTTGGGAGTCTCAGATCTAGAAAGTCGAAGCGTTAAACGCTTATGCTCGTATTGCCAGTTAGGAGTCTCAGATCTAGAAAGTCGAAGCGTTAAACGCTTATGCTCGTATTGCCAGAAAACCATAACTTTCGGAATTGAGGAATGACAAAAATAGACTGCAAAACATTCTAATTCGAAGTGTGAATACTCCGTAAACTCTACTAGAGCAGTCATATCTATTCATGCCAATTTTTAGCGGTATCTATATTGATTCAAGGGATGTTTTAATTTTTATTCATTAGATTAGTCTCTTCTTCTTTGCCATCTCTCAAATTTAAAACGACAGAAACATTATCGGCAGCATTAAATATTTTTGCTTTTTTAAATATCATAAACATCAACAAGGAAGGGTTTCAAGTGTCTGCATCCGATTTGAATGAAACTTTACTATGTTGTAGAGCACAAAAAAGTAAGAGAAACCTATATTCTGCCCATACATCTATACATTCATTGGCGTGTTATCGTATCTACGTGATTCATTAAGTTAACACATGTAACGTCCCATGTTCATAAAAGATAATTATATGTATGAATATACTGTATACAGAATGATGTATGACGGCGTGTATGTGTACAGGCGCAGGTATACGACAATAATCACAATCTAAGCATTTCCGCAACCGCGTTTACGACATCAAACGCGTCCCACTAATTAAACCAACTGACCCCCGAGTCAGCAATCCCAAAACCTACTTATTCTGCACCATCACCAACCTATATTGTAAGATACTTTCGGTGGCGATCGGTGATTGGTTATTACCCTAACGTTGAGATCATCCGCCAAGCCTTATAAGCCCTGCACTCAGTCCTCATATTGCCTTTAGTGAAGTCTCTTTTACAAGGACAACGAGTGTTGTACCTGCTGGACCTGGTGTGTGAATACGAGTGCCGTTTAGTCCTTCGCGTCGTCTATTGGGTGCTTAGAAACCACTCAAACTCCGTGGAAGCTAACCGGTGGAATTCTTCATACTCTGGACGTGAGTTGGTACAGTACGAGGCTTAAGGACCGTCAACCTATCTGGCGTTAGCTTCGGCAGCTTAGTTAAGGAACTTACTCTCAACACGCCACGGAACCATCCGTGTAGGATAATACTAAACACCGCCCAGTCATCAACCGTGCAATCTACTAGTAGTGTCCGAACGGGATTGTAAGTCGAACCAATATAGAAATAAGTAAATACGTAACATTAAGAACAAACATAAAGATTAGATTAAAACATCTGTGTAACATCTGTATCAAAGCATTGGGCCTTCGTCTAAATAAAGTCATAACAAAGAAGTACCATAAAGAGACAGTTTATTAGAATCATAACCTACTTAATAGTAACAGAAGACTCTCGAGTCAAGGCTAGTTCACCTATACTCAAATAAATAATTATTTGTATATAGAATTACTGCGCGGTTCAGCATAGTAAATCAGAACCTTACAAATGGCATCCCTTGTGGGGAACTAAGCCATTGTTACTAAAGTACCAACTGTCTCGTTTAGAATTTTCATTATTAAGAAGAAATTTAGAGTTAGTATTTTTGAAACTTTTAGACGAAATAAACCATAATGGCGTTTAATCAGACTAGAGAGGAAATCTTAAGATTACCCAACTTAGAACAAAGAATCAATGCTTTAGATCAATTTTATAGATTTAAAGAGGCAGAAAGAGAAGAACAATTATTAGAATTTTCACGTAGTATATTAGAGTCAAATAATTTTCGGGCAGTGGAAAGAGCAACTCAACATCTTGCAGATTACGATGGAACGAACATGAATCTAAAAGAATTCTTACAAGATGTTGATAACTGCTTTACCATGATTTCTACAGATTCAGAAGCACACTTTTCAAGAATCGTTATATCAAAATTAAGGGGTAAAGCCAGACAAGCCTTGGAAGGTAGCACATTTAAAACTTGGAATGATTTAAAATCGCATTTAAAAGACTGCTTTGCACCGCCCCGCACATATAGTTATTACTTACACGAAATTCAATCATCTTCCATGAGGCAGGGAGAGAATATTCGACAGTTTTACGGTCGAATAAACGCGCTAGTTAATGCCGCAATTAACGCCGCGTTGGAAGTACTGGGAAATAACGTACAGCGAGATCATTTAAAACCTCAGATCGAAATTATCGCCTTAGAATCATTTATTAATGGATTACCAGATGGTTGGAGAACCCGTATTATCGAGTTAGCCCCAGAAAAACTGGATGACGCGTTCGCGTTAGCATCGAAATATGAACGGGGTAAAGTAACCATGTATAATAATCATTACTCCAATCCACGTATTCATCAAGTAAGTCATACACAAGATCGAAGTCCACATGGTTCACGGGATTCACCCCATGGTTCAGGAGAAATATATGAAAGTATACATCAAGTAAGAACATTGAATAATGAGGAAGGAGATAGAGGAGGGCAAAGAAGAGTGAATTTTCATGATTCTACGGATAATAGAGATGAGATTTCTTATTCAATAGACCGGGATGACACCTATTTCCCAAAAATGACTTTTGAAGGAGGCAAGATACACGCACCACCACAGCTGAGTTACAAAAAACCAGTACCCGAGCCTATCAAACATCCAAGTATACTCCAGAGGGAATATACTGAGAATACTATGGTGCCAGTAAGACCACCAGTACAAGGACATGTTATACCACCAGAGGCACCATTATATCCGGATTACAGACCCTGTAACTGTGCTGCATGTTACATATACTTTCAAAATCAACAGAGAGCCGGATATTGGTACCCACCTCAAAATGGAGGCTACCAACATCAAAATCCACCAACGTGTACGCACAGACCAGTCCCAATGCAGGAACCATGTCACCATCAAGAATCCGCAATTAACAGAAATCAAGACTATTACGGAGAAAAGCCGAAGTCGCCAATCCCGTTTCGCAGTGGAAATAAAAATCATTTAAACTGGGACAACGCTCACTGGAAGAACGCACCAGTGAGCGGGACGACTCCACAGCGTTCAACCAGTCCCGGCCCCACAGCCAAGTCGGGAAACCAGCCCAAGTTATTCGACTCACGTCAAGAGTCGAATCCTCGCCCACAATAAAATTAAAAATAGAACAACTGGCCGTTCCAGAAGCCTTATGTGTAGTGGATACCGGAGCCCAAATCAATGCAGTAAAAGAAAATGCATTGGGTCCTAATGCTATAGTAGACCAAAATGACGTGATCTCTATACTAGGTATTTCTCCACAGGAGGTAAGGACTCTAGGAACTGTAAAATTAAAAATCTTAGGAAAGGACCATTTATTCCCCGTGTTACCATCTAGCACGCCACTATCAGAAGAACTTATATTGGGTAACCCTTTTCTACTTGTAGAAAAAGTAAACATCATGTTTGGAGAGGGAGTACTAGTAACGGAAAGTCATCCGATAACACCCGTTCCCTTCGTTCATAAACTAATACCAGAAACTAGTGAAGATAAACATCCAGAGGAAGCATATCGAAACACGGAAGTAAAAAGAGTTCAGATTGAACCTGAGTTTGAATTTCCATATGCCGAACGCGAGATAGAACCGGAATCTATAGATACAGTAAATTGGAATTTTAATTCTAAAGGTTTTAAATCCAGTGGTAAAACTGTATTTAAGTTACCGGCCAGAGCAAAAGTTCCTATAAGAATTCCCGCAACTAAACATTCAGCTAAGGGCCAAGCCTACTTAAGACGAATAAATACCGTCCCAGGAGTTTTTATAGGAGAAGCCGCCGTTAAAAATAACAAAGGCTACTGTTATGTAATGGCCACTAATACTCTACCTGACCCAGTCGAAATAGAAATTACTCCACAGCCATTGGAAGCATTTGACTTTTACGATGACTTGGAGGATGACTACGAGTTTCCGTTAGAAGGGGAACCACCTAAAGACGAAGAAGACCGCGTAAAAACAATCCTGGAAAAAGTTTTAACCAACTATCACACAAGACCAGAAAGAACGCAGATTAAGAAAATAGTAAAAGAATATTCTAATCTGTTTTATTTGCCAGGAGATCCGCCACCAAGAACATCATGTGTTAAGCATAAGATTAGGACAACCGATGAAGAACCCGTCAAAGTTAAGTACAAGAGAGGACCAACAGGACTAGATGACGAGCTTTTTAACCAAATACAAAAACTTTTGGAAGCCGGTATAATCAGGCATTCAAAGAGCCCATCTTGCAGTCCTATTCGAATCGTACCTAAGAAACCAGGACCAGACGGAAAGAAAAAGTACAGGTTGGTAATTGACTACCGAAAGTTAAACGCGAAAACCATCAAGGACGCATATCCACTACCTAACATCATGGAAATCCTTGAGCAGATTGGAAGAGCAAAATATTTCTCAGTTTTTGACCTCGCCATGGGCTTTCATCAAATAGAGATTGACCCTGGGGATGTTGAGAAAACTGCCTTTAACACCAGATACGGCCATTTTGAGTACTTATGTATGCCCTTCGGCCTTACCAACGCGCCTGCAACCTTCCAAAGGCTCATGGATTGCGTCCTAACAGGTCTACAAGGATCAGAAATGTATGTCTTTTTAGATGATATAGTGATTTATGCAAATTCTCTCGAAGAACATGAGGAGAAAATCGCTAAATTGTTTGAAAGGTTGTCAGCGGTAGGTTTAAGACTACAAATGGATAAATGCCAATTCCTTGTACCGGAAATTAATTATTTAGGTCATATCATCGACAGTAATGGAGTAAGACCGGACCCTAAGAAGTTAGAAGCCGTTAAAAACTACCCGCGGCCGACTAACCAAACTGAAATTCGACAGTTCTTAGGATTAGCTGGTTATTACAGAAGGTTTATCGAAAACTTCTCAGAGAAAGCAGGGCCCATCAACGCCCTATTAGCCAAAAACGTAAAATGGAAGTGGGAACTAGAACAAGAACAAAGTTTTAAGATCTTAAAAGAAGCACTTTGTGAAGCCCCCGTACTAACAACAGTGGATGAGAGTAAGCCTTTCATTCTAACTACGGATGCAAGTGATGGAGCTATAGGTGCAGTCCTAAGTCAAGGTGAACCAGGTCAAGAACATCCAATCGCCTATATGTTCAGATCTCTCAACAAATGCGAACGAAATTATTCTACCACAGAAAAAGAATGTTTAGCCGTAGTAAATGCCATAGAGTATTTTAGCCACTACCTTTACGGTAAGCATTTCACCGTCTACGGAGATCACGAACCATTGACATGGATTGAATCATTAAAAGATCCAGTCAGTAGGTTAAATCGTTGGAGAATGAGATTACGAGGTTATTACTATACTTTCAAGTATAAACCTGGTCGTCTAAATGTTAACGCAGACGCCCTTTCCCGCAATCCAGTTGATAGAGACCAACTAATTAAAGAAGATGAACAAGAACAGGGGGGGGAGGTACGAGTACTGCCTATCCTACCTAACCCGACTAAAACTTCTTTAGCCAGACAGAATCGTACTCAACTACAAAGCGAAAACGAAACTTCTAAAGAAGGAGTTAAACATCGAAAGAAACCGGGTCGTAAGGAAGGAATCAAGCTTGATAACCCCACTATCCCTTTAGGTATGGAGGGAGGGCAAGCCGACCTAGAAGCAAGTACAATCGCGAAGAGACTTAGAATGAGGAAGAACGAACCAGCCACTACAGAAAAGAAAACAGTAGTTTTTGCAGAACCCATAGTTTCCGAACCACCATCAATGAGTGAAACAGATAATTCAGAAATAACCAACTCAATTGAGAGTAGTATTGCGGAATCTTCCGATGCTCCACCAATACCACTAAGCAACAAATCTTTGCTTCCTAGCCTGTTGAATCAAGATACAGAGTCAGAAGAGGAAACTGATTCTACTATGGTCAAGTCAAACGAGGATCCAGGTGAAAGTGAATTTGATGAGATAATATTGAATAAACCCAATAAGATCAAGAGTAAAAATCCTAACAACAAAAAGAATAAAACTCCTACTAGTTCTAGACAAACTAGTCCAGAAATTGAAACAAAATTTAGAGATTCTTCATCATCAAATAAATGACAAAGAGTTAATAAACCCAAATTTACAATCTACTATGAGACGATCAATGCCAGGTCAACTCATGGGTAATTCAGAACTACAAGAATTATCTAGCATTGAATTAAACAAAAGTGCAAAGGGAAAAGAGATTAATCCTAATGGAAACCCAAGCGAGACTACAAATAACCAACCACTCTCGATGTGCTGGGATAATTTCTTAGAGCTCTATCATGAAACTCCAACTGAGAACTGGGACCTCATGAAAGATATTGAAAGCTCATCACCCTTACAACAAGGAGAGAAAGCGAGTTCAGAACCACCTACGTTACTAGGAGAAGCTTCACAGGCAGTAGTCCCCAGCAGCACTGTGAGAGAATGGATGCTAGAATACGCAGATAGTCAGTCTAATCCGATTCGTTTCAAGTCACCTATAAAACAACCTAGAGCATCTTCTACTGCTTGGACTGAAGAGATGGCCGAAAACACCAATTGGCATCACCTCTCCACAATAGAACAAGAGGATAGTGAAGAAGAATCGGAGGATGAGGTTAACAAAGAATTAAGGAAAAAATTATCTAAACTTAAAAAACAAAATAATCTACCTAAAACGACAAAAACAATAATAACACCCACAAGCGGAACACTTACCAACAATGATAATACTTCTTATATAAATAGTAAATCGAAGGAAGACAGTACAGCTCCAAGATTTGGAAACACACCAACATCTGTATTTTTCGACTATGTAGATTCAGATGTGAACTCGAGTGAATCATTAAAATTTTTAAAAACTAGAGTATGTATAACATATCTAAAAGATAATATAGTACATTTTATTTCAAAAGATTTAAGTTTATCATATGGAACTAACAAATTACTTATTGACGTAGAAGCTATTTATCGCGATGAATTATCGAAGGCCAAGATAACCATCGGTGATGTAATAGTTACCCAAAATAGAAAAAGATTCATTTTCAGTTTAGTTATTTCAGATAAAGAAAAAGACGAAATTATACCAGATAATTTATCGAAATGTTTAAATACATTAGCAAACGAAATTAGGAATAAAAAGTTAAAGTCTTTTAGATTAGCTAGAAGCGGAGAGCTAACTGACACTCTTCCACGAGGGGTATTATTAAATAAAATTAAGGAAAAACTGAAAAATTTACAAATAGCAGTAACGATATGTTACGGTGAGTGTAAGATACTAGCCCCTGAATACAAGTTAATAGTTCTGAACGATTACCATAATAGTTTGTTTGGAGGACATCGTGGTATGGGAAAAACCTATAGAAGAATAAGAGAACGATACTATTGGAAAGGAATGAAAGAAGATATACATGATTTCGTACGCAAATGTGAAATCTGCCAAGAACAAAAGCTGGTTAGAGTAAAGACAAGAGAACCAATGGTAATAACGGATACACCAAGTGAAGTTTTCTATAAAGTAGCCATAGATACAGTTGGACCTTTATGCAAATCTACGCAAGGTAACGTGCATATACTAACTATGCAGTGTCAGTTTTCAAAATTTTGTATAGCAGTACCAGTGCCCAACATCAAAGCAGTTACAATCGCAGACGCTTTGACCCGACACCTTTTTGTACATTTTGGAGTACCTAGAATAATTCTAAGCGACCGAGGACGCAGTTTTCAAAACAATCTATTGTCACAGTTATCCGAAATTTATAATTTTAAATTAAATACTACGACTGCATACCATCCACAGTCTAATGGATCCTTAGAAAGAAGTCACGCTGTCTTAGCAGACTTTCTAAGAAATAAATCATCAAGCAAACAAGATTGGGATAAAGTAATTCCCTTTGCTATTCATGAGTATAATACATCCGTACATACATCAACGGGTTACACTCCTCATGAATTAGTATACGGCAAACCAGCCCGTACACCCAATCGTTTGCCGAACGAATTCGAATTAGAAACTTACAACGATTACATACAAGAACTAACTGAATGTTTGAGAGATGCACAAACAGTAGCCAGGAATAATCTCATACAATCAAAACATAAGAACAAGGAGTACTATGATAAAAAGGCAAGACCTTTACAGATTTCTGTCGGAGACGAAGTGAGAGTATTAAAGGAACCCAGATATGGGAAATTAGATAAATTTTATAATGGAAAATTTTTTGTAAAGGAAATTAAAGACAATAGTAATGTCATAGTAGAATCATCTAATGGAAAACTTATAGTAAAGCATAAAGATAAGTTAGAGAAATTTTATCGCTGAGTAGACCAGACAAGACCACTACAAATTCAAGACACGGTATTTTAAACTTACCGATGTCCAAATTATTCTCCTTCTTTCGACTAAATGATTTTGGTAGTAATTAATTTTTACGCAAAAGGAAGCAGCATAGGATCGTGGGTTCAATGTAATTACTGGAATAAAACTCTATTTTTGAAAGAAATTTTTTTTCACTTAAAGATTAATTTTAAATAAAATTTATTATTTTAAAAAACGTAACAACAAATACTTAAGATTAGGCAAACAAAACAAGAAAATAAGCAGTTCATTTTCGGCCTATTGTCTATCTCTATCTATTGTCAGCGAACTTAGCATTGCGGCTACTACCATCCGAAGCCAATGCAATCGCGCTCACGTGTTGTCAGCTCGCGCCGAAACTTACACAGCACGCGCGTATATGTAGGCGTGACGAAAGCACGAGTTCGCGCCAAAGCGCGGTAACTCCTGCCACCGAGCGGATACTTGAAGAATCAAAAAGACCCATCCAGGAATGCGACCCACCCAGGAATGCAGTACGTCACACTCGCAGTCAATACTATACTTATATATATGCAGCGAGTATATATATAAATGAACATAACGTATGGACATGCGAGTATATATATCAGTGTACATAAAGACGGGTAAGAGTATATATATAAGTATACATAAGACCAGTTATACTTGCATACAGGCTTATACCTACACACATGCACTTTCCAATCTAGCGGACTTACAATAAGACCACATAAGGATTCACATTATACAAATACTAAACATGCGGAATAAACAATTTAGCAACAATTGGCATTACCTAACAAAATAATAATAATTTCGGACTTTTAGCACTCGACCGCACCTTAGGAAGTCAAAATACACCCAAAAATGAGTAGCAACAATCAAATGTTTATAGGCCTGTAACTCGAAAAATTACAGTACGAAAATTGTTATTTTTGTACCTAAATTGTTAGTTAAGGATACTCTATCGACCTATGAGAAAAAAAAAAAAAAAAAAAATATGGTCGGATTCGAACCAAACCTTTTTGTAATTTTGCAATTAAGAGTCTTCGAACTAATAATGTAATAAAAGTTAGACAAATTGTTTATATTTACATTGTTATCCTGTAAATAAAGTACGAAAAATCGCAATTATGATCGGATCAAAACAAAAATTTTACAACTAGGATTAGAGATCAAAATACCGAAAATTTCTTTTTAATCACTTATTAATCTTCCGAGATAATGCATATGTCAGCATTATATTATTAACTTTATGAAAAGTTCTTAAACAACATACTTATGTAACAACATATTGTGAATGAACATCGCACGTTTTTTTTCTTTTTGCACCAGCACCCATTGCTGGGGACAGCAATACTCTGGGGGGGGAGGTGTAACGTCCCATGTTCATAAAAGATAATTATATGTATGAATATACTGTATACAGAATGATGTATGACGGCGTGTATGTGTACAGGCGCAGGTATACGACAATAATCACAATCTAAGCATTTCCGCAACCGCGTTTACGACATCAAACGCGTCCCACTAATTAAACCAACTGACCCCCGAGTCAGCAATCCCAAAACCTACTTATTCTGCACCATCACCAACCTATATTGTAAGATACTTTCGGTGGCGATCGGTGATTGGTTATTACCCTAACGTTGAGATCATCCGCCAAGCCTTATAAGCCCCGCACTCAGTCCTCATATTGCCTTTAGTGAAGTCTCTTTTACAAGGACAACGAGTGTTGTACCTGCTGGACCTGGTGTGTGAATACGATTGCCGTTTAGTCCTTCGCGTCGTCTATTGGGTGCTTAGAAACCACTCAAACTCCGTGGAAGCTAACCGGTGGAATTCTTCATACTCTGGACGTGAGTTGGTACAGTACGAGGCTTAAGGACCGTCAACCTATCTGGCGTTAGCTTCGGCAGCTTAGTTAAGGAACTTACTCTCAACACGCCACGGAACCATCCGTGTAGGATAATACTAAACACCGCCCAGTCATCAACCGTGCAATCTACTAGTAGTGTCCGAACGGGATTGTAAGTCGAACCAATATAGAAATAAGTAAATACGTAACATTAAGAACAAACATAAAGATTAGATTAAAACATCTGTGTAACATCTGTATCAAAGCATTGGGCCTTCGTCTAAATAAAGTCATAACAAAGAAGTACCATAAAGAGACAGTTTATTAGAATCATAACCTACTTAATAGTAACAGAAGACTCTCGAGTCAAGGCTAATTCACCTATACTCAAATAAATAATTATTTGTATATAGAATTACTGCGCGGTTCAGCATAGTAAATCAGAACCTTACACACATATTTAATAATTATAAATAAATTATAATTTTACCAGTAGTAAATTTTCCAAATTTTGAAAGGCGTACACGTTTGTAAATTTAAACAAAGTTTGTGAGACAACTGATGTGAATTCTCCACTCGGTTCCTTCGAAACAAAAAATAAAGGTGATAACAATTTTCCATCAAACGAAATTGTTGATTGTACTGTGTAGGTGTGAGTTGTAGAAGAAATCGATAGTACTAAACATTAAACCTTTTACTCTCCTACAATCGCCAATGTTCGACCAGAGTACGTTTCTAATTGGAAACTATTTTGATCAGAATTATATGTATTTTTACCACCTATTTTTTAATCAATTGCTTGATTTTGGTTACGAATTCCAGATTGTTTTTCAGCAAATTATCTCTATCTTCTATATTTATTTTTGTAATCAATTTAAACTTGCAAGTGTTACGTCCACGGTTATGATGCTGTCATCGGTTGCAACACTTTTATTGGTTTGTTTATTATCGGGAACACGGAGAACGACGAGAATTTTTATGAGAAAATCCTATCGCTTTCGGTGTTGAGACATTTCCGCGACCTGAAGAACAGCGCAAAAGGCCTGATCAGGAAACCTTCTATTAGTGAAAAGGAACTTAATTTCGTGACTTCAGAATATGATTCGACTTGAAAAACCCCTCATAATCTATGCTACGAGAGAGAGAGAGAGAGAGAGAGAGAGAGAGAGAGAGAGAGAGAGAGAGAGAGAGAGAGAGAGAGAGAGAGAGATAGAGTTAGAGAGATAGAGAGATAGAGAGAGAATTAAAAAACCGCTGCCAATTCATTGGCACGTAGCTTCCTCCAACAAAATATATAGTTCCAATTAATGAAATATTTTTTGAATACACAGTATGTAAATGTTATTTTAAATATTTCCAATCTTTATTCTTTTGCTGTTGTTTACCTATTCGTTTCATTATCTACATAATCATATTTTAATCACAAAAGTCAAGGTCAAACTTATGATAAAGCTTGTATAGATTTTACAAAATTTTCCAAATTTAAAAGTAGATCTTTACTTTATGTAGCAGTAAGTAGAGCTACATTTTGACTGGTTACAAATCGCCTGCAGTTGACAAACAAACAGTTTCAAACCATTTTTAAATATTTGAAATAAACAAGTACATAAACAATAGCTTCCTTATAATTGGAGATTTCAATTATGATGCTTATTTAGAAAATAGCTTCAAACAAAAATTTTGACTACAAATTTTAATACACAAATAGACATAATTTTCATAAATAAAGACTCTAACAATTTTGAAACTGGAGTTTATGAAACTTATTTTTTAGATCACAAGCCAATCTTCTTTGGTTTATCTAATAAAAAAGACAATAAAATTAATGAGAATATGTTGTCAAAATCAATAATTACATTACAGATATTGTTGGTTTACCAAATAAAGATAATATATCTTGCTATGCTAATGTAACAGTACTATCATTATTTTACTGTAGTACATTTAGAAAACATACCGATAATTTTAAAGAGAATGACTGTTTAAAAGAATTATTAACGTTATACATATCAAACCGGATCGATGTATTCATATTTAGAAAAATTATAAACGAAAAATATGCGTTAAACCTGCAACAGGATGTAGCTGAATTCGTCATGGATATTTGCGAACAATCAAAATTATTAAAGAGCATTATAGAACATGAACGTATTACTGAAATATTTTGTCCAAATAGTCAAAATATGCGACAACAAAATACCAATATATTATAATTACATTAACTATACCTTCATTTCAAAAATTTTTTATTTATAAGACATAATCAATGGATAATATCGATAATTACAAAACATTAGATATAAATTGTAATGTTTGTAAAATAGAATGTAAAAACAAAACTAAAATGATCATTGGACAGAATAAAATTATTATTTTACAATTAATGTTATTTTGTATGAATACGTCAAGAAACATCATCAAACTGACAGACTGGAAAATAAAAAATATTTCTAATTCAAAAGTGTATATAGATAAATAAATGTATAAAGTTACGAGCGCAATATTTCATCATGGTTCAAGTATTGATTCAAGGCATTATACAAATATGATAAAACAAAATAATAAATGGTTTAAAGGGACAAAGTAGTCCTATTTCTTGACAAAATCGATTTTTTATGTCTTTTGTCCCAAAGTTATAAGCAAAATACTTAATCTATCTTTTTAACGATTTTCCGGAAAATTACGTATTTTTAATTTTTCTTTAATAAACGAATAAATAAACAAAAAAAAATTATGATTTGCAATATATTATTCCTAATATCTGTAATATATGTATAGGTCATATATATTTTTTATGTGTATTTTAATAAAAGATTACACGTGTATACGTATAAATAAATTAATTTAAGCATATACTAAAATTTTAAAAAGATCGCGCCTTTTCTATACATATCTGTGCGCATCTTATCTAACTCATCCTGCACAGGTTATATCTACAAGTATTTTGAAATATATCTACAATATACTTGAGATAATTTGTTTTACTTATTGTAGCCTTTTATTTAAATATTTAAAAATATATAATTAAAGTGTAGTGAAATAGTGTAGTGAAAAAGGTGTAGTGAACAAAGTGTAGTGAGAAAAGCAGAGCAGTGAAATTTGTATATAAAAAAAGTAAATTGTTAGTGTGAGATTATTCTGACAATGGCTTCGAATAAGGAAGCGAAGGGATGATTTGCATCTACTCATCCGGATGCCAAGTACTGGTTTGGCAGGACAACGTGCTGGCTTCCTGAAGATTATGGAGGAGTTTGCTTATTGGGCTAAGACCACCGATTTCAGAAGACTCTTTGTCACTGAGAGGCAAACTCTTTTGAGTAGCAAGGAAGCCAGAGCTATCAGAAAAGCATTCCCACAAAAAGATGACAGCTATGCTATAAATTTTTATTACTTCACGAATTATTAATCCAAAATATTGATTAATTTAATTTTTCAGTGCCAAGTACAACGATATTTAAGCAGCCTGCATTGTAATTATAGCGAAAAAAAAATAAGTATACTTCTCTGTATTTTTGTATGGCTATTATAAATCAGAAATATTCATTAATTTTTTTTCAATGGAGGAATTTGCTACCTGCCTTTTTCTCTACGAATCTGACAGGTGAGGTTATGTATATTTATTTATTTATTTATTTATTTATTTATTTACCAGAGTTACATAAACTTATATATTATAATAATACAAAATACAAAATTCCTGCACATTGACAAGTTCCACATGTGTCAATTACGTAAAATAATTCACTGTGAAGCTGCCAATCCTTTAGAGGGAAATAAAATTCCTTGTTCGCAGGTATGGATTACTAAAACTACCTTAACTAATTAACAGCCATTCAAAACAGAATAGGTTAGCTCAGACCTCTGTCGGACTTCCATACAGCGATCTGCACCACCCATCCCTTTCATTCTCTCATTCACACTATCTGAATTATAAGTACAATTTTCTCTTAATTCAGATTTAAACACTTTTCTAAACTTTGTATAATAAAATATAACATAACAATTATAACAAAAATTGGATTATATCTATTTCTTAATTACTTAATTTTAATTAATTAACCATTCTGTTCCTTGATTCTGCTAGTGTATAATTTGTTACAGCCATTTTCCCATTATGCTTAAGCAAATGCTTAAGCACTACATAATCAAATAATAAATAATTTTTATAGCCTAGCAATTTACTCAAGCCTATTCTAGTCTTAAAATATTTATATTTATCTTAAATTAACTTATTCTACCTGTATCTAACTAACATAGATTTTGCTGAGGTTGGTTTGCCTGGTGCGGCATTCTTGTCTCTTGCGTACATGTACCTTTCCATCTTATTGAGTCTGGCAGGTCATGCAAGTCCAATAGCACATGTAACCCTGTAGTGTGGAAACATTTCTCTATGCTGATGAGAAGAGTCACATTCACAGTTTGATGTAAAAGCAATATCATCGATAACGACAATATCTTTATGTTTTGGTTGCATTTTTAGAGAATATATAATACATTGAATTCGTGAAGATCTGCTTTCCTCTTATTCCTCGATCAAAGTAAAAAATAGCCTTGTTTGCACCAAGATAATTTATGTCTCCGTATGTCATTCTGTATTTGTTTATTTGCTGCAGTTTCTGTCCAGGTGCTGTGGGTGCATTATTGTTTTTAGCTCTGGTGCTATTTGCCTCTGCTATTTTTTCTATTTTGATGAAAATTGTCTCAGTCGGCTTGTATCTTTCTGTATTGACATCAGTTTCGTATATAGTTGTTGACTCTTTCACATAGTTTGTATACTTTACTGTCGTATTTTTTATTCCCGTTTCTTGAAGCCATATATAGATTATATCATTGGTTATATTCTCTAATTTTAGATCTATTTTCATATACATAGAGATCATTTTGTTGTAATTATATTCAGTTATATGCCTATGTGTCCTATTATTATGCGATTTACATTTGCCATCTTCACAGATGTAAGTTCTTATGTCTAGTATTATTTTATCTTTAATCGGTGTGCCAACTGTTAAAGTAGTGTAATCATTTAGTGCTGTTATTCCTGTTTGTAGTAAATTTAAAACTATTTTCATATTTCTTCGAGCTTTTGACATATTTTCTAGATAACTCATTGATAATAACCATGTTTTAAGTTTATCATAATCTATATTAATTGTGTTATTTATTTCAGCCATTTCTTCTTACCCAATCTTTTAATTTTGAAATATTCGAGACTTTTGGAATGTCCAGTACCTTTAGTTCATTTGGTAAATAATTGAAAGTATTGATTGCCCTTAAATAGCTGCTTTTAGTACTGATAGTTTTGGAGTATTTTGGTATTACTAATGATTTCTTTCTCGTTTTACTCGTAGAGTTGATATAATGATCTTTTAAAGTGTTGTAATGGTATGTTATTCTATTATATATGAAAGATTTCTGTATGCTAAGTGGAATAATTTCTTGAAACATATTTTTATTTATTATTTTTAAAATTATAGTCTGTACTGATCGTAGTAATTTTAGCCTATTTTGGTACGCTCCACCCCACGCAATTATTCCATAATTTATTAGACTATGGAAAAGTGCATAGTAAACCATGTTTAGAGTGTTAATATCCATAAATTGAGTTATTTTACTGAATACAAATATTAGATATTTGGTCTTTTTTATTAAATACTCTATATGTTCGCTCCATCTCATGTTCGAATAGAAAATAATACCCAAGTACTTTGTTTCCGTAACTCTTTTAAGGAGCTCGTTATTAATTTTTATATCTATGACGCCCGGGACACTATTTATATAATTCCCAAAAGTAATATATACTGTTTTTTGTACGTTTAGTGTTAACTTATTTAGTCTAAGCCATACATATACTTCTTCTAAGTGTTTATTCATGATTTTTTCTACTTCGCTCCAGTTTCTTCCTTTGGCCATGATAGCTGTGTCATCAGCGTAGGATAATACTGAGTTTTCCGGCATTCTGTTTAGCAAGTCATTCACGTATAGTATGAAAAGTAGGGATCCAAGAATTGTCCCTTGAGGGACCCCAGTGCTTATTACTTTATAGTCGCTTTCACATGTTTCTAATCTTACTTTTTACTGGCGGTTATTCAGGTAGCTTGAGATTAGTTTATGGCCCACTCCTCTAACACCATACGAGAAGAGTTTGTCCAACAATATCTTGTGATTAACAGTATCAAATGCTTTAGCTAAGTCAAGAAAGGAAACTGCAATTGGAATGCTTTGGTCTAGACTTTCATATATTATTTTGGAAATAGCACTTAATGCATCTTTTGTACCTATGTTCTTGATAAATCCATATTTTGCTCAGTATTTTGTTCTTATTTATAAAATCTAATAGTCTCTTATGTATAATCTTTTCAAATATTTTGACAATATTAGATATCAATGATATAGGTCTATAGTTGCCCATATCTTGCCCATTTCCTTCTTTCTAGATTTGAATACTGGAATTACTTCAACTGTTTTTAATACATCCGGCCATATAGATTTTTCTATACACTGGTTAAAAATAAATGCCAGCGGTTTCGAAATTAGTGCATCTGTTGTTTTTAGTGTCATTGCGTGAATCTTGTCTACCCCTCCATTTTTCAATTTCAAAACATTTATTATTTTGCTTATTTCATTCTCATTTGAAGGTTTTGTAAACATAGTTTTTTCATTGTTCTTTGGTAATTCTATATTTCTGTTAGCAGGTGTAGAAATTTTATAACTCAGTTTGTTCCCTAGGTTACAGTAGTATTCATTTAGCTTATTAGCTATTTCATTTTTATTTTCTGTTATTACACCATTTTCCATTTTCAGTTGTTTAATGCTATTGCAAGTTTTATTACTATTTCTCCCAATCTTGATTTTAACGTATGCCCATAGCTTCTTCGGGTCATTTTTGTTCTCTTTGATGCATCTCTTACTGAATTTTATTTTTGCTTCTTTTATAACTTTGTCTAATGTTTTAACAAAATTTTTGTATTGGCCCTTGAGAGTTTCATTGTTTGGATCCTTTTTAAGTCTATTATACATTACACTTTTCGTATTGCACGATTTAATTATTGCTTTCGTGATCCAATCTTTTCTTGGGGTATTATTATGTTTTTGTTTGTCATGTGTACTATATTTTGCTTTTTCCATACAGAGATTTAAATCTTTAATCAAACCATTAATCGCTTGATTTGGTTCCTTATCAGTATAATATTTACCCCAGTCTATCCGTGTGGCCGCACGGTATAGTTTGTTGTAATTATAGTGATATTTCTTTCGGTTTCTTTCAAAATTATTGTTCTGTATTTTTCCGTTTTTGATTTCCAGGAACAGTGGGTAATGATCCGTTATAGGCATTTTCAGAGTTATTGCACGTGTATTCAGGAAATCGGTTTTTATGAGCATGTTATCAATACATGTACCCGAATCCGAGGCCAATTTCATTGGTCTCGCAGTACCTGTAAACCCAGGTATAAAATTATTCTCTAATAGGTTATTTATAAGATCCATACTTATCGCATTACAATCTAGAAAATTAATATTAAAGTCCCCTATTATAATATGATTTGCTATGTTTCTTTTTCTTATTAGGTAAGTTTTAAGATTAAGATTGAATTCCGAACTACTCAGGTCATGTGATCTATATAAGGAGGAAATTTCTAAATTTCTTTTATTTTTAAGGTAATAATTGAGTTTAATATTTTAAGTTTACCAATAGTTATTGTTTCACATGAGTGAGATATGTCCTCTCTAATATAAACCATTACACCATTACTTTTGTTAATATTTCCATGGTTATAATATATATTATAGTCCTTAATTTTATAATACTGATAATGAGTCAAATTCCACACTTCAGCACACACAATAACATTCGGTTTGATCTTGAGACTTCTAATTAGGATTTGTAGTTTTTCAAAATTTGCATTCAGGTTTCTAATATTAAATCTCTTGTGTTATTTCTATCGCTATTAAATGCCTCAAGATCATTGTACACTTTTTCCTTATGCTGCATAGCCTCTTGTATTTCTTCCAGTAGCTTGCTTTGCTGATCCATTATTTCGCTCTTGCTGCATCAGCACTTGTTCCCGACGCTTTCTGTTTAGATAACGTATTTTGCAGTTTGAGTGTTATATTTTTCACGGTATTCGTTTTACGTTGATAAAGTAGATTGCTTGTTAAGTAGTTTGTATTATCTTCATAGCACTTGTGTCATCCCAGGTCGGTAATGAAGGTGCTATCGGATAGTCAGTTGAATTAATTATTTTTTTTATTTTATTCTTTAGTATGCTACAGTTAATTCTGTCTGTAACCAGATGAGTTGTTGGTAAACTCGTTCTATATTTTGTGTTGTTATATACGCAGTTAATGCATTCAACTTTTGTGTTTTTACACTCACCAACTTTATGTTTATCTGCGCATTTTATGCAGGCAGAGTCATTCCTGCATTTACTTGCATTGTGACCATATCTGCCACAATTAAAACAAGGAGTTGGATTTATCAAATCATAAACTCTACAACACTGATGTCCAACAAAAATTAGATTTTTGTTCTGTCTTAGATGTTTATAAATCTCTGGAGCTACCTCCATAAACACTGTGCACGTTTTATTCCTTTTATTGTTATACATGTGCAACACTTTTCCACCATTATTAACTTGGCTAAAGTTTCTGCTATTGATATCGTCTTCTATGTCTTGTTCACTCATATTTGTATCGTTTGTGATGCCTACTATTTTTACTTTTGGGTTATGGTGTTGTACAACTTCAACCTCGCAGCTTTGTAACTTTCCTGGTAGTACTGCTTCCAAAGTTTCAATACTCTCCGCGTTCATACAGCTGATCTCTATTTCTTTTTCATTTTTTATCCTTATGTATTTTGTTTTAACATTTTTTTCTTCTACTAAATACTTTGTAACTACTTCCAGGATATTTTTTTGATCTTCATCTTTGTTCGTGATTTTAATTTTTGGTACACGTTTTGGTTTAGGTTTTAATTCATATGTCGCTTGAGCATATGTTTTCTTGCTAATGGGTTTTTCTACAGCATTGTTTTTGTGAAATTCAATTAATTCTTTTGGTATTTGATTATTGTACTGTAGGCCTTTCACATACTGCTTTAATAGTGTGTTTTCAGTTATTAAAGCATCTATATCAGGATCATCTTCTTTATACGTATCATTTAACTTTTCTTTCGTTTTATTGTGTAGGTCTTGTAATATTTCCTCTCTTATTTCCTCAGATGATTTTAGTTTAATTTGCGCTATCACGCTTTTGCCACATCATTGAGCATATGCTCATCACTTGTTTTGGAGGTTATTTCTTGCAGTCTATGTTCGGGACAAATTACTAGATGTTTTCCAACGTACACAGTTTTTACTAAAGTTTTTGAGCGGCCTTTATAATAATTTAAATCAGGCTTATCGGGCGGCTCCACGTGTCCCGACGCCATCTTACTATATATATGTGTGCATACACATAGGTAGTATGGTGCCAAATGAAAATATTCACTAATTGATTTTTATAAAAGTTAAGTATAATTTTTTCATTTTTACCCTGATATATTAATATTTAAAATAATATAGAAAATAATTAAAATGTCTTTTTTAACTTTGAGGTAAAGATTGTCATTCAGATCTGATATGGTATGACCAAATATTCCATATGAATAGTCAAAATGTTGGTCTTGACAAATGGAAAAAGATATAATTATAATTGTGACTCCAAAGTTTAACGTTGATTTAAACTGATATTGATTTTTCCTGATTTCAGCTCACTGTCTGTAGGATTCCAGGAGAATGAATAGATGAAATGGGCTGAAATTTTTTTTTCAAGTTCTACACACCTGTCATTTTTATATGAATGGGGTGATTTTGATTTGACTGTGTCGAAGTTGTTTTACAAAAAAATTAGTGGCAAAAATAGTCGACAAACAATAAAAAATATAGTATTTTTGTTGTAAAACAACTTCTACGCATTCAAATTATAATCAGATCATTCATATGAGAATGACAGATGTGTAGAACTTCTAAAAAAGTTTTGAGCCCATTTCATCCATCGGCTCACTTGGAATCTTACGGACAGTGACAAAATACTTTCATGGGTGTATATACTGTCACCGCTACCAGATAGCAGTACAAATTATAGATAATGTGACCTAGTTTTAGTATAAAAAATATCTCAATATAAACTTGAATTTATATATTAATTTTTTATATTTTTATTTTTCAGCCCATATGACTGTTTTGTTCCCATAAAGTAGACGATTCAAATATAAGTAAAAGCAATTGGCCAAAGTATAGTAAATATATGTATATAATATTTTTAGAAGAAATCCAATAACTGATGTTTACGTAACTAATTAGATACAGGGAAAAAATTGTCGAGAGTCGAAAAGTTGTACATACTAAAAATCGATAAACTTTAAATGTACGTACATATAACAATACTGTACATTTGTAAATGGTATGTATTATAAGATAAAAATGATCTCCAAGAAGAAAAATTAGACCACTGTAAAAAAATTATACCTAAAGTTTTATAAACAGGAAAACATATGTAGAGGCTTTAACTGAATTAAAACCAAAACCGAAAAGAATACCTAAAATAAACATTAAAAACAAAAAGACATCGGACAAATAGTAAAAAAATATATAGCTTCAGAGAAAAGTGAAAAACAAAATTCATGAGAACAAAAAAAGAAAATGTAATTGAAATAAACTGCATGGACAAAGAAAGTGTAGAAAAATTGAAAAAGATCTGTCTAAATCGCCATCACTATAAGGTAGATGTATGGCTCAGACTGAATAAGTTAACTTTAAACATGCAAAAAACTGTATACATAACTTTTGGGAACTATTGCAATAGCTTACCTAGCAACTTTAATGTAAAAATTAACAATGAGCCAATTAAAAATACAAAATATTTAGGTGTAATCTTTGACGAAAATATGAAATGGGATAAACACATTGAAAGTATCATCAATATAACAAGATACCTACTTTTTATATTTAGTAAAATAGCAAATTTCATGAATCGTGAAACTTTAATGGTTATATATTATGCTCTCTTTCGATAAGCTATGGCATAATTGCATGGGGAGGTGCGTATCAAAATAAATTAAACTTATTACAAACAATTCAAACTTTCAAAGAATACTTAAGATTATCAATAAAAAACGATTTTCAAATTAACGCACTTTTAAACATTAAAGAAATTTTTGAATTAGAAAGCCTAAAATTTAACTATGAAACTATTAAACAAAAATACATCGACTCCTCCAGTACAACCCGACGTAAACTCATTGTAATACCAAGGTATGATAAAACCATAAGCACCAAGAACAGCTACATCAGAGCAATTAACACTTTTAACAGACTACCCAACGAATTGAAAACACATTTAGACATAAAAAAAAATATAATACTAAGAAGCTAAAGGATTGGCTGGGCAAAAATGAGTGAAAAAATACAAAATATGAATAAAAATAAACGATAGCACAAAAATATAGAATTGATACTAAACTTAAATACAATAGAATGATAAGACAAAAAGTGAAATATTATCTTAAAAAATGTATATTATTATTATTATAAGTATAGAAATATAGAATCAAGAAAATATTATATATATATATATATATATATCATTTAAACTACTTATATTATTGTTATTGGGGATTATATTACGGTTAATCATTTGAAAATATAGAAAAATAGAATCAATGAAATAATATAGTTGGAATAAAGGCAATGTGCCTACCAACAAAGGGTGAATGAGATGAGCAATATGGGTCATGCGTGGAAGTCCGGTAATGAATCTGTTTCAGCGTGAATGGAATGGAAGGATAGATGTATGACTCGAGGTTATACTAATAGTATTACCAATCCAGCGTTTACTGTAGTTATTATGTTGATTTTGTTGATCCGGACCTGCAAACAGGAATTTACATTTCTCTGCAGGATTTTCGACGGAGTAGGGTATTATTGTGTAAAATAATTATAATTCTGTATTTGTCCACAAATGTTTCTATGTAACTCTGGATATAAATAAATAAATAAATAAACACGTGAGTGGCAAGGGGACTCACAACTATAAAGCACCCCCGTAATAATTAGTTCAGTTTAAAAACAATAGTGTTATAGTTAAATAATATGTAAATATATGTAAATACTGTACATTTTGTAAATTGTATTAATTATAAAAAAACGTATAAAACGAAGAGACCATATTATTTTTTAGTAGGTAGTTTTAAAAAGAAAGAGAGAAAAAGAGAATAAAGCTTTAAAGCAGGGTGAACCTATATTGTTTATAAAAATGGTTATAAACAATAAGATACACTCTGCCAGATTTCTATTCTTAAAAATGTTACTGCAGATAACGTTTTTAATCCATTATAGATAGAGAAGAATGTTCAATGTTTCCATTGAACGTGATAATGAACATGGCCTTGATTCATCAATCCAACCTGAATTTGTCGGCTGATCTTAGAACTTAAACAAAGACTCTACCTTAAACAAATGCTTAAACAAATTCTCTACCCACGATTATTTTGAACCATGTTCTTTGCCGTGAATGTGCCAGAGCTACGAGAGCTAAAATCTAATAAAAGGTTTCACGGCGTGATAACACCCCTCTTATCTCGAAATATAATTGAGAATTAACTGATCTTAGCTTAATAATGTATAATTTCGTATTCTGTTAAAAATAAAATACCAGAACTTATCACGCAGATTATGTGGCGCCCCAAACGCTTCCCGCCGACGAATCGTCCGAAAGCAGGGAGAGACGATAACGGCGGAAGCAGTTGCTGCGTCCTTGAGAGGACTTCAGCTAACTGGAACGAGAGGACGGATGTGAGGGGCAAGGTAGAATCAGAACCATGAGCCACCAACGACAAGAGTCACACCAGACTCTTCTCCGCAATCTGCACCGCGCTCCTTATCTTTATCGCACCACGCCGTGTGGCGACTTACCTCTGGTGCTTGAGAATTGTAAGAAGTCTAAATAATCCGCAACTTAGAGTTACCTCAGAGTGTTTTCTTGCTGCGCTGAGTTCCTGCATACACCCGAGAGTCCAGCGGAGGTCTCTGTCAGAAGAAACGGGTAGATCCACTCGGAATCAAAGGACTCACCAACGAACAGCAACGCCAAGTCGACACTCTGATATAGGAACAACAAACGACGTTTAATGAAATAAAGGGGCCCACCCATCTCACAGAATATAAAATCAGGCTGATCGACCTCACGCCAATAAAGTCAGGCTACCGTCCACGAAATCCTATGATGCAAAATATTATCGACGAAGCAGTGGACGAGATGGTCGCGGAGGGGGTAATCGAACCTTCCAACAGCTCATACAGCTCCCCTATCGTCATCGCAAAGAAGAAAGATGGCAGATACCGTTTTTGTATCGACTTCCGTCGACTGAATAAAATCAGCGTCAGGGGTGCATATCCGCTACCGCAAGTACACGCCACGTTAAACAAACTACGAGGTGCAAAGTACCTCACAACTATAGACCTCAAAAACGGCTACTGGCAGGTCCCACTGTCAGAAGAGAGCAAACAATACACCGCATTTACCGTTCCGGGAAGAGGTCTCATGCAGTTCAAGGTACTACTGTTTGGTTTACACTCCGCTCCGGGAGAATTCATGCGTCTGATGAACAGTGTCATCACGCCAGATCTAGAACCAAACGTCTTCTGTTACTTAGACGATATTGTCATCATCTCACAAGATTTCCAGCACCATCTGCAACTGATACAAAATGTGCTGCAACGCCTCCGTGAGGCAAAGTTAAAACCAAATTGGGAGAAAAGTCATTTCTTCCGGCGACGTTTAAAATACCTAGGACACGTAGTCGACGAAGAGGGACTACACACGGATCCAGAGAAAGTAACAGCCATCACAAAACTTCTAGCACCGACAAATCTAAAAGAGCTCCGCCGATTCTCAGGACTCATATCCTGGTACCGTCGTTTCATTCCAAACGTTGCAAAGAAAACCGCCCCGCTAAATAGGCTGCTACAGAAGAAAGTGAAAGCCTTCGAGCAGCTCAAACAAGATTTAGTCCAGGCTCCAGTTTTAGCGTGTCCGGATTTTTCAAAAATGTTCACCGTACAGACTGACGCTAGCAACGAGGGACTAGGCGCCGTGTTGACCCAGGAGACGGACGGGAAAGAAAGCGTCGTGGCATATGCCAGCCGTTCGCTGAATAAAGCCGAAATAAATTATTCAGCAACGGAAAAGGAGTCTGGCCATTAAATGGGGGATTTGGAAATTCAGGGACTACCTAGAGGGCTACCACTTCAAGGTGGTTACTGATCACCAATCTCACACCAAAAAACCAAATGCACCTGGTACAGCAGGAAGCTAAAAGAAGTCCAGGAGAACCCAGGAACAAATCCAGAGTATACCATAAAGGAGGGCATTTTATACCGACATATCCTCCATACATTGGACTTCAATGATAACGATACGGCAGACGACTGGAAAATCTGCGTACCAACGGACCAGAGAGCCGCCGTATTGATAGAAGCGCACGACGACACTACCGCAGGACACCTCGGAGTGGCGAAAACTCTACAAAGGCTAGCCAGACACTATTACTGGCCGGGAATCTTACAAGAGGCTGCGCACTACGTCAGAAACTGCCAGAATTGCCAATCCTATAAGGCGCAACAGCAAGCCAAACCAGGCCAAATGCATGCCACCAACGTAGAGTAGCCGTATGAAATGGTGTCAATTGACCTGGTGGGATCTCAACCTCGCTCAACAAAAGGGAATATCTGGCTGCTAGTAATGCAGGATCGATTCACTAAGTGAATCGAACTAGCAGCACTACGAAAAGCCGACGGGAAAGCCATGAGCCGCCTAGTAAAGGAAAAAATATTCCTGAGGCACGGCTGCCCACACACAATTGTAAGTGACAATGGCCGGCAATTCGTCGGGAAAGAATTGGAAACTTTCCTAAAGGAAAACGGGGTGGAGCACCTCAGAACCCCACCTTACAGCCCTCAGTGCAATCCTGTCGAACGCACAAACAGGGTTGTAAAGATTATGATATCGCAGTACGTAGGCAAACATCACAAAAAGTGGGACGAGAATCTCCACGAACTAGAATTTGCCTACAACACCGCCAGTAGTACCGCCACCGGGTACACCCCAGTATACCTGAAGACCGGAAGAGAATTCCGAGTACCAGGAAGTTTGCACCAGAGAGCTAAAAACAAGTCCGTAATGCCGGTAGCCGCTCGGTTACGGAACATCAAGGACGTCATAAAATTCGCCAAAACGCAAATAGCCCAACAGTTCGGGAAACAGCAGAAGCACTACAACCTGCGTCGACGGGATTGGAAACCAGCAATTGGCGATAAAGTGGCCAGAAAGGTAGTCTAGTCACACTATCAAGTAAGAAAGACGATCGCAACGCAAAGCTCGCGCCAAAATATACCGGCCCCCTAGTGGTAAAGCGAAAAACTTCGCCAGTCATTTTCGATTTACAAGACAACAAAGGGCGCTGGATCAAGCACATACATGTGAAGGACCTCAAACCGTTGCACGAGGCCGACAGTATAAATACCGAGATAAGCGCTACCGACGACCAGTCTACAACTTTCAAAGATCCGAGATGGAGCTACATCCCCTAGCAGAGGACCTCTGGCAGCCCCGAGAACTCCCGGTGAAGATCATCGTCCACGGTCGGTCACTCTACGCCATCGTCGACACCGGGACGAGAATCTCCAGTGTAAGCCAACGAGCGGCAGTCTTCAGCGCGAACCGGGGGGCATAGACAATAGCTGGGGAGGCTGATCTCCAGATATACTTTAATAGCGACGACACCACCAAAACCACCAGCACAATAGAACTTAAGGTGGAAAACAAGGGCATCGAGATCACATATCCTTGGGCAGTCATCCGGGATCAGTCCCAGGACTACATAATAGGCATGAGCATCCTTGCCGCCCTCCGGTTCCGCCTCTTCATCGCCTTGGAAGACGAGGAGTCCAGAAAACAGAGGAACAGGAGAAGAAGAACCAACACACGAAGACGCCAATGGAGGATAACGGACGAGGGACTAGGGGACAGCGTCGACGAAGGTATAGCAATCCAAAATAACTAATAGACCCGTTAGCAACCGAAAGAAATTGTAAGCGCGCTCCAAAGTATTATAGATGGAACCTAAGGTCCATTCCCGTCCGCGGAACGACCCTGCGCTGGAACAGGTCCAAGGAAATCGCACAGGGAACGGGAATGGAACAGCCGCGAGCGCAATTGATTGTAACACGATCCGCAAGAATCCGAAAATCGCCGATCTCGCCCGATTGGAACCGAAGCAAACCAAAACAAATCGGAGACGCGCGAATTTTTTTTCTCTATAGGGTCTAGGACCAGAGGATTTTTTTTCCGTAGACTAGGATTTCCACAGAATTTTCGAAATCGATATTACGCAATTCTAGAATATACACGGATTCACACATACAAAGTGTCGTGGAATATAAATAGCCGAGTGAAAATATGGAAATTAGTAATCATGAATACCGATCTCGATACGCTCGACAAAATTCTTGCAGCCCTCGAACGGGATCTCCCCGCAGGGACACTGGAGTATAGTCCTGGCGGAACGACATCAACGCAGGACTATACTCCTACTCCGCTAACGCGACGCCCCCGACCGCGCCTTGTCAATGTGGAGGATCTACCAGCGGTGCGGCGGGTGAAAACGCGACCACTACTCGCACCACCACCGGCGAGACCACCCGTCGCACAACTGGCAATGAGAGGATGATTGGTGGCACAGTGGTGGCGACAATAGATCTACTAACGCCACTAACGCCAGCAGCTGCAACAACCCCGCCGCCGACTGTAGCACCACCACCACGAAGACGCCGCCGCGATCCAACAGCGACACTGCCCGACGCCTCCACCAACTCCCGGATGGCCACGAGGTCATTGTACCAATCGGCGTACGGAAGTACGTCGTGCGGTACAACGGCTACCAAAGGCTTCTGAGGCTGGTGCCGGCAACAGGGGAAATCCGTCATATAGGGCCAGCGCACGTAAGTATTTTTTGTATTGTATTCGCGCCGCGAAACTTATCGCTATAGCGCTCTCTAGTTTCGCGCTCCGAAATGGGGGGGGGGGGGGAATGCAACGAGACATTAGTCTCGTGCAGAATACGTACAAGCGGGCACACAAACAAAGCGAGCGAAAGGCAGACCCGCACGACAACAACATGAGCACAAACCGAGTGCTCATGGATAGGCAACACGTGCTCGTACAATGTAAACACAGCCGCGAACGAAACCGACGACTGGCGCAAACAAACTAACACACACCACCAAAAAGAGCACGGTAGGCACCATGCAAATACACAAACAACACTCGACCCAATCCCCACCAGAGGGCGTTGGCGCCGGCGACTGGGGCTATCTAAGCCCAGCCGCGACAGCACGGCGGCAGTTCGATCAGAGCTCCCGATCCGAGCGTTGCCGTGAGCATACGACACCGCTAGGAGGGCCCTAGAGGAACTACCGATATTTGACCGTTTTCGTGCGCACACGTAACGGCACACATATCGAAATACCGCACTAACATCTGAATTACCACTGTGCGCACACAGGGTAATTCAGACCCACCGAGTACCTGGAGGAGCGCTCTCGTGAGCACACGTAGCGTAACTACAGGTACTAAACCGCCAACCACCGTCCTACCGTTTCTACCGTTCCTGTTGCCACTGTGCGCACACAGGGCAATCGGAATCCGAAACTAGCTGCAAATACTGGCAGAGTCGTGCGCACACGTCTCTGTCAGAATCTGCACACACTCCATACATATACCGCTTCACCGTCGCACCGTTTCGACCGTTCCTGTTACCACTGTGCGCACACGTCTCAATCGGATCCTGTGGTCAACAACACTTCAGGCACACATTCGCTCACCGCTCCGCCGCTTCACTTGCCGCTGTGCGCACACAGGGCAAAGGAAGCCGTGAAAGACAGCCACTGTACCGGATTGAGTCGTGCGCACACGTCTCAATCAGGTCCTGTGGGACTCCCACCTATACGCTAACATCACGCCGACGTTTCTCCGTTCCACCTACCACTGTGCGCACACAGGGTAGGAGGAAATCGGGAACCGGCGCGGAGTCCGCACAAGATCGTGCGCACACGTTCTCGCGAGGACTCCGCGATAGCGAATCACACGCCTGTAGGTAGTAAGTAGGTATAAGCAAAGCGTACCGGCGACCGTACCAAATAAGCGATACGTACCAGAAACAAATGTTAAGCGACAACTAAATGTTAAACGTCATACCGTTTAGATGTTAAGGATCGCGCCGATAGTTTATAAGTACCGTAATCACCGTCTAGACAATAAGAAGTAGTTGTAAGAGATAAGTCTTTTGAAGGCGTACTGTGTTTTGGTTACAGGTGGCGAATGATGACGCGCCTTGAGAGATCTTAAATATAAAAACTATTTAAAACTTAACCAAACGGAGTTGTTTCTAACCTCACTCCCCTTTCCGAATCCTGAATCCCAACTGACAAAATCCGGTGCGAGGGGAACGCAACCGTTACATGGTAACGGTTGCGTTACCATGTAACGTAAATGTAATAATTCAGCAACACTATTGCTGAATTATTTGTATAAGTTATATCATTTATATCAAAATCAATAAACGGCCGCCATTGTCAAAATAAAAAAAAAATTTTTTTCCGAATTCAGAATCAAAAAACACATATACATGTCAAATTTTATTATTATATAACATTTAGTTCCAGAAATACGATGGTATACATGTATACAGAGACGTACACGTACACACACAGCCATACGCAGGGACATTTTCTAAAAACACATGATTCGAACTCCAAACACCTGAAACACGTTTCTATGAAGTTTCAGCGAAACTGAAAATATTACTATTACAAAGCTTCCTCTAGGAGAAAGCAAAAAATTGTATATAAAATTAAATACTCAATCGTGTGTACAAATTGTGCATGAATTATATGCATTTGATTGTGCACAATCTACATATAATCTATTTATGCATAATCGCATCTGAAAGTACCCTCCGTTAATAATACTTCATGTATTAAAGTATTAAAACATTATTTTCTTTTTTAAATCGTAATTGATGAAAGATGGGGACGGGAACCTTCTAACAAGCGAAAATGAACTGTTCTCGTTGTAGAAAAGGTATTTTTGTAGGTTATTAAATATACATAAGAACTGCGAAAAAACAGGAGACGAAATTCACACTGCTGAACTCCTCATGGAGGAACCCACCTATAAAAAGTGGAGAACGCGATAAAGAAGCTAAAGAATAATAAGGCCGCGGGAAATGACTACACACAGCCGCAAGCCTGGGCAAATGCAAATCAGTGGTAGGGACTGGTAGAGAAGTCGGTAATCTAGGTAGGCCAATCCGATGCACTAGGAAGGCATTATCGGCCTTAACTCCGTATTTGGTTTACCCTGGAAGACGGGCCCGACACCCTGTCAAGGGTGGAGAACATTGGCTTAACCAACGCGGTGCGTGTCTGAAATATGTACTCACCGGAGAAGTCGTCCAGGAAAGGATAAAATAATAGAAAGGATTTTGAAAGGAGAAGAAAGGATAGGAATATATATATATATATATATATATATATATATATATATATATATATATATATATATATATAAGTGAAACTGATGCTGCAGTTTTCTTGTTAGTTCATATAAGTATACCTTATTCACGCTCGCTTAATTGATGATTCATGCCTTATACGAATGATAGTCAACCAGCTGTTCGTTGGCTATGAGGATATGAAGCGAGGATATGCTGTTTCATTCAGTGCAAACGAGAGCTTACATCGAAAAGTATGAGTAAGTCTCCATCTAAAAACTTTAATTTTCCGTATGAGGTTAAAGGGACACACCACCTTTAAAACTCGAAAAAAAATTATTTTTATTTTCACACAGAGCTTTTATTTGTAGCTCTCCAAGTCTTAAAATTTTCGTCTTGGAAAAGCCTTCAATGCCTTTTCTGAAAAACTAACATTCATAATTTCAATAAACAGTTACAGCCCTTGCAAGGAGGCCTAGTTTTCTAAAATCGCCATATTCGCACCCCTGTATCTCAGGTCTATCTGCCTCAATCTAGCTGAAATTTTCATGAAAAATAGTCAAAATATAGTAGAAAAAAATGTAATTATTTTGGTTTTGTATATTTAGGATTTAGCATATCTACGAAGTCCTCGAAGTTGAGGTTCAGGGCTTTTTTGACCATATTTCGCGTTATAGGATGGACAGTTGCTTCTGACATCATTCCCGCGTTTTCTATTTGTAACTGCATATTTTACAAACCTGCAATGTATGCTCTCTATTATCGAGTGCACATCGTAAATCGTAATAAATAATAAAATAATGAAATAATAATAATAATAAATACAAGCTTTATATTTTTTTTCAAAATTCTTGTTTTTTGCTTTATTTAATATATGTTAAATTGACATTTGACACTGAATCGAAGACAATAAAAATTATATAAGATTGGAAATTTGACGAGTACTGAATTGGATTAACATATATAGCGGATGGTAATCTGTTCGCTCTTATAATATTCTTACTCTTACCTCTCTTTGGAGTCTGTATCAATGTGTAAGGGTAGGTTTGAGTTGTTTATGGGTTATTTATTTATACAAATATACAAGTCACTGAGATTGAATTCTTTCTTCTTTGTTATTTATTTTTATGAAGCATAACTCGAGTCCTCAGTTGACGTTAAGATATTATGTTTTTATTTACTATTTACTGTTTATATTATTATTATTTATGTTGTTTTACTATAGCGACTAACGTTTAGTCTCCCTCTTGGCGCGGCAGATGCTGACTATTCAATCCTATACTACTGTCGACTAGATAGTGAAGACTTCTACTCTCCTATCGTACCCAGAGTTTGAGTGGTTTCTACGCACTCAATAGACGGCGCGTACTGATAGATAGCACTCGTATTCTCTAACCAGGTACAGCTGGTGGTAGCAGCCTGACTCACGTAAAAAGGCACTGCATGGATCGGCTCCAGGCCTTTTAAAGCCTGGATGTCGATGCAAGCAGTTTGTTGGTTTTAATTATGGGGATAGCCAATGTCTAATCATCATCTACTACCAGAAGGAATTTGCAAGATATCTTATGTAGAACGCGTGCGAGGAGTGCTGACTCGCAGGTCAAAGCAATCACTCTGATTTTCGGCGCACAGTGTGTCGCAACTCGCGAGAAGTTGCGCTGTCTTGATCAGTTGCATATACGTTGGATGTGTGAGTGCACTAACGCAGTCTTACAGGCATCGTACATGATATACATATATGTACATAAATTATGTAGAATGACAAGGCATATTCTTTATATATATATATTAATGAGGTTATATAAATGAAGAACACGTGGATAAGTGTATAGTAGAAAAATGTATATTCTAGATATAAAGTATATATGATTCGCACGCTGGCTGTGTTACATTGCTACTACCTCTCGAAGCCATGTGACTATGGGTATTTATATATTGTCAAAACTGGCCTGTGTGTATCCCCACTACACCCTACGTACTGCGCAGTTTTACTGTAAACTATGGGTACTATTATTATTATGGATTCTTCTAAAGAAGAGACCCTTTTTCAATGTCTTTATTGATATTGCAATACCTGAACTACCTTATGGTCTAATTGTTTTATTACCCCAGTCCCTTTTGGATTAGTGACCCTCATATTCCTTAATGGCTCCAAAATATGTAAAATAATAAAAGGGCAGATGTGGAGTTTTCTAGAAGTGTCTACTTTAACACCCTCCCTAAAACTCTACATCTTTACAACCCATCATTTTTCTAAATCAGTCTTATTTCTAAGACCTAGTCTATATCGCAAAAATTCAAATCTTGGTTTTGGTAACGCTTTTGTAAATATATCTGCTAGCTGTTCTTCGCTCTTTACATACATTACATCAATATTGCCTTTATTATACATATCTCGCAAGAAATGATATTTTACATCGATGTGCTTACTTCTCTGATGAAATTCTGGATTCTTAATTAATTTTAATGCGCTAGTGTTGTCTACACATAACATATAATTGATGTCCTCTATCTTGTATTCGCGAAATATTTTCTTAAGCCAAATAATCTCTTTTGCTCCTAAAGTCGCGCTGACATATTCTGCTTCTGTCGTAGACAGAGCTACACACTGTTGTCGTTTACTTGGCCATGTAATGGCCGCATTCGCATACTTACATACGATACCAGACGTCGATTTTCGCGTTTCTTTATCGCCCGCATAATCAGCATCACTAAAGGCTTCTAAGCTACCGTCTTTTGAGTACAATAATCCCATACTTGTAGTACCTTTGAGATAGCGTAAAATCCTTTTTACTAATTGCCAATGATACTCGCTCGGCCGTTCTAAATTTCTTGATACCACATTTACAGCAAAACTAATATCAGGCCTAGACACGGTTTGTAAAAATATTAAATTACCTACTGCTTCTCTATATGGTGCTTTACAACCATTATTGCCAACTACTTCGTTCCAATTCGTTTCTATAGGTGTAGAAACGCTGTTTGCCCCACTCATATTGAATCTTTCTAATATGTTTTCAATATATTTACCTTGATGAATAAATATCCCATTATTTAGCTTACAAATCTCAACCCCTAGAAAATACTTTACATCTTTTGTGCTAGTGATTCTAAACTCTCTATTTAAATCGTTTAATAGTTGGTCAATTAAAAATTCATTGGAAGCTGCTACTAGTCCGTCATCTACATAAATTGTTAAAAACATTAGT
This sequence comes from Muscidifurax raptorellus, assembly GCA_020010945.3. Taxonomy (NCBI): domain Eukaryota; kingdom Metazoa; phylum Arthropoda; class Insecta; order Hymenoptera; family Pteromalidae; genus Muscidifurax; species Muscidifurax raptorellus. Next base: position 433,196 of record JAHUUD020000019.1, on the reverse strand, counting down.
TCGTTATTCTGTGTATAAATATAAAAACACGGATCTGCTTTACTTTGACAAAAACCTAAATTTGCAATAAATGTCGTAAAACGTTCTGTCCAACATCTAGGAGATTGTTTTAAACAATCAATAACATTGTACCTGCGAGCCATTCGCCATTTACAAACATCTCAACTTCGATATTTCCCTTACCGCACGCAATCATATGTGTACTATCGCCGATTTCGATCTTCACCGTTTCGTCGAATTTCTTGAAGTCGCTGAACCATTCTCTTCGTCCCGTCATGTGTTCTGAGGCTCCTGAGTCAATCACCCAGATGTCGTTGCTCGTTGCTTGCGTTGTCGAGCTGTTTCCTAGTAGTCCAATTTTGTTCGGTGTTTTTTCGTTGCTGCCATCTCGATTCTGATTTCTGGACTGCCAGTTGCCCCTGCTGTTACTTCTTTGTTTATTTTGAAAACACTGTTTGCTGCTGTGACCTTTTCTTTTGCATGTAAAGCACCTGAAGCAATCTTTCTTTAGATGTCCAATTTTTCCACAGTTAAAACAGGTTGGATCCTGATTTTCACTCTCATTTCTGTTTGCCTGCTTCTGCTGATTTCTTTTGTAATAATTGCCCTTTGTTATTAGTGCCACTGATGCTTCCTGATGATCACTGTCTTCTTTCCACCTCGACTCTTCCGTTATTAGTCTGGTAGTCAGACTTTCTAACGTCTTTCTTTTCTCGTCGACCGAATCCCATGCACTGTGGAAGTGATTGAACTTTTTCGGCAATGACGTCAAAATACGTGTGATTAGCATTTTATCTTCAATTGTACTGCCGAGGGTTTCATCTTTGCTGCCAGCTGTTCTAGTTTTGATAAGTTGTGAGCTACGCTTTCAGATTCTTCCCACTTAAAGTCGAAGAACTGCTTTTGGACCATGCTTAAATTTTCCTCAGATCTCATGTCATATACTGTATTTAATTTTGTCCACATATCATGTGCTGTTGTGCAACTCAGAAGTAAATCTAGCGGTTTCTTCTCCACTGCGGTGACAATCAATTTTCTCGCGATCTTGTCTGCTTTTATAAACTTTTTACGCTTGGCTTCATCGGCCACCGAATCGCCTGGATGCTCCAGCTCACCTTCACACACATCGATCACGTCGTCAGTTTCCTCCAAAAGTGTACGCATAACAAAGCGCCACTGGAGCCAGTTCTCCTTGCCACGCAACTTCTCGATCTTCACACTCGCTGATTCCATCTTTCTATTTTATTTTTCACTTTAGTTTGCACAACACTCACTTTTACTCACTTCGCGTTTCCACTATACACTTTGCGGCTCTGGGCCCATAACCTAATGAGGTTATATAAATGAAGAACACGTGGATAAGTGTATAGTAGAAAAATGTATATTCTAGATATAAAGTATATATGATTCGCACGCTGGCTGTGTTACATTGCTACTACCTCTCGAAGCCATGTGACTATGGGTATTTATATATTGTCAAAACTGGCCTGTGTGTATCCCCACTACACCCTACGTACTGCGCAGTTTTACTGTAAACTATGGGTACTATTATTATTATGGATTCTTCTAAAGAAGAGACCCCTTTTCAATGTCTTTATTGATATTGCAATACCTGAACTACCTTATGGTCTAATTGTTTTATTACCCCAGTCCCTTTTGGATTAGTGACCCTCATATTCCTTAATGGCTCCAAAATATGTAAAATAATAAAAGGGCAGATGTGGAGTTTTCTAGAAGTGTCTACTTTAACATATATATATATATATATATATATATATATATATATATATATATATATATATATATATATATATATATATATATACAGGGTGTCCCATTTTAATTTACCACCCCGTAAAACTGGTTAATAATTTGCTCTGAGAAAAAAATGTTTCAAATAAAATTTGTTGGGTTCGAAGGGGGGCATCTTTTGGCTATTTTAGCTGCGACCTTGAACATGACCTTCAAGGTCATTTGAAAGTCAAGACCAAATTTTCATATGAAATGTGCATATTTTTATGGCGGATTCGGATTCTACTAAAAAAGAGAAACACTTTTTGTCCGAATCATTTTTTGAAAAAATCCTAAATGTTTGTTGTAAACGGCTTTAAAAAAGTTGAAAAAATTACTAATATCTCTTATTGCCCCACCCTTTAAAAGAAGTTAAAAATGTGCTCTGTGAAAAAAATGTGTCAAATAAAATTTGTTGGGTTAGAAGGGGGGCATCTTTTGGCTATTCCAGCTGTGACCTTGAACATGACCTTCAAGGTCATTTGAATAAGATTTATCACAGATTCGGGTTCTACTAAAAAAGTAACACTTTTTGTCTTAACCATTTTTTGATCATCAATAGGTAGCTCTCCCTTTAACTGAAAAGAGAATTTGTCCTAGAAATAAGCTGTTTTAGATGAATGTTACTAGCTTCAAACAAAGACAGAGGTATCCTTTGGATCACTTAAAGCAAGACCTTCACGTCCAGCCACTTAAGGCAAGACCTTCACGTCCAGCCACTTAAGGCAAGACCTTCATGTCCAGCCACTTAAGGCAAGACCCCGTCCAACCACTTAAGGCAAGACCTTCACGTCCAGCCACTTAAGGCAAGACCCCGTCCAACCACTTAAGGCAAGACCCTATCCAGCCACTTAAGGCAAGACCTTCACGTCCAGCCACTTAAGGCAAGACCTTCACGTCCAGCCACTTAAGGCAAGACCCCGTCCAACCACTTAAGGCAAGACCTTCACGTCCAGCCACTTAAGGCAAGACCCCGTCCAACCACTTAAGGCAAGACCCTATCCAGCCACTTAAGGCAAGACCTTCACGTCCAGCCACTTAAGGCCAGACCTTCACGTCCAGCCACTTAAGGCAAGACCCCGTCCAACCACTTAAGGCAAGACCTTCACGTCCAGCCACTTAAGGCAAGACCCCGTCCAACCACTTAAGGCAAGACCCTATCCAGCCACTTAAGGCAAGACCTTCACGTCCAGCCACTTAAGGCAAGACCCCGTCCAACCACTTAAGGCAAGACCCTATCCAGCCACTTAAGGCAAGACCTTCACGTCCAGTCAAGGCAAGACCGCTTCGTTCAGCTAGTCACGGAAATTTCAACGTCTCAAGTGCTCTATCAATTGCCCATTTTGTTGAATGCACATTTGTATTCTCTGCCGAAAACTGTTTTGGACATCTATTAATGTTTGTGGGGTGAACGCCCGGAATGCTGCAACAATTCTCTCCATCATATTTTGTGCCGTCGTCGGGGCTTCCGCGCAAACTCTCTGCTTCACGGCCCCCCACAGAAAGAAGTCCAATGGGGTCAAATCTGGCGATCGCGCAGGGAATTTACAGATTGGACTACCAATTCCAATCCAACTATTTGGGTATCTCGCGTTCAGAAATCTGCTGACAAGTAGTCTACGATGAGCGGGAGCACTATCTTGCTGGAACCACATGTCTCGCCTTATTTCTAGCGGAATGTTTTCTAGAAGAGGTGGAATTTGGTTCTCGAGAATATCTAAATAAAGCTCGCCGTTTAAATTACGGTCATAAAAAATTGGACCCACGACGTATTCCCCAACTATGCCCGCCCAAACATTAATTGACCACCGTCTTTGTGTACGGTGATCTCGCTGTCAATGTGGATTTTCTTCTGCATAATAATGCGCGTTATGAAGATTAACTCCTCCCATATTGTCGAACTTTGCCTCGTCTGTAAAGAGAGTCCGATCAAAGAAAAATGGATCTATGCGCATTCGTGTTTCCGCCCATTGACAGAATCTAAGTCGCCTGGCAGGATCACCAGGCTCAATGGCATGTGTAAGGTGCAAGTGATATGGATGAAATCTAAAATGACGCAATACATGGGAAACTGTTGATCTGGGTACTCCATGCATTCGCTGAATTTGTCGCGTCGAAATATGAGGATCCTCGGCAATTACAGCACGAACCCCAAGCGCAATATGCTCTCTTGGGCCCGTCCGTCGCCTCTTCCTTCTTAAGTTACCTCCTTGAGCTCTTATCGTTAGAAGTTTAATATTCCTCCTACTAGGATGACGAGCGTCCGGATACCTTTCAGCGTACAGCCTCGCTTCAGCCTTGTAATTGTCGTGACATTCTCCCAGAATCTTGATCATGTTGACTATCTCTACTGGCGTGTAGTCAGTCATTATCTGTTGTAGGTAGATTTTTTAGGGAATATTTTTTCTTACTAGAAATAATTTATTATAAGTATTTTTCTGCTCTGAAATTCAGAAAGTCAATGAAAAGCTAATGATGAGAAGCTTTGAGGAGCTGTAAGAATTTACAAGCTTTACCAATAGAACGATAACGAAGCAAAAAAATGTCTTTTAGCGAGAAATAAAGCATTTACGAGAAAAATATTTCTTAAAAAGATGCGTACTTTATCAGAGAATCTGAATATGATTTAAAATATGTACAATTTTCATTAAAAAAACGAAGCTTGATTTTGATTCTCAGTTGAAAACAGGCCCCTTACTGCTCAAACTTGCCCCAGATGATGTCAAACTTGTCCCAGTTGTGACCGTAAACTTGCCCCAGATGATGTCAAATTTTCCGCAGATAACGTAAAACTTGCCCCAGAGAATGTCAAACATACCCCGAAGATTGCAAACTTGCCCCAGAGAATGTCAAACATATCCCGAAGATTGCAAACTTCCCCCATGTGATAAAAAATGAATCAGATTAGCGTTCTAATGAACTTTGGTTCTGTTGATGAATTTTTTGGTAATTTCATTTCTTTGAAAAAGAGCTGAAATAAAATGAATTTAAGGTTCGAGGTCAAGGTCATAGCCAAGCTTCAATTGCCGGAATAAAAATCGAGGATTACCGTTAAATAAATTGACTGACCTTCGAATGACCTTGTTGGTTAAGGACAAGTTCATGGCTAAGGTCATACTTGGACTTAAATTTGTAAAATTGTGTACGTTTCTAATTCCTCGGATAAAATGTAAAATTTTTAACTTCTTTTAAAGGGTGGGGCAATAAGAGATATCTAGTGATTTTTTCAACTTTTTTAAAGCCGTTTACAACAAAAATTTGGGATTTTTTCAAAAAATGATTCGAACAAAAAGTGTTTCTCTTTTTTAGTAGAATCCGAATCCGCCATAAAAATATGCACATTTCATATGAAAATTTGGTCTTGACTTTCAAATGACCTTGAAGGTCATGTTCAAGGTCGCAGCTAAAATAGCCAAAAGATGCCCCCCTTCGAACCCAACAAATTTTATTTGAAACATTTTTTTCTCAGAGCAAATTATTAACCAGTTTTAGGGGGTGGTAAATTAAAATGGGACTCCCTGTATATATATATATATATATATATATATATATATTTAATGTTTATTTTAATTCAAGTTTTAACCCAATTTGACATAAGTATATTATTTTTCAGGTACCCTGGGATGCTTTAATAACACTAATGTCACAGTGCATTTATGGTGGAAAAATTGATAACGATTTTGATCAGCGATTATTAACGTCTTTCCTTCGTAAGCTATTTACATCAAGGTCTTTTGAAGCAGATTTTGCTCTTGTAGCTAATGTTGATGGAACGTTAGGAAATCAACGTCATATAACTATGCCAGATGGAACAAGACGAGATCACTTTCTGAAATGGATTGAGTCTTTATCTGATAAACAAACGCCATCTTGGCTTGGATTACCTAATAATGCTGAAAAAGTTCTTTTAACGACTAGAGGAACAAACCTCGTCTCTAAATTACTAAAAATGCAGCAATTAGAAGATGAAGATGAATTAGCTTATTGCAATGAAGAATCCTTAGATACTTGTAGAGAAGCAGAATCCGATGGTCGCCCATCCTGGATGAAAACTTTACACAATTCGGCTTCAACTTGGCTACAACTGTTACCAAAAAATTTGATTATTTTAAAAAGAACTATGGAAAATATTAAGGATCCGTTATACCGTTATTTTGAACGGGAGGTTAATAGTGGATCTAAATTATTACAAGATGTTATTCATGATTTGGAAGATGTTGTTTTAATTTGCCAGGTTTGTAATTTTTTATCTTCTACCATATGCTTTCTGACAACTGATGCGAAAATGTTCAAAAACTTCAGGTAACAGTAGCACATCTGGTTTTAAATAGAGACCTACATATTGCCCCAAGTTAACGATATTAAATTTAATCCAAATGGCCTACCTCGGGAGGGCCGATTGAGCCAAACAAATAATTTTAATCCAAAAGTTTTAAGTGTGTTTATAATCTTGGTGGTGGCAGCCCGGAATCCTTCAGTTTTTCCACAGGATTTAAATAATCATAAGTAATCCGAAATGAGTCGATAAACTTGCTATAAATTTCTCCTGATTTGTAGGCAAGAGGTTGACTCTACCAGATACATTGGCTTATATCTCGGATCAAAAAGTGTGAATCATATCTACTAAGGTTGTGAAAGATCACTGGAACAGAGCGAGAATCTATATAGTTTAAGTTACACTCCTCATGGGCTGCACTTCGATATGGGTAATGACTAATAACTAATGATTAATCGGAGGTGACCGCCGCCGCCCCTGCCTTTGTACCCGTCATGCACCATCCCCACCCGCTACAATCTTCTGTCGATTGCCCGGGCTACTTTGTACAGGGACTGAAGAATACATAGCCTTAAGTCCTCTCTTCTAATAAAGGGAGTACCCCACACTCTGCTCCTAGTTCCCACAAACGCAGGGTAGCTGCATAAGAGATGCTACGTAGTCTCTTCTGCCGCCCCACACCATCTGCAAATAGCATCCTCATAAATACTCATCTTTTAGAGGTGGTATCGCACGCCCCAATGGCTAGTGAGCCAAACTATTACTAGCCTCCGTCCACTCCTTTTCAGGTTCCGTATTCCCGAAATCCATTCCTCCAGTGGAACCTCGCCCAGAAGTCTTCTGGCCTACCTCATGCCCGGAGAGGTCCTTAATTTATCATTGAGTACCCTTTGGAGCCACCCTTTAGCTACTGTGTAGACTTCATAGGCGGGGATCGCCACCTCACACTCCTCCGCCCTCAGCTTACAGGATCCTCTAGCAATCAACCTATCCGCCTTCTCGTTGCCTATAATACCTGACTGTCCCGATACCCAGAGTAGTTTTACATCATTTTTAGCTGCCAGTTATATCAGTGCCTGTCTACACCCCATGGCCTCTCTTGACCCTACTTTTATCCGATCCAAGGCTAGTAGCGCATCCCTGCTACCAAAGCAAACCGTTATGGATCTCTGTGAGATCCTCTTGTCCACCATCCAGCCCGCACATTCCTTTATGGTCCTGACCTCAGCTTGAAAAACAGTTGCATACGGATTAAGGGAGCACACCAATTCCAATGAGCTATCCTTCTTCCACGCCCCTGCTCCCACTCCGGTTTCTGTTTTCAAACCGTCCGTGAACCACACCACCCCGTGTACAGCTAAGGGGTTTGTTCCTCCTTTCCAGTCCTGCCTCCCCGGTATAACCACCTTGTAAGGTTTGTCGAACCGGATGTATTCCGTTATTCTGTCGCCTCCTACCCTTGCGATGTTGGGTAACACTTCTTCTGTCAAATTCTCGACCATGAAGTGCTTTCCACATCCCAAATCCATTACCCTTACACTGGTCCTAAATGCTCCAATTTTTACAACCTTGTTCAAGGGGGGGAGACACAAAAGAAGCTCCATAGTAGCCGTTGGAGTAGTCCTCATAGCCCCTGTCAGCCCTACCATTACCATTCTCTGCACCTTTTCGAGGGATCTTACATGTGTGTTAAGTTCACACTTGTGTCTCCAGAGCAAAGCCCCATGGAGTAGCCTTGGTTTGATAATAGTCTCATATATCCACCTCACCTTATCTGGTCCTAGCCCCCAGGTCCTGCCGAATGCTCTTCTACAGGCCCAGAAGGTGTTGATGGCCTTTGTGCGTCTCTCCTTGTGTGCAGTCCCCAATTTAGCTTCGAGTCCATCTGATTTTCCTCAACTTGTTTTGTCTTGTACCTAGTCGCGAAAAGCATAACGTTAGCCTTTTGCGGGTTGATGCCCAGCTTCACCGACTTGCACTAGTTTTCATCACGCCCTCTAGTACATCTACATCATCCCCTCTTACCATTATGACGATGTCATCCGCATATGCCTGTGTGTAAACACCTGCTTCATTTAAGACCTTTATGAGTCCGTCAACCACCAAACACCACATTGTCGGGGACAGTACTCCTCCCTGGGGGCAGCCTTTGTTGACCACTCTCGACCATGAGCACCATGGCCCATTCCCCATTCTGCCTTAATTTTCCTTTTGCACAGCATGTTCCAGGTCCACCTGTAGATGGTCTCTGGTACTCCGTGCTCTCTCATACATTGCACTAATGCCTCCTCGGTTGTGTGGTTAAAAACCCCCTCTACATCCGAGGAAGCTGCTAGCACTGGCCCTCTTTTCTCCATACCTTTTTCGATAAACTGCACTGCCTCAGTTAGTGCCGTGTCGACAGACTTGCCTGTTTGATAGGCAGGTTGCCTATCCTGTAGCGGTGCCTCTAGCAGAGGTACTTCCTTGATGTATCTATCTACCAGTCTCTCAATTGTTTCAAGTAAAAACGGTGTTAGACTCATTGACCTAAAATCTTTAGTGCTTATGTGCTGTGCTTTCCCCGGTTTAGATATAAACACGATCTGTGCCCACCTCAATTTCTCGGGAATGTTTTCCCTTATGGCTAGGCAGGCTCTAAACATCTTTCCAAAGGCTGGTATCAATATCTCCCGACTCTGTTGGAGCAGCGCTGGAAAAATTCCGTCCAGCCCTACCGATTTGTAAGGTTCGATCGTATTGATGTCACATTCGATCCTTTTCCTTTCTATAATCTTTCTCACTAGGCTCCAATCGAAACCATTTGCTCTGTATCGTTCCTTTTTCCTCTCCGTACCTGTGTTATAGCCCGGAAAGTGATCCTTAAGGGCCTCATCTTCGTCTTTCGCCCATTCCCCTCCCCCTCGATATGGGTATATCTCAGGAACATTTGATTTTCATCATTCTAAATAAAATTAAAAAAAAATAATGGTACACTCATTTAACCAATTTTACCTTAATCTTTGAACCTTCAAACATAAGTAAAAAATGTGGATATTTAGATTTAAAACTCGGTAATGTAAAAAAAGCAATTATAAAAAACTTAATTAAATCAAAATGTATTGAATCAGCCAATCTACAGGGTGTCCCATTTTAAAACCACCACCCAAAAATCTCCCAACATTTCAGAGAAAAATTTTTTAAACAAAAGTTGTCAAATTTCAAGGGGGACACACAACGATGACCTTAACCTTGACTTCGACCTTGACCTTCAACGTTATTTTAAGGTCAAATTGATTTTTCTAAATGGAATCCCATATTTTTTATACCGGAAATGGAAAGAGCAGGAAATTCTACGTCTGACTATGATCTTGACCTCAATCCTGACCTTGACCTTCAGGGTCAATATAAAGTCAAAACGATCTTTTAAAATGGAAACCCTTATTTTATTGGTCACACGACATTCCCAAAGTGGAGTAAATTTTTGCCTTCCAGTAAATGACAGCCACTTCAGACATTCGCTGCGAGATTAAAAATCTTAATAGTTACAGTAGTGAGCGGCAAAGGGATTGACGTTAATCTAGCATCTCGAAGGTAAGAGGTAAGGGGACTCACGATACTTCAGCATGCCAATGGAAACAGAACTTACTACGTCCACGTCGTTATCTCCGGATGGTGCAAAAAGTATGGTGCTCACATAGCATGGAAGTTTTCTGAAAGCTTCCTGCAAGATTCGTATTCTCACGGGGCACTATCGGAATAGAAAATGAAACTAAAGGTTAACATAAAAAAATCGATTTGACCTCATATTGACCATGAAGGTCAAGGTCAGGGTTGAGGTCAAGATCATAGTCGGACGTAGAATTTTCCACTCCTTCCATTTCCACTATAAAAAATGTGGGTTTCCATTTAAAAAAATCAATTTGACCTTAAAATAACGATGAAGGTCAAGGTCGAAGTCAAGGTCAAGGTCATCGTTATGTGTCCCCCTTGTAACTTGACAACCATTGTTTAAAAATTTTTCTCTAAAATGCTTTGGTTGGGAGATTTTCGGTTGGTGGTTTTAAAATGGGACACCTTGTATAATAATATGAAACTCAAAGCAATAATTACGTATCTATACATAAATAGATTGTTAACGAGTTATACATATATATTTTACTTATTAATCACTTTTTCAAGGTTGATAAAATAAATAACACAGTTTTAGTAACTGAACAAAATATTTTAATTTTCTATCAATAGATCATTGATAAAAATATTAACATATTTAAATCACCAATTACACCGGCACACAAAAAAAATAGTGGTGTGTTTAAGAAACCAGACCTATCTATCCTTCCGAATCTGAGGCTAGTTTTGCCCGCACAACCCCAAAATTTCGTTAAAATCGCAAAAAACCGTGAAAATAGCGGAAAATTATGAAAATTCACATAAAAAAAATATGGTATGATCTGTAAATATTTTTATAAGTGTATGATATACATGATTTTTATGTATTTTGACGCGCTGAATCCGAATTCAAGGTTTATTTTACCCAAATCGTTAAAAAGTCGTGAAATTCTGTATTTAAGTGCGTAGGTTAGGAGTAAAACATTTGTTATGACTGCATTATACGTGATTTATGTGTGTTTGTACTCGCTTTATTTAAATCCAGGGTTTTTTTACTCCTACGCACTGTAATATTTGAAGAAGTGGTGGAACCCCGTCAAAAATGGAGAAAAACTAAGTTAAATCGTAAAAATTTGCATGTATGAGCATAACTTAGTTGCAGTTTTTTGTTGAGTGTCAAATGTATGATTTATATGAATTTGAAACTTGGAAAAAATGTCAATATCAAAAACCATGTATATCGTATACTCGCAAAAATATTTACAGCTCATACCATCTTATTTTTTTGTAAATTTTCATCATTTTTCGCAATTTTCACGGTTTTTTGCGTTTTTAACGAATTTTTGGGGATATATGGGCCAAACTGGCCTCAAATTCGGATTCAGCGAGTCTAAATACATAATGATAGATAGATCTGGTTTCTTGAACAGACCATCTTTTTGTTTTGTGTGCTGGTGTTATTTGTACCTTTCTTGTTCAATAATTATTGGTTTCCTTTCTTATTCTTTTGTTTTTTACCTGTTATCACTAAGTGCATGTAACCTCAACGTGTTTTCTCCACTAAATTCATTCTATGACTGATAAAAGTATATAAAAAGAAAGTCGGCTATCATAGATTGTTTACCAAATTTGTTGTGCGACTTTGAAGAATGTTTACAAATGAAAATAAGGTGGTCGTAGAGGAAAGAAACTTGTGGCTTTTGAAAACTTTTGCCTTGATAACTATCCTTAATTTTATTTCTACACTTCCCAATTTATAAACACATTATACAAGCGTAGAATAATCGTTTATTTGTGTAGATCACCATTCACTTATAGATAAGTAAGTGTGCCGGCTAAAAAATTGTTTTTTTCTAACTTTCCTTTCAAAAACTATGTTTTAAATACTCATAACTCTGGTTCTATTAGAGGCAGACATTTAATTTTGATGTATATTTGCATGAGTATATTATATAGAATATATTACTTTAAGGATAGTTTTGAAAATCAATCGGTAATAAAGTTACGTGAAAAAAAGGTTAAAAAAAGGTAGACAAATTCAGTTAAACTTAAATAATCCAGTATCATTATTTTATTAATTTTTAAATGTTATTTATGAATGGCACATCTGCGTGTACTATATTTCTATAATATTTAAATACTAAGAATTATTACTAAAAATGTTCAGCGTCCATACTTGTTCGGCAAAGGAGATACAGCGTAAACAAAAAAAATATCAATTATCACATTCACTCACTAGTATTTTAGCTAGTTTTAGGGTTACAACGAGCTAGTATTGTTTCAGATCGGATAAAAAACAACAGTAATTCATACTATAATATGTTATCTTTTGAAATATAATTTTTTGAGTTTTTTGATAATGCATAATAGCTACGAAACTGTACACTATCACAAAAATCAAAAGTTCTTGAGATACGAATATGCCCATATCGGAAACATTTAAGCATATTGTACTTGCCATAAGAGCGCTACCAATCTTATTATGTAAAATATCACCTTCCAGTGAGATGGCAGTGATCACGTACTCTATCATGCTCTGAAAGTTTCTCACACATATGGAAAGATATTACTTGCTGAAATAACTGCTCTTGCTCCCAAGATAATGGCCCAATAGGTATGGGACACCAAAATACTCTTTCAATTTTTTCATCAAGTTGTAAAATCTACACACTCGTTGTTTCCCATATACACGATCCCGAAATAAATTCAACTTAAACCTAAGTACAATATTTCCTACAACTAGTGTATCGTTGAACAATCTTCTGATTCGCTGGATCGCACTGTAGGTGAAGGGACGAGCTGGTCTCATTCGCCGAGCTGGTAGGGGTCCCATTTGCTGCTCCAAAGTAATCACTCGGTAGCGAGCACAGTGCACACACTCGCACACAATTTTTCGAACGGTGTTTCATCCACGGACAACACGAAATTGACGTATCAACTGGCTGTGAATGATCGTCGGTCCTCCATGCAGGGTAACTAGGTGAGCTTTGCGAATTAGCAGCGTTGATACATGGTGGCGACTGGGCATAATAATCGGGTGCTTTTCGTTTTCACTCAGACATGAGTTTTGAAGGATGTATATATGCCAGATGCGTATAGCTTTCTTCTCTGAAGAAAAGGTTGTCAGCCAATCAGAATTTCATTGACTTGAGCAACATAGGTAGGCGTGAAATTGAATCGTGGAGCCTCTTTTTATCCCGGGCTGCAACACCGCCGCGTAAATTGCTTAGCACACAGTCGATATTGGTGGGTTTGTTGAAATGCGGGTCCGCCAAATTCACCTCTTTCAGATAATCCTGGTCCTCAATTGTAACCTCGGAGTGTGGCAAGATGGAGATCAGTTTCTTTAGCACAAGCGCTGAAAATTCGCCGTAGTAGTGCCTCCGACATCGGAGTCCGCCACGTTTGTAGCGTGTTTAGGCAGGCCCAGTAATGGTACAATCCGCTCAGAAATGAAAGATTCTTCAGCTCCCGAATCTAGCAATACTCTGACCGTAACAGCTTGTCCGTTGGCTGCCTGCAGTATAACACACGCAGTAGAGGGAAGTACTTTGGTGCCGTAAGTTCTTGCGGGCGGGGGATCTTTCGTTGTAAGACGTACTGAAGTATTTTCGGCGTCCTCAGAATTGCCACTGTCGCGGTCGCCGCTGTAATCGATGTCTCCGAGTGCAACTTTGTATGATGCTTGTAACCGCAGACGAGACACGAATTGATTCATCGTGTGCCTCGCGCTTCAACAGTTATAACATATCCGTGCAGAGGCTGCTTATCATCCTGATAGTTGGCCTCAGCCTGCGCATTGTCGCTCTCCATTTCCACCAAGTCCAATGTGCGGATGCGCTCATTCAAAAATGTTTTGATCTCGTTGTATTTCGGAAATTCTGCCGTGGTTTTCTTTTCGATCTCCTTCTTCCACTCAAGACGGGTGCACAGTGCTAACTTTCTCTCGACGAAGAACACAAGAAGATCGTCCCATTGGTCAACGGGTCGCTCTAAGGCTTCGAACACATTAATACTTTCGTTCACAGTGTTTAGTAGTTGATTAAGATGCTGCTCGGATTCCGCCGCCGCAGATGGGAGTTTCGCCAGGGCTTGCATCTGGTACGTCAGGCGCAAGTACTTATTAGCAAAGCGATTGCACAGTGTGTCCCAGGTGGTTTGGAAGTTGGCTTCTATTAGCTGGATGCCTTTTAGCTTTTCCGCAGGCTCTCCCTCTAAACAGTAGGTTAGGTGCTGTAGCTTAATTATAGGACCCATCGTTTTGTCGTTTATAACTAGCGACTTGAATTTTTCTTTGAATACCTCTCAACCCCGCTGCTTCCCGTCGAAGTGTGGTAACCGGATTTTCTCCAGCGAGGCTTGCGTTAGTAAAACCGGAGCCTGCTTGAGGCGTGTACTTTTGGTTATTGGGTCGAGCTTGCCAATTGTATGGTACTGACGTTGTATTGATGTAAATGTATCTTGTTTAAAATAGGTCCGTTGCGCCAGCGTCTTTGATGCGCTCTCTCCTCAGTGCGAAATCTCGCTCTACATATGCTCTCCAGTAACCATCCAAAAACTCTAAGCGTGCTTCGAGATCCTCGATTCTTAGATGTTCGACACCTGTTTTCGTCTTCTTGAATACCGTGTAACGTTTCAATTTGAATGCATCCTATTTACATCCTCGCCGAACTCAACACACAAAGCGGAATAACAACACTCGAGTAGTGCGATGCGTAAACAAAGCAGGCTAATATGGCGATAACACGAGACGAGTCGTTGTTCTAAGCGAACCTTCTAGAAGCTATCGACGTCTCATCAATCTGAGCTGAACGGAAGATTATTCTTTGCCTAGACTGCCGCTTTTTCGATCCACTTCCCTCCGTTCTTTGCTTTCGTTGCAATCCGTTCAAAGGGTTAGCATTTCTCGTTACCTCATTAGATTTCTTCTCTGCTTGTCAGTATATCACAGATCTTTCTTCTGTCGAATTTCTCTTGCACCCCTTCTTGGACGATGCGCCTCTAATTGGGCTCGAAGGACCAACAATTATGTAAGCTCCGATACGTAGAGACGAAGTTACACATGAAAAGGAGACGTCTCAGTACTTGTCATCAGAACGTGAAGGGATGAAGGAATAAAGCCAGTAAAACTCATAGTTGAGCAGAACGAGAATTAGTATCCTTTATTCACACAATTGCAATACACTCAACTACTCGGCGTGGGCTACAATTTGGGTGCGGTCTGTGAAGACAACCGCTTCGCTTAAGTATCGCGAACGAACAGAACAGCGACTCGACACGAGAACTGTTGCGAAGCCTCTAGCTCCACAGATACGTACACTTATCATACAGCGCGAAGGTACCCGTATTTACATTCGTCGCGAATAGTAACTTTACTTCACATTTATTTAGTTGTAAACAGTTACGTTCATATTCCTGTAATTGTGATTCAGTTCGGAAATAATGTAAGCAACGATTACAAATATGTTATTTTACTTTCTGTTTTGAAGCTTTCAAGATACAACATAGGATACATCTTTGGTCCAAATGTAATGATTAACAATGAGTGCACCGTTAGTCTCTTCTTTCTCATCTGTATAACAATTTTGTACGAGTAAAAGGTTAATGTGAATTTCGCGTCTACAATATGTCAAGTGTGTTGGTACAAGTTTGAAGATTGGACCACCTTTTTCTAAAGTGTAAACATTAACCGAAATACTACTTCGTTTCTCAAATTTAGGTATATCTTTTGGTAGCATATTATAGATATGTAAAAATCGGGGCATTTTCATAATTCATAAGCCTTATATGATAATATGCTGTCAGAATGATCCTTTACTGGATGTAATGCTGAAAGAATAGTCCATAAAGCAGGCGTCATCGAAATTCTTAACACAAATTCAGAAATTGCATCGAAGTTTCGTACTTGATACGGTAAGCAGATGACAGCCTAAGTGAATTTCGCCTGTGCACCTAGGAACGTCTTCTTCCAAATGCCTTAACCAGAATAGCGTCACCCATATCGCGGATCCGTACAACATGATCGATGTTCCAACGTATGAAGGACCAGGAAAGGTTAATTAGTGAAAACCGAGATCCGTAGAGAGTTCGTGAGCCGAAGATTAGTCAAAGGCAAAGATGCAGTGTGAAACCGTGTCGGATCTACGATCACCTGTACGTCTCCGACATGATTCTGGGCCGCCCCTACCCTGGATAGTTGAACTCCCACTTGAGGGGAGCTGCTCGTGTATATTGGGAGGAAATCTCATCACCACGCAGTATCAGGCGAGTGTGTAAGGGTCAGCACTCTTACTTCTAGCCTATGACAAGAATACCCCACCTAAAAACAGGGAACTGCCATCCTGACCTAAACTGTCGTTGGAAGAGGGGAGAGGAATCTGAGTAAAATATAATAAAAGATCATAACTTATGAATTGTATTTGATCTGCAAGTAATTACTCTGCAGGCTCCTTTTATATCTACTCTCCCCTTCTCCAATGCTATATGCTCGTATGCCATCTACCATCGCTTAGATATTTTCTTCTAAGGTGACTACTAGTACCGCGTAGTCGGTAACTTACCGACATCGGTACGTTATCTGTTGCTGCGTGCTACTTTGATTGTACGTTGCTACGCGCTTATTTGATTGTATCATTCCACCAATATGCTAGCCGCCAGCTTGGACTGAACACTTTTCTTGGCATTGTCACGTTGGAGGTGTTGGTGAGCTGTCCCGTCATTTGTGTAGCCCTTTCGCCTGCTGATACTGGGGCGTGCTGTCTTGATTTAGCAACAATATGTCAAGTAGTCTAAATGTTTCCATTAGCACTAGGTCCCTTCTATTGATTTTGTTACTATCTCACTCAGTCGCCCGTGCATTAAAAACTCCCAATTATAGCTCGTTTCCTATTCTTAGCTTCTTGTAGCAGCCGATCTAATAACTTCTAAAACTGCTCTATTGCTGTGGTAGGCAAATCATAGCAACTGGTCATCATCCTGCCTTGGAAGGTAAAGTCTTTGCATGCTCAGGTTGCTGTTTTATCTGCGGCATCGGATTCCCAGAAGGACTCGTTCAAATCTTTATACTGCTTACTTGCAAGAGGGCTATCGGCCTTGGATTCTCGTAAAAATTCACGAAAAAGGTCTTGCAAATTTTTACAATGGTTGAATTTTGCTGGGCTATTATCATTTTGGATTTTCGTTTGTTTTAACCGCTGCTTGCAGCATAGTTTGTCTGTGTACTGTCACCTTTTTTCCCTGGCACAGTACATATTGCTGTTTATTTCGACAGCTATCGCCTCATGCCCTATATTAGCGCACTTGTAGCAGCAGTTGCTTGCTGTTCTGTGTATTTATTAGCAATGTGGCCAAAAGCTAGGCATTTATAACTACTAAACAGCTCGTTTTTGCAGTTAAACACCGGGATCCTACATTTGATCCATTCTATACTGTTCTTCTGTAGATTAGCGGTCTAAGCCGCTATTTGAGCTGGAACCCGTATCACTACGATCTGCGCATTACCGTCGTCTTTCGTAGAAATTTTATTATAGAGTCTTTTTTCATATTGTTTACTATAATTTCCTTCTGTAGGGCTTCTAGTATTTCCTCTTTTAAGTCTAGATCTCTTATTTTGAAGACTTCTTCTAGCTGTAAAACTTTTATTGTGGCGCCTTCCACAAGCACTGCTTTGACCATCTTTGTAAACTCCGAGCGTTTAAGTTTTCTAAGCAGATCTGCCACTGTTGTCTGTATTTTATTTACGCTATCTTCTAGCTTGTTAAGTAAAGGTATCGCCTTCATTTTTGACAAAATGTCTGCAAGCTGTTTCTTTGTGCAGTCTTAATAATTAGAGCATCCGGTCTGTGGGGTCTTGTCCGCTTCGGTCTGTCCTTTCTGGTTCTATTCTGGTGTATAACGCTAAAGACACTTATATTCTCCTTACTTGCCTTTTTTTGCTTTATATTTGATTTTTTTGTGACGACTTCCTGCCACGTGTCACGGATGGGAAGGGGAAGGATGGGTGCTCCTCCGAACACAAGAGAGAAGCAAGGAGATGTGTGTGGCACTTCTTTATTGCCGAAAAGAGAGCTCTGCCCTGTGTCGCGGTCGCCGGACGTCTGCCGCTCTGCCGCCGCTGCGACGAGGCGGTGGCGAGCGTCTCCACATGCAGAAGTGCAAGCATTGCACCTCTGTGCGTGAGAACTACAGGGAACGGCGTTCCCTGCTGACGAGACATCCAGCGTCGTCGGTAGCGGCCATCCGAGATGCCACGGAGAACCCAACGCTTCCCCGTGACACGTCCTCGGGGCGCGCGGGTGCCGTCCTCGGCGCCCAAAAAACAGGGTCATCGGCGAAGCCGTGCGTGCAGTGCAAGAGTGTAAAGCGTCGGGGTGCGCAAGAGCGCGCTCCGCGCTGAAGTGTGTATGAGTTTACGTTTATTTGAGTAAAATATGTTAGCGGAATGCCAGTGCTTTATGCACATACGCGCGAGGTGCGCGCATTGGATTCTGATCCAATTTTGCCCTCGACTCCGTGAATGTCGAGTTAAGTACAGAAAAAAAATTTGTTTTATGCAATATTAAGTGTGTGTGAAGGTGTTGATGTATAGGCGCGGGTGTTGTCCTTGACAGCCGCTGCTGCCTTACATTTTGGGCTGGCAGCGCTCTTAAATACAAAATACCTTACACCTAACTACAAAATTTATATGAAAACAATATATATATATATATAATTATTCATGGTTGAATTTATGCTCCTGCACACGAGTACTTTTCTTTTGTGTACCGTGACCTGTCCGAGCCTGTATTATTACAAAATATATGGCTATTGCGTAAAAATACGTTCGTAAGGCTCAGAACAATTTTCTGCAACTGGTGAGCATAATATGCATATAAATGGAGAGAAAAAAAAATGTATAACTGCGAAGTATATACAAAATTATACTAAACCCTTTAGTATATAAATGTTTATTATAATATAATTGTAATATGGCTGAAATACTAAAAAAAACCAATAACCCATTGATACGTAGGTGATCATAATGCACCTATTTATTATTAAAGTTTGATATTATTATGAATATTTCTAGAAAGTTAATGTTTTTCTCGCCGTTGAGCAGCCTGGCTTATGGCAGTGAGGCCCGTGAACCACGAGAATAATTACTCGTAGAGCGAGAATGAGTCGGCCTATTCATTTCCGTTGAAATAATTGAATTTGATAACCGGCTCGTTCATGCAACATGACTCGCGGCGATGTTCCTACGGTCGTGGCGGCGAGAATGCGTCAAACTTGAGCTGCATTTTTAGTTTGCCAAGTTCGCTCTGCTGCGGCTAATTTCCCGAATCGATTCGAGCTGCAGCATTTCGCGCTGTAGTCGCATAAGGTCGAGCATTGGTTTATTGGCGCGGTAGCGCATACAGCACCATATTACAAGGATCGCTGCTGCGATTAGACCGAGCAAAGACCACAATACCCAGCTGAGCAGGCTAGTGGTGTAGCTTAAGTCTTTTAATTCGAAGGCCGACGACCTTCTCTGTGCGATCTCGCGAGCTTTAGTCGCGATTTCACGCAAATTGGCCCCGCTCTTTATGTTCTCAGTTCCGGAGCCATGAGCGGCGTCAGCCCAGTGTTTGGCCAGATTTAAGATAGCCTGGTGCAGATCCATGGCGGAAGCGGCTGATTCATTTAGCCGTGCCATGATTTTTGATACGTTAAATTGCAGACCGCCAAATGACGTGTCGTTCCATTTTTTTTAGCTACTGTGGAGGAAGCTATTAAACGTGCGCTCGCCGTGTGAGCAGTACAGCCCTCGCGTAGTTCGAGGATACCAGCTCCAGCGATTTGCGCCGTTATTTGCTCTGCCCTTAAGCACTGGATATAGATATCCTCTGGGTGCTTTGCAGAATAAACCCAGGTGTTCACTCTGTGTAATCGCAACCAGAATGACTCTTTCAGTTTCTTAATGCGAATATCGCATTCTTCTGGGTTATGAATCTCGCGTCCGGCTGCAATCTTTATTTCGCAAACTGCGCTGTCGCGAATTTCTCGCACCGGTTCTGGGTCTACCGCAATAAATGTATTTTGAAGCTTTCGAAGCTTTGGTACTTTCTCGGCTGGGATTGGCAGATAAGTGCGATTAGTAGAACTTATTGCGAAGTACGTGTGAACTGGCCAAAAGTAAGCGGCCATGTACGATATATTAGATATTTGTTGGATTGCGGGAACCGGTGAGGCCTTAAATAAATAAAACTTTTCAACGTCGACCAATGGAATAGCGATGTGATATACCAGGTGGCCGTTCGAGACCAATATGGAAATTTTAGAGATTTCCATTATCGAAATTGCCGAAAATTCGTTCGGCTTAAGAGGAAATTTCGCGTGACTAATCGAACTCTTGATGGTTTTTGCCGAACAAGCAATAGTTTCCGGGGCCATAACCTTTGGGTGGATAAGCCCTTTTATTGCAAAAAGAATTGCATTAGTGATCACTTCCGTGTCAAAACGGAATTGCACTAGGCTGACTCTAATGCTCATTTCTACCTCAAGATCATTGATGTATTTCGCATTTTCAGCGGTTCTGTTCACCCATGCGGTCGAAAGTGCTTCTAACTTGCGCATCCTTTCGTTCAAATGCGCGAGTTCGTGCTCGACTATCTCTGTTTGGTTGACAAGTAGGACAGCTGTCGCGCGCACGTCCTTGACAATTGTCCTGACTGCCTCCTGGATTTCGGCCTCGTCAGCTTCGGTTAGCGTGCCATAAAGATATTTATGAATCGAGCCTATGAACGGCAGAAGCGCGCGCCGCATACGTTGAGGATCGGCTCTTTCGCCGTGAGTTAAAATCAGATTTTTCGTATGCTCGGCGTCGCGGGTGGCGGATTCAGCCTCCTTTATCAGGCCCTTCGCGTCACAACGCGGGATGCACGCGCGTACCGCAGTCGTTACGAGTTTTACCAGGACATCGCTAGCCTGGAAATAGTTGCTGGATGAAATGGGCCGGATTGTTGACTGTCTGCGTTTCTCTGCTCCCTAGGCCGTATAACGCACAGAGTCTAGAATTTTAGAGAAGAACAACACGCTTATTTCAGCTAGACAGAAATAGCTATTGAGCAGCTTGGCTTTGCTGAGGTTTGGACGTAATTGGGATGGCTCTAGCCATGGGACGTTCTTGTTTTCTTTTGCGGCGTAGTCCGTCCGGAGACGCGCAAAAAAACAGTAAAAAAAACGTCTCAACCCACTGGGTCCAAATCCGAGGCCTCTGCGTCTCTTGCTAGCTCGCTCGGACGCTCAATTTTGTTTACGTGCACGACCTTTGTCGATTCGTCGTTTTGCAGCGTTACATTATTTGTTTCGCGGTTAATCGCGATAATTTCATACGGTCCGCGGTATTCTCGCGTGAACTTTCCCTTCTTCGGCTCGTTAATTAAAAAGACGATTTCGCCTTCACGGAAATGTTTTGAATTTAATTTCCGGTCATAGTAGTGCTTGGACCGATACTTTACTGTACCAGGTTCATTGCAGCTACTGTCTGTAGAACCGTTAGATTATTTGACATATTTGTTAAATAATCGTTGTATGATAAGTCGTCGCTGCTTCGGGGAAAACTTGACGGTGTTCTTGGCTTAAAGCCGAAGAGCAGCTCGTGCGGCGAGTACCGGGTACTTTCATGTTCGGTACAATTATATGCATGTTGACAAATGGCGGTCCATTTGTCCCACCTGTCAATATGCTTTACAAATTTTCTGAGATACGCTCGATTGACCCGTTCGCTTGCGGGTGATAAGCGGTCGTGCAGAATTTATTTATATTAAAAATTTTGGCAAGCTCTTCAAGTACCCTATTCTGGAAATGAGAGCCTTGATCGGTGACAAAAACAGCGGGAGGACCGAAAATGCAGATTATTCTTTCGGTCAACACACGCGCTACTTCTTCTGCGTTTGCATGCTTTGTTGGCGTTAAAATTGTATATTTTGTGAGCATGTCTTGTGCTGACAAAATATACCTATTGCCGTGTCTGGTTTGCTCTAACGGGCCGTAAAAGTCCAAAGCGAGATGTGCGAAAGGTGTTGCAGGTGTATTGCTGATAAGCATTGGAAGTCGGGTTTTAACGCGGACCAATTTGTTGCTTTGGCACACCGCGCATCGGGCGACAAATTGTTTTACATCGGGGCGCATATTCCGCCAGTAGAAATCATTAGCAAATTTGCTATATGTTTTCGACATGCCCCGATGTCCGCCCATCGCTGCCTCATGATACTCTTTAATTAACTTAAAGCGATCAGAGGCTGGAGGGATTGGCAAATTATTCTTGTACAGAATTGCGTGCAATGCTGTTCCGCCAAAAATATTGTCGAAAAGGTCGACAAAGTTTGCCCATTCAGCAAGCGTGAGCATCGCTAGATCTTTTATTACAGCGATGCTGCGCACCTTCTCTTTGACTATTACTTTCTTTAGAGTTTTCAGACATTTTCGAAGATCGACACGAAGCGGGCGATCTTCGAAGTGAGCCTTAATGTAGACTCCGAAAAGCTTAAATCTACCACAAGCCGTGACATTCACTTCGCTTAATTTGAATTGACTATTAGTCAAATCATGTGGGTTCAAATATCATCGTTCAATCAAGGCTTCTTGTACTTTGGTCGATATAAAATTATCGACCGAAATTAAGTACACAAGATTTTCCTTGAATCGAAAGGGATGCTCGTCATATGCCCGCAGGTGGTTAAAAGCTGGAGGCTCTTGATCTTCCGGAATTGGCCACGGCGGTTTTTTCACGGGGCGGCCTCGCTTTTGTTGTGACGTAGCGTTTTAGCTTGTCATTGTCGAGTGCTGCTTTAACTCCAGCTGTAGTTCTTTCGCCGTCAGACGACGCCTCGTTATCAGTGCTTGCGCTGCCTTTATTTATCGGCGCAGCTGCACTGGCATGAGACTGTGACGAGCCGAGCTGCATAGCGGCGTTGCCAGACTTTTTACTGCTTTGGTCTGCGCCGAGACTCTGCCGAGCGCTATCGTGCGTCTCTGCCCGATCATGCAGCGGAGGGTCGTTTCCAATCGACTCAGCTTCTGGCAAAAATTCCAAATTTGCCTGTGGAATTACTTCTAAGTTTGGCTGCATTAGCCAATTTTCTGGAGCATGCGACTCTGCAAACGCTACCGGCTGGCTCAGTGCTGGCTTATGCAGCTCAGGCGGCGAGATATGTTCCGCACCTGCGGCCAGCTGATCGCCAATGTCGCTAGCTGCGAATTTATTATTGGCGCTCGAATGCGTAACAGTACGAGCAGCTTTATGTTTGAGACGCTTTTTTCGCCCAAATATTGGCGATTTATTTCGCTTATTCTCGCTTTCACTTGACGGGGATCGCTCGCGCCCGGGTTTGACCGGTTTGGCGGTGTCCTTTAGGGCACGTACGCGTAAGTACGGCGAAAAATGCTATCCCGTCAAGTTTAAATGTATAGTGTCAGCAGCATTGGCTACTAACACATGGCAATAGATCCACGAGTCCCCAGGGGGATCGTAGTGTACGCAAACGTTCACTTTAAACTCATGGGCAAAAATAAACACACAGTCTATGGTGCCATAATCTGAGGAAGATTCTAAAATCTTTTCTGTTTCGGCCGGTTCACCGCATGATCTGAGCCAAGGGGAGGCCAACAGCTGACGTCTCAATTTCGTCGCTGAAATTTTGAGCTTCATGATTTTCATGCGAGAATAAAACAGGCAATTTCCCGGTGGGCTACTGGGAATATTTTCTGAGCACCGTAATTTTTCGTGCGGCTCTGCGCAATATTTTTTGCGAATATATGTATGAACACAGGCATCGCCAGAGCTTGCAGACGAATTCTCGTCCGATGGCAATGGCTTGCGTTCGTAATTGAGAGGAATACCGGAGAAACTTTCGAAAGGGGGGTGTCGCCTTTTGCCTGGAAGTCGTTTCTCCGAGGTTCAAGTTGCGATTTTGCGCATTGGAGCCATTTTTTCCGCTGAAAGCACTCGTGTTGCATGCATCAGCCATTTCATTTGTGCTGACCATGCTTTGAGCAGCTTCTGGAGCCTCTAGAGCATCTTCTTTTATCACGGGCGGCTCATGTGTGCGCGTGTGTCGTGGGATATTTTCGACGGCCATCGGTACTCTTTTATTTAGCGACGCGGCGGTTGAATTTGTCTCCCAACAATCGATGCGCACCCCGCCTTTCCCTGCGAAATCTTTTCCTTCAATATTCACCCTTAGCTTTTTCTTGGCCTGGTTGCCAGAACACGGCCAGATTATTGCCGATTGGGGCTCAGACGCCTTGGCTGGCGAGCTCTCGACGCCTGGAATATTTTGTTTTTCAGGCGGTGAGGCAGTTTCCGTAATAATCGGCATATGAAATTCGGGGGCCGTGGACCGCAGGATTTTGCTCGGTGAGGACGGGTTCAAGGAGTCGTGCGGTTGCGAAATTTGCGGCAGACTCGAATTTTGCGGCAATAAATTTCGCGGGAAACTAAATATCTGCGGAGCGTCGATTGCGTTGGCGATTTTTCCCGACGGGGGGATCCGTATACTCTCCTGATCGCTACTCGAGTTGCTGGACTCGTGAATTTTCTGCGGGGCCGTGACTCGAGCATTTTGCGAGCCGCGAGTTTCGCGATCGGATGGCGCTACGTAGTTTATGTACGGCCGTACTTCGGAGGGAATTATTGAATCACCCGATGAGCAAGAAACTACCGAAATTACTGATGGCATGGATTCATCGGAATCTGAGGATTCTGCGAGCTCGGCAGACAGCTTAGGTGGTTCTGGAGCAGGAGGATTGGCTCGAAATTCGATTGATTCACGCAGAATTGCCTCTATACGTGTGCGTTCCCCGGCGCTTAACGCATAGTGGTTTTTATCTATGCGCTTCAAGAATGTGCTTGGTAAAATACAATCGAACCAGAGCGCATCGCGGTAATCCGGTGCGTACCTGTGTTTTCGATTTTTCTTTTCCGTAAACCACTGAATTTTAACTTTTTCGTCACCGTGATAAACGTCGTGAAGTGCGCGGCAGATAAATAAAGTCGCGTTTATAAATCAGCGCGTTATCTTCCCTGGGCTTTTTACTTATGGCACGATTTGATGAGTTTTCGAAACTCGAGGCCGATATTCGAAGCTTCTCCCCGGAAGCCTGACCTCGCTTTTTCGTAGCGCGCGCACGGAAAATTCTTCCTAGTGGAGCGCCTTCTTCTTCGTCCGGCGAATCTAGCACCTGCTGATCGGCAAGCTCGTAAAGCTCGTGGCGCGGCAGGTCCGGATTTACCTCGCCCTCCGCTAGCACTGGATTGCGAGAGAGCGCGTCAGCGTTCGCGTTTTTGATTCCCGGGCGATATACGATGTCGAATTTGTAGCCCGTTAGCGCGGCCTTCAGCTTATTAAAGCGCAAATCCGGCTTTTTTGTCGTATGAAAATGTTTAAGAGCTTCGTGGTCGGTAACGATTGTGAACTTTCTTCCAAATAAATAACATTGAAATTGTTCTTTTGCAAACACGACCGCGAGGAGCTCTTTGTCGTATGTCGGGTACCACAATTCGCTGCCCTTCAGACACCGCGACGCGTACGCGCACGGCTGATCTGAGCCTATCTTGCCTTGGCTTAAAATTGCGCCTAGTGCAAAGTCGCTTGCGTCTGTTGTTACGATAAACGGCTGCGAAAGGTCCGGAGCCTTTAGGACTGGCTCTTCCGACATAAGCTTTCGAAGAGTTTCAAACGCATTTTTCTCGGCATCGCCCCATTCAAATATTACTCCTTTTTGCAGAAGCCTGAATAATGGATAAGCGATTTTTGAAAAATCGGGGATAAATCGCCGATAATAGCTAAACAATCCAATTGCTTGTCTCAGCTTCTTTGCGTCTATTGGCGTCGGATAGTTGGCCATAGCGCGAACTTTCGCCGGGTCTGTCTTAATTAGACCGCCGCCAACTATATGACCGAGCACCTGTGCCTCTCTTTTCAAGAATTGGCACTTTCTTGGTTCGATAGTCATATTGGCCTCTAAGAGTCTTTTTAATACACGACGCAGGCGTTTATTGTGTTCGTCGAGAGTCTCGCCGAACACCATGAGGTCGTCGAGATAAATCTCGACCTCATCGCCTTGCAAAGCCTTCATGGCCAGCGACATTGCACGTGTAAACGTGATTGTCGCTTCCTTTAGGCCCATAGCCATTCTGTTAAATTGCAGAAGCTGATTGCCATGGTTGCCGTCAGGGGCATAAAATGCCGTTAAGTGTGCCGAGTCGAGATGCATCTCAATTTGATGGTACCCCGACTTGAGGTCCATGACGGTTATATAGTTAGCCGACGCGAGATGCTCGAGGATATCGCTAGTAAACGGAAGCGGATGGCAGCTTCCCTCTGTTTCTTCGTTCAGGCCCCGAAAATCGGTGACTAGGCGGAACCGATTGTTACCGTCAGCGTCCGGCTTTTTCGGAACAATCCAGAGGGAGGACGAGTAGTTTGAGTTGGAGGGCACGACGATGTTTTGCTCTCGCAACTTAGCTAACTCGCGTAGCATGTGCTCTTTGATAGCGGGTGGGAATCGAAAGCGGTGGTTCCGTATAGGCCTGTTTGATTTTAACACGATTTTGTGTTGCAGCAGGTGGGTCGCGGGTAGAGGTTCCCCGTCGAGCCCGAACACACCAGCGAATTCGTCAACGATTTCGCGAATAAGGTTTTTCTTTTCCTCGTTGCACCCTTCAAGATCCGCTAGCTTCATAATTTTTTCCACTCGATCGTGTCTTTTTTGAGCATCTGCTTGTAAGTCGCGATTCAGGTTGAAAACTTCGCGATATTTTTCTTGTTTTTCTGCGTCGAACATGCGTCGCAAATTAGCAGTGAACTTAGCAACATTTTCAGCAGAGCCGTCCTCGTCGGCTTGAAACAGCGGGTTCGCGATAATTTCGCATTCTTGCAGCTCGACCATCGGGGCAGATATGGTGACTTCTGAGTCATTGACGTTGATGCACTCCGCGTAAACACGGCCATTTACGTTATCGGAGATAAAATTGCCGAATAGCAAATCGGGATGCAGGTCATTTAGTGGGACCCATCCGACTTCAACGTCATTGTTAATTAACCGCGCACTAATAGTCATTTTGACTCGTGGGGGAATAGTGACTTGCTCGCCAGCGTCGAACGGAAGGTGCGTGTTACCGAGCTTGAGACTCTTGCTCAAAGCATCGACGCAGCCACCGTGAGAATCGATAATATCCCAGCCAATGATTCCGGAATTTTCTATCGGGAAATCATTTGGTACGGCTTGGAGATAGCAGCGTAGTCCACCCAGTTGGACTTCCGCTTGGCCGAGCGTATAGGCTGTGCCCTCTGTCACTCCCTGAATTTTAATAATTTTTTGTGCGTCGATAGGATAACCGGGGGCCAATTCCCCGATTTTTACAATCGAAATATCTGTTCCCGAGTCAGCGTAGAATTTGCCTATGCGCTTACGCAATTGAGGACATTCTACGGACACAATCGGAAGCTGTCTACCCGTAGTAATAAACTTGATTTTTGCTGAATTAATTTGTTGCTTTGTTTCCAGCTGCTTATTTTTTCGACGCTCGCCGCTTGAGGAACGTGGCGAACGTGCGTCTAGTTTAAAGCAGCCGCTGCTTCGCTGCTTCTCGAGTTACGGCTGATACTTTCGTTCGAGCGATCACGATTGCCTTTATAGTTATAATTTTTTGGGGAATTCCATCGCTGCTTTTTGTTGTAATTACGATTATCGTCATTATTGCTATTATCGTTATTATTTCCAGAATTACAGTCGTCGCCGCCATCATGGTTACTATTACCGTTATTCTGACCATTGCCATTATTGCGGTTATTACCATTATTATTGCCCGCACTGTTTTTGTTGTTCCGATTCCCGTTGTTACTCGGGAACGGATTTTTAAGTATATGCTGAGATGCATGCCGAACTAAAACTTTGCAGCGATCGACAGCATGACCTTGCTGGTTGCAGTAGCTGCAATGTGCTATAGGGTTATCTTCAAAAGCTGGTTTGGGACTTTGCGAATTTTTCGCGCCGTCCTGCTCGCTATTGCCCGGCTGGGCTTCCTCTACCGTTGCTCTGCGCACTTGCGAGGTTTTTCCGGGTATCGGCGTGGCATTATCAAAATTTCGGCCGCTTTGCTTGCCTTCGAATTCTATGGCTGCGGTTATAGCTGCATTCAGATCCCTCGGGAATCTGCAGCGCACTTGGTGATCAAGTGGGGCTTTGAACCGGAACAAAAATTGATCTAAAACGTCGGTACGTGCCTGACGTCTCCGAGCCCGCCTGTCTGAGTCAGATAAACCGGGGGCTGATTCGGTGATCGTCATGAAGCGGTTGAATAGCTTTTCAACGCGCAGGCCGTAGTCGCCTACCGACTCATGTGCGCCTTGCTTAACCGCGCGCAGATCGGCAAAAACTTGCTCGGCAATTCTGACATTCGCGTAGTGCAGCGTCAAGTCGTGAAGGAGCTTATCCATGGATGAATAATTGGCAATGCGCGCGCGATAATTTTCGGTCTTTTTGGTTTTTAACTTGCTAGCGATGTGCAAGAGCAAGAATTGTTCGTGGGCTGGGTGTGATTTTAGCACATCCAGCACTCCTTTCCGAAAAACCCCGAGGTTATCCGGATCTCCGTTAAATTCCGGGATACATGCGACGGCTTGATGAAACGGCAATTTCGACGAGCGTTCTTTTTTGCTGTTTGCTCGTGAGCTGTTATCATTATGTTTTACTGGCTCACTACGAGGTTTTGGAGGCCAATCCTCGTCATCGTCGTCATGGTCGTCGTCGTCGCCATCGTCCGACGGATCAGAATCCGGATCGTCGTCCGGCGGGAAGCGATGTCTCTATGAGGCGGCCTGCGACGTGCGGATTTTTTGTCGTGAGCCGGGATGGGATATATATATATATATATATATATATATATATATATATATATATATATATATATATGATATTAAATAGTTTATTGTTCGCTCGTTTGATACACCTGAAATGGAAACTTTATTTTAATTTAACCGCGAGTCACTAGCACAGAACATATTGCCCTAGCTTTGACTCGCGTCCAAACATTTGGAAGCTCTACTTAGTTGTGAAGCCCTTAAGGAAGCTCCGAACTGTTTGAGGTTGCAAGAGTAAGTGATCTGGTGCGCGCCTTTTATGCAGTTGAGCAGGTCCGCGCCGATGCTGTTGCCGCTACTGCTTTTCCCTTTCCAGTCGTCCGCAGCTGAGCACTGCACGCTAATTAATTCGGAACAGCTCCGCTCCCTAGAGGTAATCTTAATTACAATTTTCTTTTCACGCGAGTGCTCCCCGACATCTGCGCTAGTGGTGTCGTTAACTCATACGCCAGTTTGTTATTTTTAAGACATGCTCTTAAAGTTTCCTTTAGAGAACTTTCTCCATTCTCGTTATTATTTCTTGTTTTCACATCGCATGGGAGTCGTGGATGTTAGACCCGCTTCTATCTGATGTGGTCGTCATCTCCATAGTCATCATTCATTGTCTCCGTTCGACGTTATCCTATCAAACGCACAACACACGTTCCCTTAATCACTAACAGTCACCCATACACACGCATACTCAGCCACATACCTAAATAACAACGCACACACACAACCGCACGTACACACCCACTTCTACACGTACAAACACTCACTCCCATGCACATTCACTCCCCACACCTAAACATTCATTTACTATTATTCTTGGGCGGTTTATTTATTTTCTTTCACTCTTAGTCGCTCATACCCGCAGCACAAATCTACAACTACACCCCTTTGCACACACTCAGCTTCCTTTTCTTCTCCTCTCTTCCTCATCCTTCCTGACCTTCTTTAGAATGTCTATTGCATAGTTGCTGACTGCGCGCCATCCATCTATCGAGGTCAGCATAGCCGTCATGACTGACTAAGGGGTTACTCTCATTTGAAGATAGTCCCCGAGTTCTTCTCCTTGCTGTTGATAACGTGAGCAGTCACAGAAGACGTGCTTCGCATCCCCCGTTACGTCCGAATATACTGGGAAGTTCGGACTTTCTTCTAGTTTGAACTGATGATGTAGATAAGCCCGGAGGTATCCATGCGCGGTCAAAAACTTTGTGAGGCAGTAATTGACTTCCCCGTGTCTTCTTCTTATCCAGACTTCTATTCTTGGTATACGGCGATATGTCCATCGCCCTTTGCCACGGCATCCTATCTTTTTTGACACTCAGTAATTGTTTGTTTCCTTGCAGAATCCCAGGTTTTGTTCTGAGTGTTGTCGTTTACCTGTTGCGTTGCCAGTCAATAGGCGGCATGCCTGCTATAACACTGGCAGCCTCCTCCGATACCGTACGGTAAGTGCGAGCAATCCTGAATGCGCTTCGTCTGTATACAGTCAACTTCTTTCTCTCGTAGGTTTTCACCAACAAGGCATTTGCCCATATTGGGGACCCATACGGCATAATCGATATGACTACACTGGTTAAAAGTAATCTTCCATCTTGTGTTGGCCTTCCTAGCTTTAGCATCAATTGAGATAAAGCTGCACCAACTTTTTCCGCTTTATCACATACCTCTTTAAGATACTGCTTGAACGTAAGCCTTGCATCAATGATAATGTCCAGGTATTTGATGATCAGTTGGGAAACTATCTCGATCTTTTTCCTACTAGAAAAGAGAAGAACTTCCGTGTTATGGCTAGCCAGTTCCAGTCCTGTCTCCGTTAGCCATTCGTGTATTATACAAATAGTCGCGTCTGCAATTTCCTTTATTTCTTCTTTATGTTTTGCTATAGTATAATGGCTACTACTGTGCCATCAGCGATTCCTACAACTGTCACCCCTTTAGGTAATTGTAGCCTTAGTACTCCGTCGTACATTATGTTCCAAGTCGGTCGACCAAGTACTGATCCCTAGGGAACACCTCCTGTTACTACATATGTCTTGGTGAGGCTATCGGTATCGTATAATAAGAGTTTGTCTTTTAAGTAGTCAGAAATCATCATTTTTGACATTTAAGGTAACAACAGTGCTCCGTTTTCTCTCCTTTCCATCTTTCTCCCTCTATCGCGGCTCGCGTAGTGTCAATTACTAAACTCACTGCGTTTAGTATTGATCTATTCTTACGAAAGCCGTATTGGTGTTCTGAAAGTCCTCCTTTCCCTTCTATGGTCTACTCTATTCTAGCGCAGACTATCTGTTCTGGAATTTTCCCTGTAGTGTCCAACATGCAGATCTATCTGTAAGAGGAAGGATCTTAAGGCGGCTTCTTTTCTTTTGGTAGTGGTACGAGACGTTACTTCTTTTAGTCGGTGGGAAATATTCCTTCTTCTAGGCATGAGTTGTACAAGTCTAAAAAGAATTCTGATTGTGCGCTGATAGGATGTTTTGATGCAATATTGGGTATACCATCCAAGCTTGGGGCGTTGTTGTTTCCTACTTTTTTACAGACAGTTAACAGCTTATCAACTGTGAATGGAGGAATAGCTTCCTCATTTACCTCTGCCTCTACCACACATGTTCTGTCCAGTTCTCGAAGGAACAGTGTAGTCAGTGCACGAATTCTGGACATTTTGGAAGAGGTACGTAGACTCTCTTTATCTTCTTCATTACCACCCCAGGGATCCTTGATAACTTCATCCTGTAATTCTTTAAGGTACCTTCGCTTGTTGATGCGGATTGTTTTTTCCCGTCTGCTAATCTGGTGACATTAACTCTCCGCCTCTTTATGTCGCAGGCTCGGGTGATATTTTCCATAACCTGTTTAACTTTGCTGTTGGCCGTCCCAGAGAGTTGCATTTCCTCCAGGGCTAACAGGAACATCTCCTTATCGTAATCCTTTGTTTTCCAACCTTAAATTTCATACACCCACCCTGGAACTCTTCATTGATTTACCTAATTCCATTATTATGGCCTAGCGATCGTTATTTGTGTAGTGTTCACTTGCGGTCTATATGTCAGCTAAACTGATTAGCCACTAATATAGACCTTGAATAGAAGAACGCTCATGGTTTAAAAATCGGGGATGAAAACTTGCGGGACAGACTATTATTTCTGTTACTTAACCACTTGGAGCCGCCACATGTAGGTTCCCCGATATATATAGTTATACGCGTTTGTATAAGAAATCATTTCCCATAAAATAACATACTTAATTATAAAATAAATCGGCTAAATTATGAAAAATCGGCTTTTTGCTATTTTTTGGGTATTTTCAAACATATATCCATTAGGAAATCTTTGACGGTACAAGGACATATTAATTTTTTATTTTATGCTTTTGGAAGAGATAATTTACTATCGCTTTTAAATCTTTAAAATTCGTTAAATATAGCCCGAGATAGACGAATTTGATTTTTGCTTCCTTTCTAGGAAGCCTTGTAATACTGATTTTTGGAATTTGTCTAAAAACGTGTGGGAAGTGTGTTTTGGTGCATTCTAAGTCGAAAAATGGTGTTTTTGGAAAATGTCCGTACGGATGTATGTGTGTGTGTGCGCGCGTGTGTGTGCGGATGTATACGCCTGTATCTCAGCTTCTACTTAGTGGATTTTAACCCACCAAGTCTCATTTTCTTTGTTTTTACTAGAACATAAGGAAAAGTTAAGAAAAGTAAATTATTTAATATGTACCTGAAAGAGAATAAAATTACCTATATTTTTACCACGGAAAATTTTTATTATCATTCGTCGTTTTTTTATTATACACCATAAAACGTAATATTTTAAAATTGTTTTAAATTAAAAACTAAATGTTGAATCTTTTTTAAAAAAAACATGATTATTGAAAGTTAATACAACTATAGTTCACTTAAGGGGACAAATACACCTTAAAATATCAAAAATAAAAAAAGTGAATTTTTCGTTTATAATTATGTAAAATAGTTTAAGAAATTGTTTAGACAATTGTATAAACTAAGCAACATTATAATAAAACAAAAACAATGTCTGTATATGTCATATACCAAGTACATCAAGTCTTCGAAGTCCAGAATTCATGATTTTCATTTTTACAGCTACCGCAGACTTACTTCACATTTGGGCTTCGAAGGGCACTTTTTCTTTGATAGAAATGCTTCAAATATATGTACTTAGGTAGTGAATGTGGGGATTTGAAAAAGAATTTGATTTCAAAAAGTTAACTGAAGATTAACGATAAAAATTAAAAAAATTTTTTTTAAAATATCATAATATATGATAATTTTTAGCTAACTTTTCAAAATTAAATTTTTTTTACACATGCAAGGCTTTAAGCAGCCCGGCAATGACTTCATCCTCAAGAAGTTTTCTAAAGTTTCTCTAAGAGATGATATCAAACCTATTGCCGTTCTCTTATTGTTACAACCGCTCGCTTACCACCGCTCTCTTAATATCTCGCTGCCAGCATCTCGATGTTATTACTAAAACGTTAGTATCAACAGCAGAAGGTAACATCGGGCCATCGGGGATCTCACAGTCGACAACGGCAGCGTTGATGACGCCATCGCTCCTTACCCTTTGATGACGACGGCTCTCTTAGAACAGCTCTCTTAGGATATATCTCTTGCTACCATTCTCTTACCGCTTGCGCCAGAACTGATAGGCCATGTACCATTGCTTTCTAGGATGGGCCAGAACTAATATGCCATGTACCATTTTGCCCCATCCCCCTCCCCAGGTGTT
Source organism: Muscidifurax raptorellus (assembly GCA_020010945.3). NCBI lineage: Eukaryota > Metazoa > Arthropoda > Insecta > Hymenoptera > Pteromalidae > Muscidifurax > Muscidifurax raptorellus. Next base: position 399,912 of record JAHUUD020000019.1, on the reverse strand, counting down.
CCGGAACTGACATAGTTTACCTATTGTTTATAAAAATCGGATACTGACTTTACTTGTGGGAAAATCGAAAAAATTATATATATTTTGTTTATGCTAGAATAATTGTCCTAAAGTTTTATTTTAATTGGGTATACAACTTAATTATTAGAATAATCAATGTAAAACCATCGATTAGTTAATAAATAATCTGAAATACAATAACCTATAATAAATTGTAAAGGGCTCGTATGCTTATACTCATTCTTGTGACACGAGTGAATACATACACATTATACAATTTCATAATTATAATTAGTTTATAAGTTCTATATGTTTAATCGTATGTAAGTAAATTATAATCCTAAAATATAAGAGATAGTAATAAGTAACGACATCTACTGTTTGTGCGTAACATTTAGGAATAAGAATTAAATATAATATTGTAAAATACACAATAAGTTTTGAGATAAATGGAACGCTTGGGTTTGAGAGGGAGATAGTATAACTCCCCTCCAGTATGGATCCAACCCAAGCTAGATGGCGTTAGCATTGCCCTCCCTTCAAAAAGACACGCACGCAGCCCTCTGGCAGCATTTTCTACGCTTACATTCGACTGCAAGCTTCTACCAATTCAAGTTCCAAGGATCAAGCCAAGGAGTTCAAAATTAGCAACGAGCAGCAGCCAAATCTTCGAGTTGGAGGTTGCATCTTCTTTATATCTCGCCAGACACACTCTCTCTCTCTCTCTCATCTAACCCGAGCTCCGCAAGTGAATTACAAGTAAGTTGTTTAATTTAATTCTTTCCCTTAAGCATTTCATGGTCAGAACTCTGTTCGATCTGGTGCAAATCATATATAAAGTAAAAGCATTTTTCCTATTTTATACACTACACAGTCATGACTCATCCGACCTGGTGTTTATTATAAATTCAGTCAAAGCCACACCTTTCTAACCCATATCTTCTAATACATTTTTACTATAATAAACATTTCACGACCAGAATAAACATTCGGCCTGGTATTTATTTCTATCTGCACAAATTAGCATTACACGACCTGGTCTTGTACCCGGCCTGGTACTAATTTGTTCACCACTATAATACAACATTTCACGCCCAGGATAAATATCCGGCTTTGTGTTTATTTCTATCTGCACAAGTTAGCATTACACGGCCTGAACATATATCTGGCCTGGTGCTGGTTTATTTTCCACCATAACAAACATTATACGGCCAGGATATATATCCGACCTGGTGTTTATTAATATTGAAGCAAGTTAGCATTTCACGGCCTGGACTTATGTCTGGCCTGGTGCTAATTTGTTTATTACTATAATTAACACTTCACGGCCTGGATAAATATCCGACCTGGTGTAACTTGTATCGGCATAAATAAGCACTCCACGGCCTGGACAAATATCCAGACTGGTGCTAATTTATTCAATACCATAATAAGCACTTGACGGCCTGGACAAATATCCGACCAGGTGCTCATAAACCAATTATTACAGTTTGTATTTTACGGTCAGGATCCTTTCCGATCTTGTATAAATTGTAATAAATTAGTTAATAATCGCCAATAAGCCCGTGACCCCTTTCCAAATTATTAGTTAATTTAAATTAATATCTGAGGAATAGGGAACCTCATAATATGCTAAGTCGTGTGCTATTATACCTTAGGTGGTCTAGGCACGAAATACATACTTCCCTAACCCTTTGTCATTTAGACGTGACAACTACCTTCCAGTCTCTGTATCTGCGTGAATGTTTTAATATCTGGTATAATCATTTTGTATACCATTTGTCAGTTGTAACTTCTTTAATTTCAATCGCGCTGATTTTAACTGATTCGTCGCCTTCGAACATTAGCGAAAGTGCATCGGGTACTACATTGTTTGTGCCTTTTCTGTGCACGATTTTAGTCATAACTGATCAATTCTTTTGCCCACCGTCCTAACCTTCCTACTGGATCTTTCTTTTTAAATAACCATTACAAAGCACTGTGATCTGATATCACTGTAAAAGTACCACCTTCGATATACGATCTGAATTTTTCTTTCACGAATTTTATCGCTAAGCACTCGCGTTCTGTTGTGCTATAATTTAATTCGTGTTTTCTTAATATTCTACTAGCGTATTCTAGAGCTCTTTCGACTCGACTACTTGCATTATTACACTTCTCAAACCTGTGTTCGATGCAGCGCAATGCAAAATGATTTTAGCGTCAAGTTCCGGTCTGTTTAAAAGAGTGGTTTCACTAAGAATTTTCTTAATAATCTCGAAGGCTTTATCGTGTTCCTCTTTCCACATAAATTTAAAGTCCTTTCGGGTTAGCTTCGTGAGCGGATCAGCTACTGACACGTAATTTTGAATAAATTTTCTATACCACAAGGCCATTCCCAAGAATCTGCGCAGCTGTCGAAGGGTTCTAGGTCTCGGGTAATTGCTCGATATCTCGTTTCCTCTCTGACTGATGAGTATTAGTTTGTCGCTGGGAAGTCGTCGGCCTGTCTTTCAGGCTAGGAGTTGCCCTGAACCCTCCCATCTGCTGGAGTCTCGTCGGTGACTCCAACGGCTCTTCGTGCCTGTCGACTCTCTTCAGAGTCGCTGGCCACGTTTGTTCGCTATCACAGTCGAACGTGAAAAGCCGATGATCCTCCGTTCTTGTCTCGGGCCTTTCGGGTTAGTTTGGCTCGAAACACTTTCTTCCTCTCTTTCTCCTATGGCGCCGCTCGGCGGCGTATTCTATAAAATGTTGTTTCTCCGCGCTACTCTCTCTCTCTCTCTTACATTATTTATGCTTCGCGTGCGGCTTCTGCGGCCTCGATATTCGCCTTACCGGGCATCTGTGTATGATTATGAGTGTTGCATATGTATGTGTGTACGTACATAGGCACGCTGCATGCCCGCGTATGTGTGCTGGGCACATGCTCTGCTAGTGAGCGTGTGCACTGTCACAGTACTTTATCACCAATTTTACACTTAGGCTTCTTAGTCAATCTACTCGCATGAGTAAATCTCTTTAGAATCTGGAATTGGTTGGCTCCAGACCCTTCGTTGGGTTCAATTCCTACAGTTCTATACTTAGTATTGTTGTACTTTGCAATCAAATCAGGTAAGATATACAACCACTTATAATTACCTTGTAAACTAAATTGAATCCACATCTTAGTCTTAAGAGTGCGATTGAACAGTTCACATATAAAAGCTCTTAAATTATTATACATTGAGTACAGATGGATCTTATATTGTTTCATGAGAGTTTGTAAATTGGTACTGTAAAACTCTTTGCCTCTGTCTGTATGTAGATTTGTAGGTACTCGACCTTGACGAAGTATGGTCTGCATTGCTGCTGCAACTTCTTCTCCAGTCTTTTTCATCACAAGAATAGTCCATGCAAGCTTGGAGAATACATCTATGACTGTTAACATATATCTAAAACTCTTATTTTCTGTTGTGTAGCGTATAGGCGCATCTACAGAGGCTCACCGTTTGTGAGTGTATAGTGGCGCTGTGATCGCGAACTTAATCGGTCACACATAAAAATCAAATAAAGTTTTGACACAGACACTAAAAATTATTGTAACAAAGTAGAAATAGTTGAGTTTATTCAAAGTCTTGTAGTATTTGTCGGTGTTGCCTGCTCGGATGTAGGAGTGTAACTGGAGGTGATGGCATCTTGTTCGGTATTAAAAGGAGTGCGAATCTACGAGAAAATGGGAAAAGTAGTGGGGTCGTAGGTCAGAATTTTCGGGCGAGCGTGTTCGCATAGGTAAGGATTAAGAGGGCCTAATGAGTTTTTAACAGCGTTGTTTGTCGGGCGAAAAAAGCTGCGCGTCGGTGCAATAGAGGTGCCATAAAAAGGATAATTCTCAAGAGGTACAGAGTTTTTGGGAAATTCCAAGATTTGTCGTCTAGACAGCCATAAAGAATTGGAAATTCGGGCGTCCGTCTGGGAAATATAGCCTTGCAGGTTTGGATTAGTATACATATGCGTTTTGAGATACAAAGTGCGTGTATGAATCGTAACATACCGCCCGCGTTGAACGAACCTCGTTCAAAATTGTAATACAATCGTTTCTGAAGTTTACAAAAAGTTGATGTTTACAAAGTATAATGGATAAATGTAGCAATTGTCAAATAATAATAATAATCTGAATTAATGATTAAACGTGTACTTAAAGGCTAAACCTTAGCAACTACTGATTTGGCAACGGTGCCACGCGTGTAACGCTGGGTTTGTAGACTCCGCTCTTGGTCTTCACTGATACCACTCGAATGGTGCCATCCTTTCCTGGAAAGACTTCGGTAATTCTGCCCAGTGGCCAGCATAGTGAAGGTGCGTTATTCTCTTCCAGCAGCACTAGTGTGCCAATTTGAATGTCTTCGGGCTTTTTCAACTGCCATTTTGCTCGTGTATTTAGTTGGTTTAGATATTCTTTAGACCAACGTTTCCAAAAGTGTTGTTTCATGAATTGGATATGTTCCCAAGATGAAAGTCGGTTTGTTGGAAGATCGGTATAATCAACTTCTGGCAAGCTCGTGATATTTTCTCCAATGAGGAAGTTAGCAGGAGAAAGAGCATGTAAGTCGTTCGGATCTTGGGACATAGGTGTTATCGGTCGTGAATTTAGGATGGATTCGATTTCGATAGTGTATGTACTCAATTCTTCATAAGTAAATAGTTTCTCTCCGACGACTCTGTAGTAGTGAAACTTAAATGATTTGACTGCAGCCTCCCACAATCCACCAAAATGAGGTGAGCGTGGAGGAGAGAAGTGCCAGTTAACGCCTTTGTTAGTTAAAAACGATTTAACCAAATCATTGTGTGCTTGTGATTGAAGTAGCTTTTCAATTTCGTTTCGTGCCGCGACGAAGTTGGTCGCGTTGTCTGAATAAAGATTCGCGGACAGACCTCGTCTTGCGAAAAATCTGCGCAAACCTGCGATAAACGCCTCGGTAGTTAGATCCGAAATGATCTCGATATGAACGGCTTTAGTTATACAACATACGAATATACATGCGTAGACCTTAACCTTACCGCGATTTCTGAATTTTTTCTCTTTTATGAAAAATGGACCGCAATAGTCAAGACCGGTGTTCAGAAAAGGCCTTGCTTGGATTACTCGATTGGAGGGTAGATCGCCCATTTGATGAGAACTCGTTGGGTTGACTTTAAAGCAAGTCATATCCCTTGATGATTTTCTTAATCGTGTTTTTGCCATTAAGAGGCCAATATTTACTTCTCGTAGCATGCAACGTAGCCTGAGTTCCACTATGTAAATTGCTTTCGTGTGTTTATCTGATTATTAATTCAGTTATGTGATGAGTTTTCGGCAAAACAATCGGATGTTTTTCTGTGTACGGTAACAACGAATTGTTCAATCTTACACCGACGCGAATTAATCCTTTATCATCTAAAAACGGATTAAGTGCTCTGAGCTGACTATTTGACTCGACTGTGCCCGCCTTGATTATTTGCCTTTTGTCGTGTAAAAATGCTTCGGCTTGTGTAATTGTCAAATCGTTGTCGAACGTCGGTCATATCTGTTGAATGAATTGTGTTTAAAACGTAAAATGTATGCTATCACGCGCTTGAGCTTTTCTATCGACGAATATTTGGATAACAAATCAACTTTCATTGTTGTTGCATGCATGACTTGTGTCGCTCGCAGTTCAGGAACTGGCACAGCGTTAAAATTGTTATTCGGCCAAGTCGACGGGTCCTGTTTTAACCAAACTGGCCCAGTCTGCCATGCCTCGTGTTTGAGAAGCTCAAATGGTGTTAATCCGCGAGATATAAGATCCGCAGTATTATCCTGCGTGGGTACGTGTTTCCAAGACATAGCATTAATAATCTCGCGAATTTCTGAAACACGATTAGCGACGAATGTCTTGAGACGATGCGGCCGCATGCCGATCCACTGCAGTGTGATTGACGAATCAGACCATAAGAATATCTGGTCAAATTTAAGTGTAGTCGCGTCTAAAAACGTCTTAATCAATCGTGATAACAGTAAAGCTGCGCATAATTCTAATTTAGGTAACGAAATCGTAGCATCTGCATGATTAGTTTTGCTGCTACGATTACCAGACCAAGTAGGCCTATCGGATCGTACAGACTCGCGATGTCCGAGAGAACTGTTCTCTTTGTGATTTTCTCGTTTAACTTGTCGATTATTTTATATGTGATTTTATCTTCGAGTCGATCCCACTGAATGCCTAGTGCTTTCATCTCTGAACTTTCGTTCAAGAGGTCAACGTTTATCAGCGATTCAGATAAGGATTGTACAACTCGTAGATCATTCGAAACGAATTTTCGTAAATTGAAACCGCCCGCCATGGTGAGGCCGATCAGTTCATCGCGTAATTTTATAGCCTGGTTTACTGTGTCTTCCCCTGTCAGAATGTCATCAACGTAACAATCACGTTTAATGACTTGACTGGCCAGAGGAAAGTTCGCCTTTTCATCGTCGGCTAATTGTACGAGAGTGCGCGTTGCGGAATGTGGCGCTGCTGCGCTGCCGAATAAAACGACCGGAATTTTGTATGCTTTCAATGGTTCTGACTCTTGCTCTCGCCACAAGATAATTTGATATTGCGCATCGTCTTCGTGTAGACGTATCTGTTTATACATTTTTTCGATATCTGCAAGCAATACGATTTGTCGTTCGTGAAATCTAAGCGTGATTTCGAAGCTGCCGTCTTGAACTACAGCTCCGACCATCAGGCAATCGTTAAGCGAAATTCCCGTGCTCGTTTTAGCTGACGCGTTATTAACTAAACGTTTTTTAGTCGTAGTGCTAGATTCCTTTGTAACGATGTGATAAGGTAAAATACAATGATTTTTGCTAATTTCGTGACCTTCGATTGGGATCATGTGTCCTAACTTGACGGATTCGCGTATGCTTTCAGCGTAGTCTGACTTTAATTGTGGATCCTTTGCTAAACGTTTTTCTAGTGAGTAAAATTGTCGTTCCGCGTTTTTACGTGATTCGCCTAAATGCGTGACTTTTTCATTAAAAGGTAACCGTACCGTGTAACGTCCAGTGATGGGATCGCGTACCGTTGTTTTTATAAAATGTTGTTCGACTTTAAATTCCTCTTCCGAGAGAAACTTACGACTTGGGAGTTCTTCAATTTCCCAAAATTTTGAAATCGATTTATGAAGCGCGTTGAAGGCTAGCATGCAGTGCGTAGGCTTCCTCGTTTGAGTTGAGACAGAAAGTTTCCCTGCAAGAACCCAGCCGAGCTTTGTCTTTTGCCACAAGGCAGTGGATCCCGGGATCTTTTCTTGTCCTACAGATAACAGCTGGTAGAACAATTCTACTCCGATTAAAGCGTCAATTTCTTTTGGCTTATTAAAATCCGGATCAGCCAGAGGCTTTCTCATAGGTACGGCTATGCTACGTTTGTCGATATATTCATTTGGCAAATGATTACAAATATTTGGCAATACAAGAAATTCAATGCTGTCCTTGTAGCCAGTGCATCGTGATTGAATTTGCGTTTTTACAGAGTGCTTAACCCGTGTCTCGACTTGATTCAAAGTTTCGACCGGAATATCGATACGATTTCGCGGTAACTGCAGTGCATTGGCTAATCGTTCGGTGATGAAGTTTGATTGTGCTCCTCTGTCTAAAAGAACGCGAGCAGGTATAAGACTTCCGTTATTTGATTTAACGTCGACCACGGCAGTAGATAATACTAACTGTGGTGAAATAATCGTGTTGTATGCCTTGGAAACTAACCCGTTGAAGCTCGACGTCGGAGCTTCCGAATGCGTGTTAGCGGTTTGTGTATTTTCTTTGGTGTCATAATGTAACATCGTGTTATGTTTTTTACCGCATTTTTTACACCCTGACCATTGACAGTCCGAATTGGTGTGTCCTGGATTCAAACAATTGAAGCAAACTTTACAAGTTTTGAGTTTCTCGTAACGTTCTTTGACTTGCAGTTGTTTAAGCACGTCGCATCTATAGATTCTGTGTGAGCCTTTGCAAACTGCACAAGACTCCGATGTCTGTGTTACAGTAAACGCTTGTTTTTTGCTCTGATTTTGTTTTGCGGATGCATTGACTTTATTTGCTAGGCTTAAGCTCGTTGCTTGTAAAACCTGGCATCGCTGTTCTAAGAAATACTTAAGTTGTTTCATAGAAGGAATCTCAGTACCCGTCACTGATCGTTCCCAATCTTTATGCGTGTAGAGATCTAGTTTTTTAGTGAATATGTGTATGAGCAGCGCATCCCACGAGTCGGTTGGCTGTCCCAATGATTTTAATGCGCGTAAATGATTGTTTATTGCGTCTAAGAATTTTCGCAATTCTGCAGGAGAATCTTTACCGACAAATTGTTGGCAAATCCATCAAGGCTAGTACGTGTTTTTGAATAATTATTCGTTTGTTGTCATATCGACCGCGTAACAATTCTAAAGCTACTTTATAATTCTCTTCAGACGACTGAAGCGATCCAATAACCTCCAAAGGAGCTGGTCCCAAGCAAGACTTTAAAAAGTAAAGTTTATATACATCTTTCAGTTTGGGATTACCGTCTACCACTGATACAAAGTGATTATAAAAAGTAAGCCATTGATCGAACTCACCATTGAAATGAATGAGTTCGATTTTTGGCACTTGAAATTGGTAATCGTCTTCTGAGCTTGCGCTCGTGGCGACCGACGCTTGTTGTCCTGTTGAGGCTCCTTGTGTTAATTCATGAGCTCGGCTTAGAACCGTGTAATATTGAGTTTCGAATGTGTCGTACTCATCTGAATCTTCTTTCGTGATCTCTTTAATCTCACCGCATATTGTCTCAAACTGATTCAAAAGAGGTTCGATCTTCGCAAGACGAAGTTTAACTTCCGTTTTTTTGTTTGAATGAAAGGATCGTTCAAAAAATTAGAGAATTTCGTCAATTTCTTTTTAATTGTAGCCTTTTGGGCTTTTAAAGTTCTTAAATCCTGCGCGTCTGTCATGTTGAATTGATTCGTGCATACACTATCGAACTAGGGAATAAGTCAGGAATGATTTTCACAAGCTTACTTGAAAGTTGTGATGTGTTCTCGACGACTGTGTTGACTGAAGTTTGTGTAGTCCATTTCGGGATGCGTATATTTGACACTATGGTCTGCGTAGTCCACTCCTGGGATGCGTATATTTGACAGTAAGGTCTGCGTAGTTCACTCCTGGGATGCGTATATTTGACACTACGGTCTGCGTAGTCCACTCCTGGGATGCGTATGTTGACACTAACGTCTGCTGATTTCACTTGATGCTGCGTATTTTTCCAAATAAAGATGCGTGTAGATTGTTAATCGAAAATGCGCATACATTAACAATCAAATATGCGTGTTTCTCAACTCGAGAATAAATGTTATGTGTTTCTTCACTTGAGTTTGAATTACACTTGCGTATCACAACACCGAATCTATAACTTCACTTTGCGAATCGTTTTTTAGAGCTGCGTCGTATAGTTTTGCCAAGTTATCCGGCTGGAAGGACCATGTGTAGCGTATAGGCGCATCTACAGAGGCTCACCGTTTGTGAGTGTATAGTGGCGCTGTGATCGCGAACTTAATCGGTCACACATAAAAATCAAATAAAGTTTTGACACAGACACTAAAAATTATTGTAACAAAGTAGAAATAGTTGAGTTTATTCAAAGTCTTGTAGTATTTGTCGGTGTTGCCTGCTCGGATGTAGGAGTGTAACTGGAGGTGATGGCATCTTGTTCGGTATTAAAAGGAGTGCGAATCTACGAGAAAATGGGAAAAGTAGTGGGGTCGTAGGTCAGAATTTTCGGGCGAGCGTGTTCGCATAGGTAAGGATTAAGAGGGCCTAATGAGTTTTTAACAGCGTTGTTTGTCGGGCGAAAAAAGCTGCGCGTCGGTGCAATAGAGGTGCCATAAAAAGGATAATTCTCAAGAGGTACAGAGTTTTTGGGGAATTCCAAGATTTGTCGTCTAGACAGCCATAAAGAATTGGAAATTCCGGCGTCCGTCTGGGAAATATAGCCTTGCAGGTTTGGATTAGTATACATATGCGTTTTAAGATACAAAGTGTGTGTATGAATCGTAACATTTTCTTTAGTATAAGGTTGCATTTCTACTAAATCAACTTACCAAACGACTCGGGTTGACTGTTAAGAAGCGATTGCCTTCAGATCTTATTGTGAGAGCCTCTTTTATAGTCTGGATTTCCGCCTTATGGCTAAGTAATTTTAAGTCAAGTTCATCTCAATGTGGTTTTACGAGAAAATCCAAGTCACTAAGACTTTTTTCTAGTCGAGACATAATATCTAATACTTCTTTCATTTCTGCTTGAAGAGTATTCAAGTTGACGCCATCAGTCAACTTAAAATGAGCAGCTAGATTACATAATCTCTTATTATCCAAGTCATAGTGTCCATCAGTTATCATTTTAAAACCAAAACCAGGAGGTCCACGATGCCCTTATTCTTTTTCAAATTACGTTTGAACACATTGACACTAATTTTGATAATGATGATTGTCAACAAATTAGCTCAGTATATATACCCTGCTTCGCAAAGTTCTTCTATAATTGAATGAATCTCATTCACATGACTAGGATTTACCAGCTAATTGTTCAGCAATAAGTAAGCGTAAAGATCAACGAATTCGTTCGGATCGTCCCAGTACACATAATCCATTTCAATTTCTTTTCTAGCAATTTTATAACGAGGTAATCCCTTTCCGCTTTTCTCAGTAAACATAGGACAAATAATGTCACTATACTTTCTACGATTATGAACTCGAATCGGTAATGTGCTCAAATATTGTTTTTTGCGAGCACTTGTTGCTTTCAGAATACTTTGATAATTCTGCAAATCAGTTTGATCATACATTTTTGGCTGTCTTGCGATAAGTAATTCCATCAAAACCTGATGTTTTCGAATATCTTCCATCTTTTACTTTTATAATTCGGTCTCTAAACACTATTGGTGAGTCACCAAACATCCATGCTGAATTTTCTTTTCGAACTCAATAAATTTTATCAGTATGCAACTGATTATTTAACATAATCATATACTTGTCAGATACTTCTTTGTTACTTTGATTGTGAATTACTTGTTTGGAAATTTTCGTTTCATTTAAATCATCTTCTTCACTAGCGGCAGTTTCAAAATCAGATTCTTGATAAGGTTACAGTGTTATCATTGAAACTCACATTAGAGCTTCCACTTTTGGCTATTTCATTAATCTCTTTCTATATTTCTTTACTACGTTTAGATATTTCAAATTTTTCAACAGTAATAGGTTTAAAAGTTTCTCCTTTTGATTGTTCAAAATTATCCTTTCCAAATTTCAACAAATTATATTTGCATTTTACAGGATCTTGTGCTTTGACAAGTTGATGAAGTATGCCCTTTTGTCTTTGAATATCCTTCATGTTGATGCTTTAACAGTCACAGATAGACTAATGAATGCCAACTAAATGTGTCTTATATTCATAGCAAAAATATCGAAACTCTTTCGATATCTACCATTCTCGATAGCACTATCCTTGTCAATCATTAAGGATCCATGTTTGTCATCCATCTAAGATTTTAAGCATAAATCTCTAAATTACGAATGCGAGATTCATGTCATCTTGTCGGAAAACCGCCAAGAGATTATTATTATTAACGTTATTTCTTACAAGATGTTTTGGAACTTGTGCATAAGACTGACATAGATAGAAACAATTAACTTTCTTATGTGTTTCCATACGAGTAGTATGCTCTAACATAGTAGTATGCTCTAACATTATTTTGCTTTTCACAGGCTACATCATCGAAGATCATGATAGAGTTTGGAAATGCGTTATCAGATTATCAGGAGCTCTGAAATCATCGTTCTCACTGAATGGAATATATTGTATACCAGTTAATGGTTCAAGCAGATATTTCAAAAATGTATACTTGGACTGATTGAGTGATTTATAGTAGACGTAAACATTTTCAAACCTTACACACAATTTGATAGTTTACAAAATACTGCTCGAATATGATCTGGAAGTAAATCACCGTGTCGCTTATCTTTTTTCTCTGGCACCGCAATAGTATCGAAATTTACCACTGGAAGCTTAACAGACTGTTTCTTAAACATGTTTATATAGAGAGATCTGCATTACAACTGTTGCGAGATATAAATAGAGCTGGTTTTTATACTCTCGTTATTAGTTGTCATTTAATCTTTATAGTGAAATGATTGTTTACAAACGTCAAGGACGAGGTCTTGTTAATCGATTGATCAATAATCTTATAATTAAACTTCATTTACCATGTTATCAATACTATGGACCAGGTACTAAACTTATTAAACGATTAGCTCGTGCTGATGCGGGTATTAATCCTCTAGACGTTGCCAGTAAGGAATACGATATAGTCTATTCTCAAAATCGAGAAAACATTGAAGCTAGGAACGTTGTTGATAGATCCCTTGTCCATAAAGCTTGGCATAGAGTTGTGTACTTTTTCTGTTACATGTTACGTCCTGCGACGTATTGTAGTTAAGCAATATCAGCATTGCGAAGTCCTGCGACGTATTGTAGTTAAGCAATATCAGCGTTGCGAAGCCGAAAACTCGAAAATGATGAGTATGGCCAATAAAGTAGATCAGCCGAGTAAATAAGTGTACGTTGAATCCGTTGCACTTCAGTCTCGCTTAGAATCTGGACTCTGCTACGACGCTCCGGGCAGTCGACAGAGCTACCAGAAGTAAGTCGCGACACGATCGGTATATAAATTGAATTTTACATTTGAATAATCGACCATCAGAGTAAATTCTATTATTGAGACAATTATTCACTCTATCCTACACCTACGACTGGCCGATTCTGATCCAACACCAGCTGCAGAGCAGAGAATCTCCTCCACGACAAAGTAAGCCGAATAATTATATATATATATACACAGATCGAGTTCGTGACTTAACATACAAGTGCCATGAAGTTAAAGTCTCAATTTGAAATGGGTGTCCCATTCAAGGAGATAGTAAAAGCTGAATTGAAATCAATCGTCCCCAGTAAATGTGCTCGTAAAGTAATTTTGTCAGCATTAAAAGGAGCTCAAAAAGCAGTCAAGGGGCTGACGGTAAACGAAACATTGGTATTCCTCGTATTCTACGAGTCCACCAAAAGTAAGAGGCTTCTTACCATTCCTTATACCTATATTTAGTGGTTTAAGTGTGACTGGTGCTATCGCAGAAGGAGCTGCTGGAATTGCGAAGACCGTTAACGATGCAAAATCAGCTAAACTCGCTTTCGAAGAAAGTCAGAGGCATAATAGAAAAATGGAAGATATAGCTCTTGGTAAAGGTCTCTATTTGAAACCACATAAAACATTGCTCGGGCTTCGTCTTAAGCCTAAAAAAGTGTTAAGAAAAAAAAAGATTGTCGACGTACGATTACCTCAGAGGGGTCTTACTTATATTGACCTTATGAAGTATGCTAAAATCTTAAAAATCTCATACTTCCGCGATGTCTTTATGCGTAGTGCTCTTCCTATTATTGGACCACAATGTCGTGAATCTGCTATTGTTAATTTGGAAGATGCTACCAGTCCTGGCACACATTGATAGTTTTCTTTCAACCACGGCTAGAATTAATGCTATATTTGGGCGTTGATCAAATAGATTATAACTATGAAAAATATCAGGACTATGATACATTTAACTGTGGGCATCTATATCTTGATTTTTGAATTGGAAACTATATAAAGAAGTGAAAAAATGATTTTCGAAACAGTATCAATTTGAATATGATGAATGATTCATTAACATTAAGTCTTTCAGGTACATTTTTGGTTGAATGAGAAGAACACGGGTGAATTCGGCGAGTAAATTGTAGTTGCAGAAAGTCTCTGTATAAAGCGCTTTATTCCTACTCATTCTAATAAAACTTTTCCTAGTGCAGAAATCTTGATTAACTGATAGAATCTAATTGCGTGTTCTCAAGCATGAGAAGGGACTGCCCTCGATCAGGCCTCGATGCTATCTAGATCTTCGGTGCCGCGCTCTGATCGCCTTAGCTGCGGCGGACCTCTCATGCGTGTCATGATATCTCATGATGAGTTAGTAGAGAGCTCTGGGTTGAAGTAGCTGCTTGCGTCTTGAGCGCGAGTTTGACTGGGTTGGCTGCACCGCCACACTGATACTATACTTAGAGCACAATTTTTCCCATCACTTGTGACAATTATCTTCCTGAAACATTGGCTGCAAATAACATACTCATCAGTCTTAAGCCTAATAACAATAATCTTCGCAGTGTAATAGAGTGCAGTCATACGATTGATTTTCGTCCAAAAGATTCAATAGTTCTATTGCTAGGCTTTACTGAACTACTTCTATCATCAAGTGTCTCTCAGAACTCTGATCTACCTATATCCATTCCCAAAGTCAACGATCTATAAGTCGAGTGTGACGTCACTACCGGTGCTTATATAAACAGGAAGAAAGTGCATACAATACACAAATTCTTCCCTGCAGTGCCACTAGGCTATAAGATTTTTATTGAAGTTCCTTCCCAAGTTATTTATCTCCCAACCGGTGTGAAAAGCATAGACCAAATTCAACTGCGTACAGTTGATCAAGACGGATACTTAGTTCATTTTTGCAGTGAAGAAATGTTAAAGTGTAATGGACATCGTTTACGGTCATGGGTATATAAGGGATTGAAAATGTCGAAAAGTCATGAGTCGTCCGCGAACGTTAAGAAGGCTAATACGGCAAAACATTCAGTTTCTAAAAAGCTTCGACTCAAGAGTTGGTGGAAAATAACGTGTATATTCTTCTACTGTCAAAATGGAATAAACTCTAAATATACAGTCACCCGTGACATTCGATGAGTCAATATCTCATTATGAGATTCATATTCAGAAGGCTAAATCGATCGACATGAGTTTTCGTAGTTAGGAGCTGTACGAATATCCACAGCTTCCCACGACACCCAGACATGTTTGGATAGTCAAAACATCTAATCAGTTACAAAAGCCACACTTCGTAATCCTCGATTTCCAATTTTTAGTCTTTATTCAATTATTATTACATATTATACTCGAATGTAGTGTCTCCTCGACGCCTCCGCTCGAGAAATAAAGTTCCGCAATCGCAGAATGCTTAACCGTACTGTATCTCTCAAAGCTAACTTCTACTATTCCTCTGCTGCTTTCCTGTAGAAATCTTTTTTTGAAGGATCAATCACATATTCGCTTGTCTGCCCGCCTTCACTCTTCCTTGGATCATGGAACCAAAGGAGATCAAGTTGACCATTGCGGAAAAAGTACTCCGATATATCCGCTATGACGCTGGCCACTCAGCTCCATGGCTTAGGATTGATCGGGGCCTCTATATCGGACTCGACGTGGAATCTGTGGGAAGCTTGGATAGCAAGGACCACCGACTCCAACACCAACCTGTCCAGTTTGGCCATCGGACCAGCTCCTCCGGAGAGCGCAGAGGCACCTGCGTTACGCCGTCTGCATCCTCCGAGCGGCTGCCTCCCACAGCCTTCAACCATCGAGGATATCCCACGCGTAATCAAACTGCTAGGCCAACATCTGGCGGAGGAAGAAGATTTTTCTGACGCTGGTTCGGATGAATAAGTTGTTGAAATGGTAAAAGAGCAACCTGATCACGACAGTTGCGCTAGTCGCACAAAAGTTCTCCAAAGAGTGCAAGAAGAACTGTGGTGACGAGAACTAACATCCAGCTCCGCAACAACAAGTGCATCATCCACTTTTCTCTTTGAAACTGGAGTGGGCCTCGTTAGAAGAGCGAGCACGCAAATGTCGCAGGGAAAGACAAGAGGCAGGCAGAGCTGAGGAAGAGGCAATTCCACAATACGCATGGCGCTAGGGCTTTAGCACTGTAGCACTGTCAGAGGATTTCGCCAACCGGGTTTCAGATGCCATCGCCTTGCGCCATAGCGAGTCGATCCTTAGAACACAGTGGCTACAGGGATGTAAAAAGCGCAGAAAAAAGGAGACCAAAGAGAAAGCTATTAGAGAAGAATCAGAAAAGAAGAGAAAAGAGTTTGAAGCTCTTCAAAATAAAGAATTTAAGCAGGCCAAAACCTGTTTATAGAGATCGTCCCCAGAGCCAAGAACCCGTGCGCACTACAGGTGCCTACAGGACACCCATATTATGTGCCCGCGAAGGCTCCAAGCGGCCGGAACCTTGCGACAAATGAGCAGGGCTCCGCAAAGATTTGCGAGGGATTTGCGATTTTTTACTAAGATCGTGTCAAACTTGCAATCTGACGGGCGTTCTTAGGTCATCAGGCTGTCCAAAATACTTTTACCATAGGTGGCGGACTGAAAAAAGTGCTGCTATACTCATACTCGAAAGCTGAGCTCAGCCGCAAGAAACAAGAAGAAGGTAACTCAACTACGAACTAAAACATCAAGCGTCGTCCCCTCCAGCAGCTAATACGCATACAAGAGCCAAGCAAGAAGACACTTTGTAAATCTTCTTGTTATGTGATAATGCAGTACTTAAAATATACGTAAATATATGCATATACATATACATATATTTGAATACTTGGAGAAAATTAACGGGTCAAGACTGGGTTATAACCTGAAAAATATTTTTATTTAAAAAATCTTTTCTTCTTATTATATGCAAATAATTTTTTTTTTTAATTGATGTATATATACTCTATATCATTTTTACATTAAAAATGATGTATATAATCTGCATTTTTATTTAGTTACCGCAGGATATCTCAGCATCCGGATGACTTAATTACCTCAAAATTTGATAAGAAATTCTAAATATGTATCTGTTTGGTATCAATTGGGCTGTTGAAGCTTGTCTGGTGGCTCTCATAATTTACGTACCAGATGTTGAAGGAAGCCTATCAGGTATGGTTCTCCTTGAACTGCTTGTTGTTGTTCCGACTGACACAGATGGTTGTCGAGAGCACTCTGTTGATGATTGTGCTGATGGGTTGGATGTTGACGATGTGACGTGATTTACATTTTTTGTATATAACACTTTTGCTCTCTTCCTTCGTCTGCCAAATCTCCTTTTCTTGTGTACAGATGATGCTGGCACACTATTCCTTTAGTCTAGGATTACCTTGACAGATCAAAGTTTCCACTAATTTGCAAAGTAAATAATTTACTTTTGCACTATAAACTTTTTAAACTTTTCATCTACAAATGCTATTTGATATTATCAAATTATTAAATAATTTTAAAAACCGCTGCCAATTTATTGGCACGTAGCTTCCTCCAAACAAATATATAGTTCCTTGTTCGTATATATCGTTCAAGTATAATAATTTAATAATGCATTTATTTTTCTCCGGATCTTCTTCATAAAATGAATTGCAAATTATATCACAAATAGACCTCATAACCACATATAACCATGTATTTTGTCAAAACATTCTGAGTTTTCGTTAGCGAGTTATAAGGTTTAACAAAAATAATAATTTTCAATTATACAGGGTATACAGGGTGAGAGACAAAGAATTTGTATTTTAATATCTTTTCAACTGATCGTTTTCATAAGCTGCGAAAAGAACTTTGCCGAGGTAATCAAAAGATCTATCTTTTCCCAAAATTTCGAGTTAATTAGAAAATCTTGCGGGAAAAAGTAGGAAATTTTATACTCTTCCAAAAACACTATTGCTGAATTTTTGTATAAATTATATCATTTAAAAAAACGAAAAAAAAATTTCAAAAATTATAAAATGGCCACAATTGACAAAATTAAAAATTTTTTTTTCCCGAATTCAGAATCAAAAAACAGATATGCATGTCAAATTTCATTATTATGGACAACGTAGTTCCAGAAATACACATGATCCGAACTCCAAACACCTCAAAACACGTTTCTATGAAGTTTTAGCGAAACTGAAAATTTTACTATTACAAAGCTTCCTCTAGGAGGAAGCAAAACCGAGCATTTGTAGAAAAAAATATTTATCAAAATTCACGAACAATGTTTTAGCCAACGCAATTGATAAATAGTAACATTCATTTTGAAAGAAATAGTTTTATGATTGTATCGTAAAACAGGGTCTATATTACCACTTGCTAAATTTTTACATCGCTCAGTCGGTGAGTGCCAAATTCCAAATTCGTTATTATAATAAAACAAGAATTATTCAATTTAATAATTCATTAAAATATTTTTTAGCCAAACGCGCTTTAAAAAATTTTTTATGGTAAAAATAATTGAATTGCCATTAATGAATTGAAACATAAATCAAAGCAAACTTTCGAATATCGTATATTTCATGATTTTAATAATTTGATAACTTTTTATCAAAGTACTTTTTTCGAAATAACGGCTTCTCAATTGTATTCTATGGGAAATTTCCTATAAAAATCATATATAAAAAATGGTAGAATAATTTTTTAATGACATTTAGACGAATCGGAATATGAAAAATTCACGATTTTTCGAAATTTACCGTTTCGCATACTTTCGGTATATTATTGACAACTTTGCGCATACAATTTTCCTCGGTACAATTTACTATTAAAAAAGCTAACAAAAAAATTTTGAACTTTAAAAACATTTATTAGTAACTTTCTACCAAAATTACATATTTACATATTTACATGTTTGTTGATCTTCCATAAAATTATCAATTTTGTTAAGTATGATTTTATACATTCTCAAGGTAAGGGCCAGTTGTAAAGCTGGGTTTTACCCGCCAGTATTACCTTTGTAATGCTCTGTCTCTCTACGCTTGTTCCAATGCGTACGAGGCAGCTCGCCGCCTCGGCCGGGCCCCGGGCGCCAGGCATCAGAGTGCCAGGGATCCCACGATCCCTTTAGCTTGAGACGCCGCCCCGTGTCGAAAAAGTCAGTTCGTCCACCTGCTCGGCTAGCCAGTAATTGAATAAATATACATGAATATGAGACAATCACAAAAGGTCGTGGGTACTAATACGAATAAAATGCTTGAGTGTTAGCGCTGACTTTCTTTTTATTTCATTTCACAATCTTTATTCGTCACTATTTTACATCGATTGCGACCTTCCGTCGCGCAATTTCTCCAACTACGACATTCCCGTCGATCTCAGTCACACTCACACAGTGGCTCGCATATCGTCGCGCCGAGGTTCGAGCGAAGGAATGCCGACGCACGCCCTGAGCGCATATCCGGTCATCTCTCGATCCTCCTGAACTGATTCGACGCTGAAACCGTTCGTGCCCGCCAATGTAACCTCCTAGCCGCGGCGTATTCGTCAACACGCCGTCCGACGACTTACCCGACGCGGACGGGAACAGCTGCTTCGGCCTTTCGATCGTCTACCGGTGCCGACGATCGTAGCGTCCGTCGCAGTCTGCCCTCACGAGACTATGGTTTCCCGTCCCAACGATAGCCATCCTCTCCCGACGTACGCATGTCCCCAGGCGTGCCCGCCGTTGCCGCGCCGGTGACCTCGCACGAACCTCGACGCATCAACTCACACACTCCATGACACGAAATCTATCTTAACTGGACCGCTGTTCCTAATATCACACTCAAATTACACCGAGTCTTAATCTAATCTAATTACTAAGTCTTATTCTTTATAACGTAATATGAGTATTAGAACTAGCGATAGTCATAATTACGCATGGTCGAGTTCACTTAACTAAATCGCGAGCTATCAGTCAACGTGCGTTTTGGTCGTGCCGAATAATATTCGTAATGTTATTTATACTATATCCGAAAGCGAGTTGTGACCGTGTATCTGTCGCGTAGGTCAAGGTTGTGTTGTATACGAGAGCGAGGACGGTAGCTTGTTAGTGTAAGTCTTTTTTTTGTCATCGTCATGAGAATGAGAACGATAGCTTGAAAACGATAATCTGTGTGCAAAAGTCTACTCGAGTATAAAGTCACAACGTGCGAAAGGTAAGGTCGGTGTAATAACGATAATTGTGGTATAAGCGATAGCGAGAACGGTAGTTGGTCGGTAGAGCGTTCATAGTGCCGGGACGCGGACTTTTCCATTTTAAACGGCTATGTTTTGGACTCTCGGGCGCGCCAGCCAGTTTTCAAAGACGGCAAGACAAAATCCTGGGCTATACCTTACAGCCTTAAGTATTTTATTATTTAGACGACATTCTAATCGTGACAGAAAATTTTGACGACCACTTACGTTACTTAAAGACAGTATTGGACAAACTCAAGGGGGCGAACTTAACGTTAAATAGAGACAAATGTGAATTTTGTGGCACCTCGGTAAAATACGTAGGATTTATCATTAACGAAGACGAGATGAAAACAGACACGGAAAAAACTGAGCCTATTAGAATCTATCCACTACCACGTATCCTAAAGCAAGTTAGATGATTTATCGGAATGGCATCTTGGTATAGACGCTTTATAAAGGACTTCGCGACGATTATCGAACCAAAAACGAGACTGTTACACAAAAACAACGCTGGGAATAGAGAGAAGAGTAAACTACCGCTTTTGAAACTATAAACAAATTTTCTAACATCAGATCCTATATTAATCAGACCGGACCTAGACAAACCTTTTTCCATCCACACAGACGCTAGCTTATTTGCGGCCGCTTGTAACTGGCAGCGAACTGATATGTTACAACTCTCTTCTCCCCCGGGTGTTCGGGCAGTGCTGTCAATATCCCGGGCTGATGGTAGCGTAAGGTTGCTCCGGTACCGCGTCGCTGGGTCGCCTTAGGGATGGTCGTGCTCCGGTGGACATTGGTCGTCGTCCTGCTGACCTCGTGGTGGTTGCGTGGATACTTTTCCTTCTTCTCGGGTTTGATTAGGCTATATTGAATTTTATGGTCGAGTAAGGATCTTGGGTGTGTTGTCGGTAATATCACTTAAATTATCAATAAGGTATCGATTCTTTTTTAACAGCGATAGTAATGTATTTTTTAGTTGTGGTTGTGTACGAGAGCTGGGTTAGGTGCGTTACGTCGGGGCCGTCTATGTTCGTGGTCGTGAATGTGGTCGGCGAAGGGGCGGCTCCTCGTCCGTGGATGGGGTATCCCAATTCATGAACTCCCCCTCCTTCGTGGGGGGGGGGGGGGGGGCGTTGTGGCGGCGGTGACGGTGACGCGCGCCGAGGAGGACTCGCCGCTGCCTCATCACTATCAATAGTGATGTAGTCGAAGTCCCCCTGCTGCAGTTCTCTGGTATCCCCCAGGAGGATGTCTTCGTCCGCGGATGCCGGTCGTGCTATGTATGTACGTCGGTGTCGATAGTAATATTGCGTAACCGAGGGTGGTAATCGAGAGAGTGAATGTGCGGTAGCAAGAGAAACTAAATTATATTTATTTATTTATTTTATTAAATAAATTAAATAATAAATGCAAATTAGTGGCAATAAAAATATAATCATTAGTTAAAATCAGGATTTATAATAAATACATTTATAATAAATACCTTAGTATGCTCCTGCTGCATATGATTCCGCTGAGATTCCTTCTTGTATTCTTCTTCTGATAGTCCGGGCCTCTACGGTACTGCTTAATGTTTTTCTTTCTGCATGAAAGAGTCTGGCATCATCACTCGTATTGGTCCAATCCACTGCTGCACATCCTGGACTGATGTCAAACTTCCTCATAATGTTCAAAAATCCTGTGCGTCCATCATTGAAATAGGTCACAGCTATATAAACACCAATCTTGAGAACCAGTATGCCACTATAAGTTGTCTTGGGTACTAACTTCCACACAGAGTTATTAAAACTTTCATTGAAGTTTTGCGTATAACCTCCAAGGCACCTTTCTAAAAGTTCTGTTTTTGTTAAATCCTCATAAATTGGTCGAACTTGTTCCATCACAATAGACGGAATGATGTTCTTGTGACTGAACGTAGTTCCTGTATCTCTTGATTTTTGCCATTGGCACCAACTCCTTGACTCTGTTGGGCAAAAATCATGTTGTGGCTTCTCTATACATTCCTTCAACGGAATCTGGATACTTTCTTATGGCCTTGCCATAATAAGCGGAGAGCTTGTCAATTACTTGTGCGGTTAATCTGCCTCTACCTTCGATTGCTTTTCCATCAGCAAGCTTCTTTCCAGAGAGAGATTTCTTGAGGTTTCTCAAACGCGTACTCATCCTCTTCTGCACATGAGCAATACACTCTCTCTTCTCAACCACAAATTCATCACTATATGTCTTTTTATCACTCACTGATTTAAAAACTTTTGAGTTGCCATCGCCAATGTAGTGGTGGTATCTAACACCGTGAAGTATTTCTGACCGTTCAAAAATTTCACTAATTCCATCCATTTCCATTTTTCCTGCACTACCTTGGTGGTTGGCAGTTCAAGATGCTTCATGCTCTTCGTACCACTCCAGATATTCTTCTGATTCCTTCTTGCCTTCCCACTTAGAACACTGTTTGCAATAACTATTTTTTATTGAAACATCTAAAACCTTGTCAGTCCTATTTCCTATGAGGCTAGCAAATCCTTGTAGCGATGAGAAACCTTTCTTCCTCTACGACCGATCACCAGAAACATCCAATCCAGCGCTGTTTGGTGATGTAGCGTCTGTCTCTTCAAGTACTGCTTTTTTCATAGAATCTTCTGCAATGTTGTTGTTGTTGATTTCGTTAAAAGCAGATTGAGTAACTGGCTTTAATAAGTCCATGATACCAGAAAAAGTTGAAAGACCAGAGTGCCCATGGCCAAGTGCACGAGCAGCAAGAACAGATCTTCGGTTTACTGACCATGCATTCCCTCTTGGTCCAACTTTTTCACTTGAATTGATTGAAGCAATCTGCTTACACTTTACACACACAATATCAACTTTGAACCCGAAGCCTTGTACACCAGACTCACTAAATGTCACTTTACCATTGCACTTATTGCATGCTAAAATGTCCTGAAGTGCAGGGAATAAAATATTGATGTCAATAATTCTATTTCTTGTATCACTAATAGAGTCTTTGATCACTGTTGCACTTTCAAGTTATTTTGCACTGGTAGAAGATTTTGGTCTTTTTGATTGATTTTCATTCTTCGTCAAAAATTCTTTTGGCCTCTTCTTAGGTCTTCCTCGAGAATTCCTGACAATAATACTTATTGTCAGGATGAGTATTTTGAAGTCTTCCCTTCTTATCCCTCGAAGACATTTTGCACAAATTTTGCTGTACTACACACACTCACACAAACACAAATTGGCAAGAAAAAAAATAAAATACACAAATTGTCACCTTTTAAACAAACAAATATCGTATAATTTAAAATTTTTTTAGCAATATCAGTATGTAAATATGAGCTGTATTTATATACCTATAATCAGCATGTAAATATCAGCTGTGTTTATCTACACATACCAATAAGCTGTGTGAACATAGTCGAATTTGAGCTACGTTATGGTAGTTCGAAAACTCTTTCGATCTCACCTGCAAGCGAGTTCCAATATCCGCCGATAAAGTGGTGGCGCGTCGAGCGTCAAGTTTCGAAACAATTCCTATTCCATTCAAACGTATTATGACCGTCATAACACGTTTACATAAAATTATCAGTGTTTGAACATTCATAATATGTTTTCAAATCGAATAAAATTATATATAAACAACTGTGTTATAAATCATTATAAACAATAACATATATCTATATAATGGTAAAAATGGCTACTTTTTATATTATTTAACAAAATTTATTTCACACTTTATTTCACAAAGAAAGCAGCCCATTGCGATTTAGAAAGCGAAATCGACACAGCTTCGGGACAAAGGCTATCGACGGTGGACGAACCAGATGAAAACTCAGAGGTTGCGGAAAGTGAAACGTCATCAGTTGGCGAAAGTGCCATAGAATCGGTCAAGGAAAATAGTCCACAGGCCACGGACGCATGGGTCAAAATGCGTGAAGATTCGACAAATCCGATCGCTAGCCAATTCAACTTCGACAGTCTTTCCGCATTGATAGACCAAACCAACCGCGAGATGTCACTCCCAGACGGAGGAGTACCCGTTGCATCAACTCCAGCGGTACTAGGCGGGAAAATAGCACCACCAGGAGCATTATTGATGGAAGGTGCTACAGCAACGGGAACAATACCGCGATTAAAGAGTGGTAGCGAAACGGATCAGCGAATTAGAAATAGCAATTACAACACAGCGTCAAGTGGTACGAGACTACTCACCTCTAGCACAGAACTGCGTCCCCCTCACTCGAATTTAGCAGATCACCCAGCATGTATGGCAAATGCCATACGGAACCAAAACCAACATAACCCTACCCAACCCCTATGCAACCAAACCGCAGACCTCACGTCGAAACCTATCACCCAAACCCAACCGACCCAATTTCACCAATCGAATGAAATACCTCAATTAAACCGATTCCCACAATCCAATCAATTTTCTCAATACAACCAGTTTCAATAAATAACCCCAGCAATACGAGCCAACAAATCCCAAATTCGAACGCCAACAATTCTGCAGTAAATGCAAGTTGTATATTTTTAAATATTTAAATAAAACGCTACAATAACTGAGACAAATGATCATAAGTATAGTTTAGATATATTTGTAAATACTTGTAGATATAGCGCCTGTGCTGGATGGGTTAGGTTACATGCGCACAGATAAACTGAGTTTCCAACAATACTGTCGCGCCTGCGTTTTAACATTTATCAAGAGGAGGTACACAGCGCGCAGATATTTAAATTTCAATTTTTAAACTGTTAGGTGCGTCTTGAATAGAAAAGGCGCGATCTTCTCAAGATTTTAGTATATGCTTAAATTAATTTATTTATACGTATATGTATATATATAATTTTTTATTAAAATACACGTAAAAAATATATATGACTTATACATTACGGGTATTAATAATAATATATTGCAAGTCATAATTTGTTTTCGTTTATTTATTCGTTTATTAAGGAAGAACTAAAAATACGTAATTTTCCGAAAAAACGTTAAAAAGATAAATTTTTTTTCAAAAACGGGTTTTGGAAGCTTATTTTACGTGCAATTTGCTATCAAAACATGATATAAAAAAATCGATTTTTTTAAGAAATAGGACTATTTTGTCCCCTTAATGTATCCGGAAAAAAATTTGGACTGTTCTCTCGTAGTTTAGGGCTAATTTGATTCTACTAAATTTAGTACTCGAAACTGTGCAATAAGTGGATTACAAATACAAATTATTATATAACAGAGTACAAAATCGAAGTAAAGCCAGTTTTACTATGTATTATAGTAATCTTTATTATATACTATGCCCGCAGTCAGAAAAACAGTAGATCTACGGCTAGGAGATAGGAGGTCCGCTACATAGTGAGGCTAGCGCAAAACGACGCTCGGCTCTTTCGAGCTCCTAAGCCATGGGCTACGTTTATCTTTTAAGTCCATGGGACTAGAAGTAGTCCAAATTTTTGTCCATGTAGGAATCTTCTCTAATTAATTTTCATATAGACTATAATTTCCTTTCGAGTAATTAAATATTAGTAATTATTTTAATTAATCTTCAGGGTGAGAAAAAGCAAACAAATTATCATCGAACAATGCTTTCCGAATTAATTAAAGGTATATTGCCTGTGGATTGGAGAAGATATACAGTTCCTCGAGGTTGTACTGTAATACAATGGATAACGGATTTTAGTCATCGAGTTTCACAATTACAAGAAGTTTCCAGATTAGTTTCGCAAAGCGGTGCTAAGGAAATAAAGGTATTTAATTCAATCAAACATTATTTAATATTTAATCGTTGCAAATCTGCACGGGTTTCGCTTTTAATTTTATTGGCATTATCCTCAAACTTTCACAAACACTTTTGATTCGAGGATGTATTTTTCTTGAACATTTTTTGGCATAGGTTGACTCTTACTCGTTCTCTTACTCGTACCCGTTCTCTCCCAATAGCTCGTAGTCTAGCCATTATGTTCCTTAGGTACTAATAATGTTAGAATATGTATGTATGCAAGTTTTATTTTTTTATTTTCTCATGGAGAAGGAGATATTAGGGAAAATCTTATAATGAACATAGCATGACTTTGTTTATGGGTTGGTCAAAACGCCCCCATCCCCGATATCAGCCGTACGTCGGATTCGCACCGACAAAACCCACTCCTCTTCAGGCCAAGTTAATACACCTAAAACAAGCGAAATAAGTACAATCGTCAAGCAATGCTTCGCAGGGAGGCGTACGGCTTACACCCGCTCAGCACACCTGTAAGTCGGTAAAACAGAACACCAGGTGTGTGGAAGGGGCAGGTACCAGGAGTCGGCTGCTAGAAGGAAGATGTATCCTCCGGATAGTATACTCCTTGCACCAGGAGTCGGCTGCTGAGAGGGAGATGTAGACTCCAGATAGTATACTGTTAGCAACGAAGATAGACTCTTACATAGAAGCGCAGAGCTATACGGACGGCTGAGGCAAGTTTCGGTACCCCGAGAATCGAGATCTGCTATAGTGCGAGTACCCCGAGCCCCGAGCGCTCGCTTAGCGCGGTGAAAGACTCTGTGGGTAACTGCTACTCTCGTGTACGGCCAGTATATGCTGAGAAGGTATATCACGGCTACCACAGCGGGCTAGCATAGCGGAATCAGTCGCGGACCCGATAACGAAAAATACTACTTATAAGCCAACCAAAAAACTATTAATAAATATTCCAATAGACAACCAAACTCTAAAAACAATAAATCAAACCCAATCCTAAGCCCCAAATGGGGCCGATGATCATATGTAAGTTTTGATCATTTCCCAATAACAGCAGCGGTGGTCGTGATTATTAAAGCGCGCGCTTGTCAAGCTGCGTGCTTATCGTTTTGTCGGGGTTCAAATCCCCAATACGAATTTTTTTTTTGCATATCACGTGTACAAAATTATAATAACATTTTCACGCACACGAAAATATGCAATTTAAATTATAATTTTATTGATTTTGATAAATGTTTAATACAATTATTTAAGATTATTTAGCTTTTAAAAATGTAAATATTGTATATATTTTTTTTATTTCTTCTTCTTATATCACATTTAATGATAATATAAAATTATCCTGATATTCTATAGTTTTATTTAAATATTATGATTTATTGATACAGAATAATAAGCACTAGATAACATTATAATTTTTATCTTTGCCTCGTTAATAATAACTTAATTTAATTTAAACATTTTTATTTAGTTTATTATTGATTTTATTTATTTAAATAAATGTTTTATTTATGATTATAGGTACTTTAAAAATTAATGTTACACAATATTGTGAACAATTTTCCACACCACCGCAGAGGTACTGTTCGAGGCGCGTTAGGCATTAAAACCGTGGAGCCTTCGCCATTAGCCCTATTTAACCACGGGATGCCCTACCTAAGAAATAATCTGAAAATGAAGCATATTTAGAACAACAATATATACATAATTATGATATTAACAATATGTACAACGACAAGGTTACAATATTTAAAACAACAAAGTTATAAGAAAATTACGAAAAATATAATAAAATATGCAAAATCATGAAAAAAAAATTATATAATATTTTCGCGTTTAACTATCGAGGTTAAGTAATTTTTTATTCGGCTTTGGTGTACTGACGGAAGCGAATCGTTTATTAACTTTCCGGTCTCTAAAATCTTTAGTTTCCCATTTAAGGTTGTTAAAAATATGTGTTTTCAAAAATAATTTAATTAAAAAATATCGATGTTGCAAGCACGAGTCGTTAGAAAAAAAATCTTTATAATTTTCAAGCAGATGCTTTTTTATTAATTCAAACAAGAATTCAGAAATATTGTAATTATGAGAAGATTTAAAAAATTCTTTTTCATAAATTTTATAAACAGATAAAATAACCGAATAAAAGGTGTCTGTTGGAACCTTTAAACTTCCATATGGAAGACCTTTTAAAGATGGAAAAGCTTTTCAAAGTAAAAGTAATTCCGATGATGCGTCAAGCTCTTTTTCATTATTGATTAAATCAGCGCGACAGTTATCACAATTATAGATGGCTCGACTTCTTTAGAATCTTCAATATTATTTTCAAATTGCTGCTCATCATTAATTAATAATTCGGCATCATTATTAATAAACCATTCGTCGATTCTTTTACTTATCGCGGAGTTTTTAAGCTCATTTTTTTCTTTAATCGCGTCCTCGTCAATGCATTTATCAAAATTAGAAATTAATAAACGAACTTCGTCCGGTTCACAGTTTGTTCCGACGGGAGGTACAAGCAAAGTAATCATTAACGCGTACTGGAAATTTCTACGGAATTGCATTACGGTTGGATTATCATTATGTCCCGATCGCGATCTCATGGAACCAAAAAAATTTTCGATTTTATCTTGATTTAATCTACATGTCAATAAATAAGGTTTACTTTGAACTTTTAACTGATTCCATAATTCTAAAATGCCATTTATTGTTAAAATCAGACTATCAAAACAATCCGGGTTTTTACCGCTATCCATTTTCCATTCATCGAGCCACGGTACCGCGTCGCGTAAGCATTTTTCAATTTGAGGATTTTTATTCGACAATCCGCGTTTTAAAGGATTACTATCTTTGGAGCTACGTGCATTAAGGCAATCGAAAATGTCATTTAATCTTTTACAAAAGTTACCCGTCGCGGTTGTTGTTGGATGTTTTAAATCTCCCGAAGTAGCTCCTGTCATTAAAGCCGCGTAAACGGAATTACTAAAAACCTGTGTAGCCAAACTCACATTCATTTTTTCGAAATTATTCGGATTAACGTATCTATCAGTTAATTTGGGCGCGGCTTTGCAAACATTAGAACGCTCGACTTCTCGTAATTCGCGAATAGCATTCCACGAAACTTTTGTATTACCGATTGTCATATCGCTTTTTATTAGATTATTACGAATGCATTTAAAAATGTGAGGGCCATCGAATCCGAACGTTACTTTACGATTTCAAACACTAAGCACGATCTTTATTAATACCTAACAATGAAATGGCTTTTTGATTAGGAGCGTCTTGATCGCAAACCATATGCCGAATTTTAAAACCTACTTCTTCGGCTAATTGCAAAACGTCCACGATAATAGTTTTTAAATTATTGCCCGGCAGTGGACCGCTCGTAGAGAAAAACATGAAAGGTTGCTTCCAGTCATGTGATAATCCGGTTATCATAAACACTAGTACCGATGTCGCGAATGATCGCGATTCGCGATTCGCGATCACCGTAACTGCCTAAATCGTGATAACCTTCAATGTAATCTTCTTTCAAATTAAAATCTAGCCCGGGTCTAATACTCATTTCGTCCCACATTAAAACTGCGTCTTTTGCAAAATCTGTTTTACTCTGTAATTTAATTCTTAATTGATCAAAAAGTAGATCATTTTTACCCGGTTTTAAATTCATAAAATTAACCCATTGTCTAATTAATGAAACTGAGGGTAAAGCAAAATGCTTATTTTCCCTTAAAAATTCATAAGCTTTTGGAGATTTGTAGTAGAGACCCAAAGCAAATTGCTTCTCAGGCTCTTCCCATTTCTTTTTTTTATCATGATTAATTTGCATCGCGAAAAAAGAACTAACATCGTAATTTAAATATTTCGCAGCTTTTTCAATTAAATTTTGTTTCGAAAGATTACCAAAAGGATTATCACGTTGGCGCTTTTCAAGTCGAGCTACTTTTTGTTTTAAAGTTTTAACTTGTCGAAGCAGTTCCGCATTTCTTATTTCCAATTTTTTTACATAGTTTTAAACCGAAGGTGGATACCTTATAGTTGTATCTTCCGATTGCTTTTTTGAACTATTTAACGTCGACTTTACATTTTTATCTTTTACGAAGGTAACGTTCGCGACCGAAACATCATCGTTATTACTGTGCTCTGGATTAAGCTCTACATGTAACTCGTTTAAAATATTATCATTAGTGAGAGTCGACTTACTAGAATCAATTTTATTTAATGTTGAATTATTTGCCGAATTGTCATTACTTAAACTTGATGAAGGAACCGTATTTGGTTTAAGTAACCTTCTTGTTGCGGTGCAATTAAAATCCGACCGTAAAAAATGAAGACTACATACCCGTTTCTCTTCTAACTTTTTTCGACCCACGCTATCTTCAGCTAACTTACTCAGGTCTTCATTTTCAATAACATCCAGCCATTTTTTTAAGCTAACAGACAAAAATATTCGAAGTATTGTTAATAAAAACGTTGTTGCAAGTAACAAAACCAGCAAAAAATGATATAAATTTTAATTTTTTTGACGTCTTTGAACTCGTAATAATCATCCTTAAAATAAGGGATGATTACAAAGTAATCATCAAATTCTTGTTCAGCGACCCCGAATACCCTACATTAGAAAATATATAAATTTTGATTTTTCACCCTTGCATCCTTTATTATCACCCTTAAAATAAGGGATGATTACAAAGTAATCATCAAATTCTTGTTCAGCGACCCCGAATACCCTACATTAGAAAATATATAAATTTTGATTTTTCACCCTTGCATCCTGTATTATCACCCTTAAAATAAGGGATGATTACAAAGTAATCATCAAATTATTGTTCAGCGACCCCGAAAACCCTATATTAGAAAAAATATAAATTTTGATTTTTCACCCTTGCATCCTTTATTATCACTCTTAAAATAAGGGATGATTAAAGAAACCTTAAATTCGTGTTCAATAATCCTCAAGAAACCGGCAAAAAATGATATAAATTTTAATTATTTTTGACGTCCTTGCACCCGTAATTATTACCCTTAAAATAAGGGATGATTAAAAAAAACCTTCAATTTGTGTTCAGCAATCATCAAAAAACCGGCAAAAAATTATATAAATTTTAATTATTTTTGACGTCCTTGCACCCGTAATTATTACCCTTAAAATAAGGGATGATTAAAAAAAACCTTCAATTTGTGTTCAGCAATCATCAAAAAACCGGCAAAAAATTATATAAATTTTAATTTTTTGATGTTTTAAATACATAAATGTACGTCCGTACGTACGCTGTTATATATATATAATTTTACTAAAACCCATTTGCGCTACGCGGACAATATCTCTATCACACATCGCGTAATTAGCCATGCATCGGAATAACAAGACGCAACATTCCGCGAGGCGTTGGCGGCGAACCCCTGCCAAAAAATAGATGCCGAATACGCGTAATCTAATGTACGTTGTGCATTGCCATACACCCCCCGCCCACCGGCCATTGTTTACGCACGAGTAAGATCGTGACTCACGAGTAATGTTATTCGACAATTTCGGTGATTAAAATTACAAAAGCTAATATTTGCAAGAAAAAGTATTGATGCTTGCGCTTACTTCTTGTAATGCGGAACTGATAATTGGCGGTTAAAAACAATGCACGATCGTTATGTCGATCACCGCGCCGATCGCCGCGCATAGGAAAGGCGCGACTCATCATTTTCGCGGTTATTTGAATAATTTGTAAATGACAGGCTTTTTTAAAATTTGATTATTTATATAATTACATTTAAACACGATATAATTTACTTAATTATGTGAGAATATGTTATCTAATTAAATAATATAAAAACTGAGTTCGTATAAACA
Source organism: Muscidifurax raptorellus (assembly GCA_020010945.3). Taxonomy (NCBI): domain Eukaryota; kingdom Metazoa; phylum Arthropoda; class Insecta; order Hymenoptera; family Pteromalidae; genus Muscidifurax; species Muscidifurax raptorellus. Next base: position 368,476 of record JAHUUD020000019.1, on the reverse strand, counting down.
TTTTTTATTTTTTCATGTCCATAATTTACAACATAATAAAGTTCATTAAATTTATTAACATAAATAAACAAAAATTAAACTACGTTGTTTCGACATTATATTAATATTTAACATTATTTTCAAATAAACGCTACGTATAACGGGTTAAATCTTAAATAATTGCATTAAACATTTATCAAAATCAATAAAATTATAATTTAAATTGCATATTTTCGTGTGCGTGAAAATGTTATTATAATTTTGTGGTATGCAAAAAAAAAATTCGTATTGGGGATTTGAACCCCGACAAAACGATAAGCACGCAGCTTGACAAGCGCGCGCTTTAATAATCACGACCACCGCTGCTGTTATTGGGAAATGATCAAAACTTACATATGATCATCGGCCCCATTTGTGGCTTAGGATTGGGTTTGATTTATTGTTTTTAGAGTTTGGTTGTCTATTGGAATATTTATTAATAGTTTTTTGGTTGGCTTATAAGTAGTATTTTTCGTTATCGGGTCCGCGACTGAGATTCCGCTATGCTAGCCCGCTGTGGTAGCCGTGATATGCGAGACCAGCCGATAATTGGTCATTTACCTTCTCAGCATGTACCGGCCGTACACGGGAGTAGCAGTTACCCACAGAGTCTTTTGCCGCGCTAAGCGAGCGCTCGGGGTTCGGGGTGCTCGCACTATAGCAAATCTCGATTCTCGGGGTACTGAAAGTTGCCTCAGCCGTCCGTATAGCTCTGCGCTTCTATGTAAGAGTCGATCTTCGTTGCTGTTAGCACGAGGAGTCAGCTGCTGGGAGGGGGATGTGATGCTCCAGGCAGCATGCTGTAACCAGGAGTCAGCTCAAGGTCAAAGGCAGCAGCAGTACAGTAGAATGCGGCCCAGTGAGGTCAGCTGCCGGTACAGCCACGGTGAGTCGCGCGTTGAGATAGCGCGAATCGGGTTACACCTGCTTGTTTTTCTTCTTTTCGCTCCTCTTTATATCTACATATTCGTACTTCTATCGAACACGATAGCATATACGCATCTTCTTAATGCAATATAGCTGGTATGTATTATCGGGAGCTCTCTCTCTCTCAATATTCACTTCACTCTCTCGAGTAACCTTTTACAGCGGAAGAGTCTGGCCAACGGCTCCTAGTCGTCAGCCGAAAAAACTGCAATCTTTTTGCAATTTTTAAGAGCTGGGAAGGATTTCCGCAAAAAGTTGTGCTACATAACCTCAGCCATCCAGAGACGTATCGTTGTGCTCCGCCAATCTCGAACTCAGTCATCCGCATCGTAACTGCAAGGCACAAGAATACAATTTTTAATCAGTACAATGTTGTGAGTGGAGTGAAATTGTGCACTGCGGCGTTATAGACTACAAGAGTAGCTATTGCTATAGCTATATTTATTTCCATCTCTCTCTTTTCATCACAACGTTGCCAGTCATTGTCGTTGCTAAGCCGGAACTTTAGTTTTCTGACATCAGAGGGCAGCACTCTCCGAGCCAGCGAACTACAGTATAGTACAGCAGCTTCACCGCCAGGTGGCCCAGACACGGCGTACGCAAAGACGCACCCAAAAGAATGTCCTGAACGCTCTTATAAGTAGTACTAGGACTACTCTGGTCTCTGCACACCACGACTCTCTTCACCTAATTTCCTGCACCACTTGTCGCTTCTTCCTCGCCTTGTTTTCTTTCTCCTTTTACTACTCTGCATGCTCTCTCTTTCCCTGCCTTCGGGAATTTTGTCTACTGTAGTGCTCTCCGAGCATTTCTATATATACTACTGCTACTCCGGAGGCAGTAATAGCCGTGACTGAGACTGACTAAGCGACAAGATATCGTCCATCCCTTCACTGGACGATTACACTCTGTTCAGACGGGACAGAAACAGGAACTGTGGAGGTGTGGCTCTCTACATCCATCACTCATTGACAGCTAGTATCATCTCTGTGCCATATGCTGCAACCCATCACAGACAGGACTCTGATACCTGGCCCGACCTATGCTTAATCGAGAAGCAGGATCGCCTGCTCTCATATTCGAAGACGGATACTCCTTTCATTAACGGATATGACCTTATCACAGCCACACTCGACATACAGATTTCACGCCACGTACCTGCTACGTACACTTCTAGAAACTACAAAGAAATCTGTGCTGAGAAGCTAAGGGGTTTCCTTGGCGTATGTGACTGGTCATCCTTAACGACAACATCACGAAAGCCATCAATCATCTCACCCCATTAAAGACTGTAAGACCTGGATGTAAGCATCACCCGTGGTTCACCGCGGCTCTTCGTGACCTTTTAACTGAAAGGAATAGACTCTACAGGAGCTTTCGCAGAAGTCTTCTACCTCGGGATCTATACTCTTATAGAATCGCAAGGGACGGCGCTCATAGACAGGTCAAGGAGGACAGGCTGAATTACTTTTATCCACGCTTGTCTACTCTGACTGACGTTGCAGAGATATGCAGAGAGCTTGAAAATCTTCGCATTAGTACCTCCAAATCTACTCCACCTGCTCGTTTCTCTCCAGATGCTCTCAACAAACACTTTAGTTTCATCACAAATGATCCTCAAGCTCCATCTGTTGAGGAGTATCTGCGAAGTCTCGAGAGTCTAGATCTCCCTAGCAATGGCATCCCACAGGTTATAATTTCAAAAGCATTGCTATTACTCGCTCCTTTACTTTGTCAAATTTTCAACCTGTCTTTGAGCGAGGCACGCTTTCCTTCTGCCTAGAAATCATCGCTCGTAAGAGCATTAAACAAGGTCAACACTCCAACAGCTGTAACAGACTACCGTCCGATCTCTTTACTTTGTTTACTATTTCGAAAGACGATTTCCAAACTGTTTTTTGCACTGGCCACAGAACGCAGTCCGGCTTAATTAAGCTGACAGATGCTGTCAGGCTTAAGAGAGACAGGAAGGTCACTCTTCTGCTTCTATTTGATTTTAGCAAGGCGTTTGATACAGTGTGTCACGTCAGGCTACTCGGAAAGCTTTCCTCCTTCGGCTTCTCCACTCATTCCATTTCACACTCTTCACACGCACCAGCACCTCTTCACAAAACTTTTTATCTTTATTTTCTGCATAAGTATACTATAATTGTATATGTACAACACAATGTACATCAATAAAAACAATTAAATCTCTCTCTCTCTCTCTCTCTCTCTCTCTTTTTCTCTCTCTTTCTCTCACATGCTGCCATGCTGTTTTAACGCGTGTATACAAATCATGTATACAGTTAAGGGGATAAAACCATCCTATTACCTGAAAAGTAAAAAAAAGTAAAATTAATATTGTGACGTGGTGGCTTCGCTAACGCGTGCTGTACAACGGATTGTCCCACCGCGTCGACAAAAGATCGTCTTGCGACGACAGAAGAATCGCTCCGGCTGCTCAGCTATCTCCGCCTTAGCGGACCGCAGAGAGTGGTGGAATCTTTCTCTGCTTGGCTATCTAGGAAATGTTTGGACTCGGGACGGCGTGCATGCAATTGATTGTTGCTCGATTTATTGCTTGATTTATATAAAACACTATCGGGCTAAATCTGCCCTACTGCATTTATTTACTAATAAACAATGGTTTCGCGGATTGCTCCGCTCGATTACATTCGGATATTCTATAGAATATGTGTGTGTGTGTGTGTATGTGTAATTCGGCGAGGCGGCCATTGAGATCGGCCGTCGCGCGTGTGCGGGATTTTCTGCGGCGCAACCCTTTCTAATTATCGTGGTCGATAGCACGCAGTGCTGAGGGTACTTTTTCACGCGAGAGAGAGATAGAGAGAGATACGTGTGGGCTGTTTACCGACAAGTCGCAACTCACGGTTGACGCTTGCGATGGTCGCCGTCCTTGTGGATGGTGCGTGGCAGCCGTTGCTCGTCGTGCTTCTCTCGCGCTGGTCGCCAGATGCAGCCTTTCCTCTCTGTCTGTCCTTCGGGCTAATGCTCGCCCTGGGCTGTCTCGTACTCTGGAGTCTCGTCGGTGGCTCCGACGGCTCCTCGTTTTCGCCGGCTCTCATCAGAGTCGCCGGATATGTCCGTTCGCTACCACAGCCGAACGTGAAAAGCCGATGAGTCTCGCTGATTACTCGACTCATCCACCGTTCTTGTCTGGGGTCCTTTGTGTTAATTTAGCTCGAGACACATTCTTTCTCTCTTTCTCCTATGGCGCTACTCAGCGCCGTATTATATAATCTGTTGTCTCCCTCCGCGTTACTCTCTCTCCTACCTTATTTATTCTGTCGGGTTTGCGTTTTGATTTTTCGATTGCCGCGGCGTTGTCGGTTTTCTCCAATTTTTCCTTGGCTTTCTCCCTCGCCTTCTTTTCGGGCTTTTCTTCGCTCGTATATTCTCTTAATTCTTTTGCGTGACACGAGCTGCTGAGGTTTTTCCCGTTGATATCTTGCAAAATGTAGACATCCTCCCCTATTCTATTGCTAATTTTATAAGGTCTGATATATGACTTCGCTAATTTTGCGCATATATCTTTTTGTGCAGAGGATAATATTTTATTCTTTTTCCAAATGAGTTGTCCTATTTCAAAAGTTTGTTCGCGCTTATTTTTAATATAATGTTTTCCTTGCTTACTCTTTTCTTTGTCTACTTGGACTACAGTGTTATCGTGCACGTGCACTAATTTTTGCATTCGCTCGGTCCAAACGTTTATTTTATCTTTTAAATTATCATTATTATTTATGTAATTTGTGTTTTCTTTATTATCGTCTACTTTGTGCATGCCATTAATTTCTTTGTTTACATCAGCCTTTCGATTGTTTTTGGATTTTTCCAATTTATTTTTCTTTCTGCCTCGCGTATTGTACTTTTGAACTGATCCGTCGGATCGCGAGCTGTCGCTGTCGCGGTTACTCGTTTGTTCAATACTCTCCTTCGCGCTGCAATTTACTAAATTTGAATTTTTCGTACTTGTCTCGATTCGCGCTTCGACTTCCCGTCGCCATAATTTCGGTGGTTTTAATTCTCGGCCGAAGATTAAAAATGCGGGTGTCTTGCCTGTATAGTAGTGTGTACGTTTTTGTTATGCGCGAATTGGAAACGGTTATACGTGTTTTTAATTCACGATTTACCCTTTCTGCAGGATTACTTTGCAGGTGACACGCTGGTGTTCTTTCGTGAATTATCGAATTCTCATCTAAGAACGTTTTCATCGCATCATTAATACATTCACGGCCTTTATCGGATAAAAATATTTCTGGCGTTCTGAATTGGGCGGAAACTATGTTTACTAGGGCGTTTTTAACATTCGCGGCTGTTTTCTTTCGGATTGGTACACATATAATAATGAGTTTCCATGCATCTAAGTCTGCATTATGTCGTCTATGTCTTTTGCCGGTTCGTACTTGTAGATATTTCTCTCGTTATGACTACCTTCCAGTCTCTGTATCTCCGCGGATGTTTCAATATCTGGTACAGCCTTTATTATACCATTTGTCATTTGTAACTTCTTTAATTTCCATCGCGCTGAGTTTAACCAACTCGTCGTCTTCGAACATTCCCGAGAGTTTGTCGGGTACTACATTGTTTGTGCCTTTTCTGTGCACGATTTTAAAGTCATAACTCATTAATTCTTTTACCCACCTTCCTAACCTTCCAACTGGGTCTTTCTTTTTAAATAACCATTGCAACGCAGTGTAATCTGTTATCACTGAAAATTGCTGGCTTCGATATACGGTCTGAATTTTTCTATTGCGAATTTCATCGCTAAGTACTCGCGTTCCGTTGTGCTATAATTTAATTCGTTTTTTCTTATCGCTCTACTAGCGTATGCTAATACTCTTTCTACTCCATCAACTACTTGCGTTATCACGCTTCTCAATCCTGTGTTCGATTGCATCGTAGTGCAAAATGAATTCCGCATCGGGATCCGGTCTGTGCAAAAGAGGGGCTTCTCTAAGAATTTTGTTAATAATTTCAAAAGCTTTATCGTGCTCCTTTTTTCACTCCGCTACCGCTCAGCCCCATATACACGTGTTCTGCCATAATCCGCGATCCGGTATTGCGAATGCCGTTATTGCTTTCGACGCTTCTGTTAGTCGTATTTGGTGGTTCGCGTTACTTAAATCGATGGTAGTTATGCACTTGGCGCGTTTTAATTTATTTAAAATTACGTTCATATAGAGGTAGGGGGTACGCGTCTTTCTTCGATAAACTATTCACGACTTGCATATTTACGCACATTCGGTACGTGTTATGGCGTTTTCTCACCATGATTATCGAGTTATTCCAGGCGCTGTGCGACTTCTTGACTATTCCCGCTTCAATTAAATTATCCAATTGATTTGACATAACTCTTTGCATTTTTTCTGATACCGGATGGTATCTCTGTTTGACTGGTCTCGCGCTATGCATGAGTTTAATTTCGTGCTCTACGAGATCTGTCATATTTAGAACATTATTCTGTCGTCCATCGCGCGGCAATAATTCTTCTATCAACTTGTCTATTTGACATTGTTCGTCAGCTGTGATCTCCGATAATCCTCAGCTCGCAATGTTAATTGAATTATTGCATGTGTTGACTGACCATATATCAAACGCAATTTTTTTCTTATCTTTTCGGGAGTTTAAATGTATCACGGCGTGCATCTATTTTCATACCAAATAAACTTACTACATCTAATCCAAGGATAAAATCGTTCGGGATTCCAGGAATCACGAGAATTTGCACTCTTGCTTATCCCGGTATCTCCAATGGTACGGTCATTTCCCCTTCGATTGGCTCAGGAGAGCCGTTTACCATTACAGTCTAATTCTGACATTTTGTGTCAAAGTATGTTCGTGAAAACGATTATTTAATAAAAAGTTAATTAATCTTTCGCGTTGGCTGTCAAACATGAAATTTGGCTTAATGAAAATGTGCTGTTTTGTCGTATTCTTAATTAATCAAATTTTGATCGACGATTGTATGTAGATTTGGCTGCGGTATGCGTTACTTGTATGTTTAATCTGAACGTTAAAGTATTTATCTTTGAAACTTGTCTGGATAGAATGACATATGTCCTTCTGCTCGACATTAAATTAATTTGAACAATTTTTACTTATATGCTCATGCATGCATTCATACATATATATACTCTCACGACGCTTCGTGGAAAAAATTTTTCGACGGAGTATTTCGAAATATTATTTTGTCTTGTTTCACGCAAGCTGTGCGACGCTACAGACTTGACAAGTTCGGCTATTAGGTGCCGAGGCTCGTTGGCCTATTTGTTTATATAATCGGATTAGCGCGCTGGCTCTCCGGTGTCGCTATGCCGCATGTATTGTGTTTCTTGGAATGCTCGAGTCTAACTCGGCTTTTACTTATTCGACTGTTGTGTAGTCGTGAAATAAAACTTTCCTTTATGGAATATTATGTCTAGAATTTTCTAGTAAGTGTTTACACTCGTGCATTCCATTGGGGATAAATTCTCATGCATATTTCCCTATTCTCTTTATTACAACAATAATTATGATTTTTTGAATTTGTTACATTTATCCACGCTTCCAAACATTTGATAGTTTTCCGAAAAAAATGAGTCTATGCTTTAGTTGCATAAATAATGTCCATGAACGCGAGCTATTTCGAACAAATTTGCCATTTCGTTATAAGTGCGTGTTTGGCATTTTGTGACGTGAACGAATATAGAAAATTGACTTTTATGATGTCTGAACAATATTTAATTAAAAGTTTTGAGTGTCATTTTGTGACGTCCCAATTGATATTGTAATGTAATTAATACACGTTGGGCACCATTTTGTACGGTGCCTCGTTTGATTCTACTTTCTACTTCGTTCAATTCACGTTGGGCGCAATTTTGTGTCCTGGTGGCTTCGCTAACGCGTGCTGTACAACGAATTGTCCCGCCAAGCAAAGGGGGCAGTCGCACGAAACCATCGCGTCGACAAAAGATCGTCTTTCGACGACAGAAAAATCGCTCCGGCAGCTCAGCTATCTAGGAAATGTTTGGACTCGGGACGGCGTACATGCAATTGATTATTGCTTGATTTATATAAAATACTATCGGGCTAAATCTGCCCTACTACATTTATTTAATAATTAACAATGGTTTCGCGGATTTCTCCGCTCGATTACATTCGGATATTCTATAGAGTATGTGTGTGTGTGTATGTGCAATTCGGCGGGCGGCCATCGAGATCGGCCGTCGCGCGTGTGCGGGATTTTCCGCGGTGCAACCCTATTCTAATTATCGTGCTCGATAGCACGCAGTGCTGAGGGTACTTCTTGACGAGAGAGAGATAAAGAGAGAGAGAGAGAGAGATACGTGTGGGCTATTTGCCGACATGTCGCAAATCACGATTGACGCTTGAGATGGTCGCCGCGCTGTCCTTGTGAATAGAGCGTGGCTGCCGTTGCTCGTCGTGGCTCTCTCGTGCTGGTCGCCAGATGCAGCCTCTCCTCTCCGTCTGTCCTTCGGGCTAAGACTCGCCCTCGCGGAGTGAGCGGGTGCGAGAGCTGAAGTACGAGAAGTGTGTGCGTGCGGCCACGGACCGGATCCAGTGGAAGAAGACGCGGCCAACTTCGTACGAGCGCACACGAGAGCTGAGGAAGCAGACGTGGGCCAAGTCCGAGGAGAGGAAGCTAAGGGCAGAAGAATAAGACGAGCAGGTGCGTGGAAGGAAGCCAGGCGAGGTCCACCCCAGGAGCAGGGTTGTAATTTATCTTACTCAGGCGTGGATACGGTGAGAGGGTAGAGAGGTTGTGGTTGAGAGAGAGAGTGTGTGAGAAAGAGAGTGAGAGAAAGGAGAACGGACGAGAAAAACGCGAGTTAAACGTGAAAATTCGGTGAGGCGTGCGAGAATTGACGCGCGGGCCGGTTCTGGGAAAGCCCAGGGGCCACGCTTTCTGTTGAAGTGCGAGCGCGAGAGGGGAGGGAGATAGGACGCGGGAGAGAGAGTGGCGGCGAAGCTTTCCGAGCGCGGCGGCACAGGACGCTGCCTTACCGACCTCGTCAAGCGGGCGAGCGAGTGAGTGAGAGCGAAAGAGATGGCGCCCAACCGAATAGAGTGCAAGTGAGAGAGAGAGAGAGAGAGAGAGAGAGAGAGAGAGAGAGAGAGAGAGAGACAGAGAATTGCGAGCGGCGCATTGTGGCGCGTATTTAAAGTGTGTAAAGCTTGAGTGAATAGAGAAGAGTTTAACTGTAATATTAAGTGTTCATTATTCCAATCACCCCGAGTAACCTGACTTGGGGCGACCTAGCGGGGCCTCCTCCGAGATTTCGTAAGTAGGAAGTCGGAACGTTAATAAATTATAGTGTCGCCGATTCGAGACCGAAAAAACGATAGAGAAATTCACCCCTCGGGTTTTGCCACGGCACATATTCCGTGCCCATACAAAACATTATTCGCTTGAAAATAGCGGTTACAGCATTGACTTATTCCTCCCCTTATTCCACGCTCAATAAACATTACTTTGTCAATGTCAGTGAGTAGTTCTAGTTTAATATTTGTATATTTAAGCATTGTGTCCCAAGTTAAACCTGGTGCTGTATAATAGTGCGCTGGATCTAAACCATATGCTTGCAGACAGCTGGTGCGAAAATTTTCAAAAACTTCAGCTAGCAGCAGCACATCTGTTTTTAAATAAAGGTCTGAATATTGACCCAAGTTTGAAATATTGAATTTATGCCAAATATTTTGTGCATGTTTATAATCTTTATCTGAAATGTGGCAGTGGTGGATCGTTAAGTTTTTCCAAAGAATTCACATAATCATAAGGAAAAACGCCTTTTCTCCTTAGCAAATGATATTTCTCTTCAGTTAGCTGGTTATCTTTGTTAAACTCATGCTTGAATATATTTAATTCTTTGAGGTAAGATGACAACTTGTCTAGAGATGATGCCATAAATCGAAAAAATTCGATAAATTTGAAATTGACATCACTACCATCAATGTATTTAATGAATGATATAAATTTCTCTTTATTTCTAGGTAATAGGTTGACTCTGCCAAGTATACATCTCTGATTAAAAAGTGTGAATCATATCCACTAACATTGTGGAAGATCACTACAACAGAGCGAGAATCTTGATAGTTTAAGTTACACTTCTCATGGGCTGCTCCTCGATATCTGAAACACATTTAAGTATATAGTACTTGCCATCAGGGCGCTATCACTCTTATTATGTAAAATATTACCATCCAGTGAAATGGCAGTGATCACATTCTCTATCATGCTCCAAAAGTTTCTCACAAATGTGACATGATGTAGCTAGCTGAAAAGACTGCTCTTGTTCCCAAGTCAATGGCTTAATAGGTATTGGACACCAAAATACTGTTTCAATGTTTTCAGCAAGTTATAAAAGCTCGTCAACCAACCATTTTGCAAGATTAGGTCCTCTGTAGCTGCGATAATATGAGAGTGAATCATCGTAACTGCATTTCATATAATATCCTACGCTAAAAGCTTCATGCTGCTGATAAGCATTTCCATCTTTTATATCTTTAAGGATGTACTCAAAGTCAGCATAAACTGCAAATGGTACTTTTTCTTTGTTATTGAAATTTTTAAATTGTAGAATCGAATTTTTGAAATTTGGCAAGTTTACTTGACATTTATTTAGTTGTGAACAGTCACGTTCATGTGTCTGTAATTGTGATTCGGTTCGGAAATAATGTAAGCAACGATTATAGATATGTTGTTTAACGTGTTGTCTTGATAATTGTCTGGATACTAGACGGGATAAATCTTTGATCCATACATAATTATAAACTATAAGTTGATCATCAACCTCCTCTTTCTCGTCTGTATAACAATTTTGTGCCAGTAAAAGGTTAACGTGATTTTCTCTTTTACAGGATGTCAAGTGCGTTGGTACAACTTTGAAGGTTCGTCCACTTTTTTTTAAAGTGTAAACATTAACTGAAATACCACTTTGCTTTTCAAATTTAGGTATATATTTTGGCAGCACAGGGTATTGTAGATCTTCAAAAATCGGGTCGTTTTCATAAGGCTTATATGATGTTACCCTATAAGAATGATTCTTTACTGGATGTTGCTGACAGAATAGCCCAATTCAAGCAGGCGTCATCGAAATTCTTAACGTTGACACAAGCCCCATTCCTTTTGACATGATGATCACTCTCTAAATGACACTAATAGAATGAAAAGCAATGAAGTTGCATTCCTTTTATAAGGGCTGTTCCCTTTCTTCTTTTGAAGCATATATTATTCTGGAAGGTAGTAGTAAGTAGCAATACACCCTTTTGGATCGCTTTTGCTCTCTATCGAAATATTAACACATTTTTTCACTCAAACGAATGAATTTTTTACAGCGGGAAGGTCTTTCCACTAGGCTCTCAGGCTTGCGCTAAAAGGACACTAGTTTTGTGTGCTTTACGAGCTTGGAGAGGCATTTCCCGCAAAAAATGGCCAGCATAACCTCAATCGCGCTATCGGACACTTTTGCATACACCAGCAGCACTATCATCTGGCAGGGATCGACTCTTTCACATACCATAACCAGGCTGAGAAAGAGCATTCTCCCCAGCAGAGGATACATCGATGCATTTGAGGTTCTGCAACAAATGAATTCTTGATGAGGTCAGACTATACATATATATATATATATATATATCTGTCTCACTTTAAAGACGCGCGAATGTTGGAATTGACGCTGCGAAAGAATTCTCAATTTTCGTCATCAGGGCGCTCCACCATCGGCATCGGCCTGAAGGTAGAGCGAGTTCGGCAGATGAGTTAGCGCGAATTTTGAAGTCGGAGTTTTCAAATTTTTGGCGCGAAATTTGAAACTCTGGAAGCGCAATGTATAAAATTGTACATTTTTATGTGCGCTTATATGTATTTGTTATCATTTCACTTAGCTGCTTGACTAAGTATTTATTTATTTATTGATTATGAGTAGAGTTTTTTGACAATTTTTTGTTTTTGTTTTTGGACTAAGTTTGGACTGTTGTTTATTATTTATTTATTTATTGTTTATTCAAGCAGTGGTGGTTTGAAAAAAGTGCAACAAGGTCTTTCGTGCGAATGCTAACATCCGAAGATGCAAAGATTATGATATGCTCTATCATAATATTTGTCATGAACGGGTACTGTTGGCAAGCAGCAGACATGCTTGCCAGGGCTGTCGCGCTAAAAAGTTACACAAGGGCGGTGATATGAAGAGAAAAATAGCGAAGCGTAGTGACACGACTCTTTCTAAAAAGCAAAATAGTAACGGTGGTAACAATAGTAATAGTAATGATAATAATGATAATAGTGGCAGTAGTGCTAATAATAGTAATAATAGTGAAAAGAATAATACAAAGAAAAATAATACTGATGTAAATAATACTGACATAAATAACTTCGACGAAAATACTGTGTTAATTAATACTGAGAAAAATACTATGTTAAATTCCGGGACATATACTGAATTGAATACTGTTAATACCGATGTCTCCGGTGTGACAAGTATACTTGCGGCTAGTAATGATCTGTACGGTGACGAACTGCTCAAAGACACTAACATCCTAACACATAATAATTTAGCAGCGTCAACACCATCGGCTATGAGCACTACGATGAGGGAAAGGCTAGGTAGCTCAGCCGTAAATACTGGGGCCGTTCGGTACTGCTCATTGCCCTCCTCCACGTTGGATCTCTTCGGTAAACGGTTTGATTTGCTTGAGAACGCGGTCGACGGTTTGAGGGCTCTTCTAGTGGATAAACTTAAGGCAACCGGTGTAGTATCGTCACCCTCTACAGCATTAGATGAGCCGATTGTGGGCCTGGTTGCCAGAGTTTCCTCGCTGGAGGAGAGAATTGTTGAGCAGTCGACCATGCTTGAAGGACTCTGAAACAACCGTCTGCTGCTCCTGCGGGAGAATTCAATACTTAAGCAGGACATTAAAGATCTCATGTCCAAAATAACATCTTTCACTGCCGGCACGGGAGGTAGCGGCATCGCCGAGGGGTCTCAATGTGGTCCTAGTGTTGCAGATGAATCGCGAATATTTGTATCGCTTGGTGATCACGACGTTACTCTATGCCCAAGAGGCAATGTAGAATTTAATGTTAACGACGTTAACAACAATGCGGATGACAATAAAACTGGCGCCAAGCCAGCTCTGGATGGGTTTCGAACGCAACACAAGCGACGTCGACCTCGGGGTCCTCGATCGGCGAAGGCTCTTGCGCCGGAGCTGAGCAGGGGCGTCTCTCGTGCGGGAGGGCCGGCTTGTGGTGAGGATTCAACAAGGATTGTAATATCCAATATATGTGATGGTTTATTTCGAGTGTTTGTAGCCCGATTATGGAACTCCCTGCCAGATAGAATAACAAATATGGCCTCGCTGTCAAGGTTTAAAGTGGCATTGCATAGCCATCTATTAAATGTAGCGAAAGACTGAGCCTGTGTTGGCGAAATTGTATGTAAATTTAATGCTGTGATACCTGACGGTGATTGACTTGAATTCTAATCCGCACTGTTGTTTAGTGACGCGGTAGAATAAGTTTTTATAATGGTACATGATAATAATTATAAGACGACATAGTATAATACCAAATTGTAAATAATTGTTATAATATTGCAAATTGTAAACGACTGCTGTGGTATAATACCAAATTGTAAATGACTGCTGTGATATTCCATTTTTCCAATTTTCACTTTGATTCGTCACAACCGCCCACTTTCTCCTATTTAACCACATATTCTCACCTACTCCCTCCTTTTTATTACTCTCAACCGCTTCGCTAACGCATCCGCCTCTCGAGGTGATCGCTTCGCGGGGAACAGTATTTATAGCTGTCCCCCGCTCAAGCCGTTTCCCCAGTTTACCTTGAAGAATTTTGCACAATTTGGACACGACCTCACGCTCACTCCAGGCTTCTCGCAGCCCTGACAAAACACACGCGAGTGAGTTGAAACCTCCGGAGGCGACGTCTTCGCGCAACTTGGACACTCTCGACTGGTGTGCCCCTTCTCGCAACACGCGAAGCATATAACTTCTGATGAACGGTGTCCGACGGCTTGAAACGTATAACAAGCTCCCAGGAATTCTCCCCTTTGCGCACCTGCCTGCGCTCCTCCCGCTCCGCTTGGTCCACGCACTCCACTGAAATTACCCGGGCAACGATGCGATGTCTATATGGTTTGCTGCCGTATTATTTTGAGGTTTGTTTACCCCCTTGCTTTTACCCTTACTTTTCCCCCCTTCTTAACGACCTCTACATATTTGATCGCCGCGGCTTGCGCTTCATCTTCTTCCTGCACAGCAGCTACCTTAGGCTTTCGCGATCCCGTGTAGGCTGCTCCCGGTACACGCATCTTATCCGCCGACGGAGACGGAAGATAGCGTGTGTCAAGCGTTTGACCGGCGACCTTCTCCTGATCGCTCCTCACCGTTGCCTGCGACAACGATAGGTCTCCGCGCGCTCGCCCAATTGGCTGTTTGCTGCTTTTCACGAATTTTCGGCGCATCTTTTGCTTCACGCTGCGCCTCCTCAAAAATCTCTCTATCATCCTCGCCCTCGAGGAGCCACCGCGAAGGTTCACTATGCCTTGAAGACCGATCTGTGTCCGGTGTAACGTTCCGAATTTCATTCGGATCTTCCGCTAACGTGAACCATCGCGTATTGATATCTCATGACGCAGGTGTCGGATTTGCCGGGGTCGTTAATCGGAATCTCTCTCCTCTCATCTCACGTAGCTGCGCGCTCTGTAGCGTCCTCGGTGCTTCGACAACCTTGCGCTCAGAGGTTGACCCGCGAGCCATCGATCGCTACGCGCGTTACCACCTCTCACCATATGCGTTGAAAAATGGAAATACTGTGCGGAAGGCATCTCGAATCGCTACAAAGTCTCCCGGCAGCCACACGTGGCACCCCGAAATTTTGCGTGTTCAGTCGTCGTGTAAACTCGTGTGATACTCTTCGCGCAATAAGAAGTGAGCATGCAAACACAATATATATTTCAAAAAAATAATATTCTCAGTATACTTACTCTAAACTCTCTTCTAAGCTCCACACAACTATTCACTGTTTATTCTCCGCGACTCACTCACACAAAGCTCTCACTCTCAACGCGCAACTCGACCCCGAAAATTCAAAACAAACAAAAATTCCAATCTCGATCTAGCTTGGCCCCACGTTGGGCGCCATTTGTGAAGTGGCAAAACCCGAGGGACGGATTTCTCTATCGACTTCTCGGTGACGAATAAGCGACACTATAATCCTTGTATAAGGACTGTCCCCTTTGTTTTTTCGATGCATGTTTAATTCTGGAACGTAGTGTCTTATTTTAAGTAAATAAATTTTACGCGCCTATTATTCAGAAAAATTATTCGTAGCAAACGAATTATCTTAAAAAAAAGTGATGATGTTTATGAAATGTATGATGTGATGCGCTTCAGCTGATATCAACGCGCTCCTCAAACGTCTTGAATTAACCGTATACATGATTTGTATACACGCGTCGGAACAGCATAACAGCATGTGAGAGAAAGAGAGAGAGATTAGATTAGATTAGATTAGATTAGATAATTTATTTGCTGTACATTTTGTTGTACAAAAAACATTAACAGAAAAATACAAAATAAAGAGTATATAAATACTTATAGCTAACTTAGAGATAGGATGTAGTAGATGGATGGATGAAGTGAATGAATGAATGATGATGATGATTTGATGGTTTGACGATAGGGAGAGTGAAAGTGTACTGAATGATGAGGTAGTGTAGTTGTAGGTAATTGTATAGCGTTTAAGCGTTTTCAGTACTGAGGAAGTGTAGCTTTGCTTGACGTTTGAAAGATGATAGTGTTTTGATGTCGCGAATATGAGCGGGCAATGTATTCCAGAGGTATGAGACATTATATGGAATGAATTCCTCAGCGTCTCAGTGACGAAAGTGGGGATGTCCAGAAGGGTCACCTGACCCCTCAGGGGGCGGAGTGCGAAGCGGAAGTCAAAAAAGGCCATGATATAAGATGGAGTAGCGGTGTTAAAAAGTTTCCTAAGGAAACAGGCCATAAAGTACTTCCTACGTCCGGTGGTGGTCAGCCATTGCAGCTCGCGCCTGTAGGGGGTGATGTGCTCGTCCCCCCTTACACCAAAGATGTAACGAATACCCGTGTTTACCAGTCTCTGTAGCTTGATGTCCAGTTCTTGCATCAGGCCACAGTAAACTAATGAGCAGTAGTCGATGATGGGAAACAGTAGGGCTTGCACAAGATGTTTTCGCAGCTCGAAACCAGTGCTCTTTCTAAAGAAGTACAATCTATACATGAGCGAGTATGCATGCTTACATAATTGTGTAATGTGTTCTTTCCAGGTGAGTTTAGAATCGAGCACCAGTCCCAGACTGCGAACAGACGACTGATATTCAACCCTGGCCCCTCCAATGTTAATGTAAGTATTAGCCATAGAAGGTAGTGCATTGATATAATAGGAGGGGCCCAGGACGGTCGCCTGCGTTTTGAGAACGTTTAGTTTGAGGTGATTCTGCGCAGCCCAGCCCATGATCCTCTCGGCATTAGCACTCATCCTGCTAATATTGCTGCCAATACCAAAGCTATGTCGTCTGTGAATCCTACGGTCATTGCTCCTTCTGGTAATTCTAGCTTGAGCACGCCATCGTACATAATGTTCCACAACGATGGGCCCAGTACTGACCCCTGTGGAACTCCCCCGGTAACCTTATAATTCACCGTGCCCTCCTCAGTCTCGTATAAGAGAGTTCTGTCCTTGAGGTAGTCAGACATTATTCTTCTTATATATGCAGGGACTCCTAGTCTCACTAGTGCTTCGTGAATTTTGCACCAATTTGCAGAGTTAAATGGATTTTTAACGTCAAGTATAACCACCGCGCAGTACTTTTTCGCCCCGCCTTTCCATCTTTTCCCGCTTATGGCTGTGCGTGCTGTATTCACCACTAAGCCGATAGCGTCTAATGTTGAGCGGCACTTACGGAAACCATACTGGTGTTCCGCAAGCCCCTCTGGCCCCTCGGTTTTGTCTTCCATCCTAACGAAGATTATGCGCTCTAATACTTTGCCCTGTGTATCGAGCATGCAGAGCGGTCTGTATGACGACCCTTCTCCAGGTGGTTTGCTACCCTTTGGTAGCAACACAAGCCTTTGCTTTTTCCAGTTTCGTGGAAACGTTCCTTCTGTGAGACAAGTGTTGTACAAGTCTATAAACTCTGCTGGGTGAGCCTGGATGGCATGTTTCAATGCAATATTGGGTATGCCATCAAGTCCTGGAGCCTTATTGTTTCCAACCCTCCTGCAGGCTGATAGTAGCTCCTCCTCCGTAATTAAGGGTATATTATCTACATCTATTTCTTCTACCATAGCACATGGAATATCCGGCTGATTTGGGAAGAGTGTTGTTACCACCCTGCTTAGTACCTCTGGGCACTTTGGTGGGGGTATGTAACTTCCCTTGATCTTCTTCATGACAATTTTATAAGGTCGGCCCCAAGGGTCTTTATTGACCTCATCTTGCAGCTCTCTTAAACATCTTTGTTTACTCTCTCTTATACACCTTTTAAGGTTGCGCTTTGCTTCTTTCATTCTTTCGTTGTAGTTCTCCACCGTATCCATTCCTCTACCGGTTCGGTAGAATTTCTTCCTTGCCCGTTGTTCCAATCTTCTAGCTCGATGGCAAACGCTGCGCGCTTGTTTGATCTTGTCATTCCACCAATATGCTGGTAGCCATCTTTGACTGGACACTTTTCTCGGCATTACCGCGTCGCACGCTTTGGTGAGCTGGCCCGTCATTTGTGCAGCCTTGTCGTCTGCTGATCCCGTCAATTGAATATTGTCAAACATCGTCAAGAATAACTCTTTGTCATACTCTTTGGTTTTCCATTCAGTTCTTGTACTACTGGGATTTGTACAGAATTTCCTGTTTGGTCCGCCTAGCTCCATTATTATAGCTAGGTGGTCACTATTTGTGTAGTGATCACTCACGATCCATTTGCTTACCTGCCTTACGAGGCAGTTACTGACAAATGTCAAGTCTATGAATGACTCTGCATCTCGTTTTTTGAACGTCGGGGTGTCGCCTTGGTTCAGCAGAACCAAGTCTAGTAGCGTGAATGCCTCCAGTAGCACTCGTCCCCGTTTATTGGTTCTGCTACTGCCCCACTCGATCGCCCATGCGTTAAAATCTCCTGCTATTATAGCTGGTTTTTTATTCGTAGCGTCTTGCACCAGCCGGTCCAGTAGTTGTTGAAACTGCTCTATTGATGCGCTAGGCGGGACGTAACAACTGTATACATGTATGCCGCCTATTTTCGCTCTTACGAAGCCATTTTCCTTGTTTACCATCAGATTGCGGCTTTACCTGAGGCGTCAGATTCCCAGGATGGTTCATTCAAATCTTTGTACTGCTCACTGACGAGAGCGACATCGAACTTGTGTTCTCGTACAAACTGACAGAGAAAGTCTTGCGCAGTCTCACAATGGTTGAGATTTAGCTGGACTATTCTCATTACCCTTTCCTGATTTTTTTAACCGCTGCTTGGTAGGCTGGGCACAAGTAGCTACCAGTGACATGGTTCGTCGGCATGTTGTCGCCTTTTTTTCGGCACAGTAAACAACACGGTTCATTACGGCAGATATTTGCTTTATGCCCCGTCTTACCGCATTTGTAGCAGCATTTGCTGCTATCCTGCGGATCAGTACACTAGCGACGTGGCCGAAACCAAGGCATTTATAACACCTAAGCGGCCCCTTACTGCGGTTCGATGTACGGATCCTACAGTTGACCCATCCAATTTTAATTTTCTCTAGCTTTGTGAACTTGGTCGCTATTTCTTTCGACACTTGCACAACAGCTATTTGCGTATCTCCGTACGCTTTTCTCAGCGATTTTACGGCAGTGATCTCAATCACATCTCTTTCTCCTATTTCCCTTTGCAAGGCCTCCAGTACCTCCTCTTTTGAAGTAAGTATGTCGAGGTCCCTTATTTCAAAGGTCTCCTCTTGCTGCAGTGTTTTTATTGTGGTTCCTTCCACTAGTACTGCTTTAACCGCTTCTTGGAAGTCTGCGGTTTTAACTTCTTTTGTGCGTTTGAGCTCTATGAGGAGATCTCCCGCCACCGTTTTGCGTATTTTGTTTACGCTATCTCCTATGGCATTCAGTGAAGGAGCAGTTCTCAATGTTGACAAAATGTCCACGTAGCTCCTTCCTTCCGGCGCCTTAATGATAAGAGCGTCCGGTCTGGTCGGTCTTGCCCGCTGTGTTTTGTCTCTACTGGTCCTACTCTGGTTGTTAACGCGAGGAGCCTTGTTGTTCTCCTTACTTAACTGTTTCTCCTTTTTTTTTGCCTTTCTTGTAACGACCTCTTGCCAAGTTGCCTCTTTAAGTCTTTTACTCTCTTTCTACTCTTTGTTACTCCTATCCTGCGGAGTATTTAAGGCCTCCCTTGGTTTATCCGCCTTTTTCGGTTTCAGACTTGGTGTTGTCTGAGTTTCCTTGCCTTCCGTTCCTGGACGTTGGCACTGTAGCAGGTCATCATCCGCGCTGCACAAACTTTTATACATGACACTAATGCTTCGTGCCATGTCCCTGATAGTTTTATGGACGTTATTTTTGTCCCTTATAAACTCTCTTAGTTCCTGGATCTTTTCTCCTAGACGCTCCAGCTGGTCATTTCTTCTTTCAAGGTTGTAGTCCCAGTTTGAGTTACTGCCTCCTTGATTTACCTGCTCTTGTTCCGTCCGTATTGCCCTTTCGGAAATAGTCTTTATTGGACTACACTCCATGGCAATCGTTTCTCTACTGAGACTGCTGTTATCGTCCGATCTCTGGGTAGGGAACCCAGTTTCTAAGACACTTTTTGGGGTATCCGAAGTCCCCAAGTTTAATTTCTTTGATGTACTATGCATTTTATTTTTGTTTATCCTCCTCTTCCAACTTTAGTCACCTACCTTCCACTGAGCTCTCTCCGCGAAGCTATGCTTCACAGGTGTGAATTCTGGCCTCATGCCCCCGCGCAAGTCTTCCTCAGAAATCCTCCGGGAAAGGGTAACGAGGCCCCCCCTCTGACCACAATAGGGCCCGTTCCGGGCGCCACCCGGCACTATTGAGATCATTGGGATTTTCGCCGGATGATAGGGCAGCTAGGGCGTGTCGGCGAAACATCCCCGGGCCCCTGTACTTTCCGGCAGCCTGGGAGTGTCAGAACCCAGTTTGTCTCGTATCCTTTCCCTTCAGCAGCCGAAGTCGAGTCGGACTGCGGCAATCGGCGAGCGCCTGCTTAGTCATAACCCTAAGATCAAACCTTGTTTCCGGTAGTGACAGATCTTCAATAAGCTGCTTGGTCCGCGGGAGATATTTTATTTCTCTCCTACCCTCTGTTTGCAGCACTACGTACGTAGTACTATGCGCTTACAGCGAGCGTTCCTCTATCCGCCACCCGAGGACGCGCCACATGGGGTACAGCTCCCCCTCGTGGATGTATGTATGTATGTATGTATCTATGTATGTATGTATATATACATACTACCCCCCTGCTCGCTCAGCTCGCCAACCCCCAAGAGTTTTAAATTTATTTTAAATTGACGCAGGTCAGATAATATCGTATCTATACATTTGTGGCAGCCACGCCACATACTTTTGCCAACACATACACGAACACACACATACACACGCGCATTAACATGCACCTTTTTCCGTTATTAACAATAGACAGGCATAAACGCGCAGTATAGACGATCAGAGCACGCGGTCGTATTGTAAGGCCCTTCGCTTAGGACCCGGATTATCTGCCAGTAAAATGACCCGCCTGACGGGACTTGGTTTTCCCCGACGCTGATGACGCCTATAAAATGCAGCAGCGAGCGCGATGAGAAACCGTCCCGTAGGTTAGCGGATTGGTCCTGACGCGAAGAAACACGAATATCGACCTTTTTCGATCAGGTCATTTTCGCTATACCGCGTGCCTATCCCGACCCTGCTAGCAGAGGGAGCACTTAAGAGGGAGTCGGAGCGAAAGCCAATGAGCCGCCGACGAACGGAATAAGGGACAGTTCCTCTCAAACAGCGACATCGAAAATACGACGAATCAATTCGCGCTACACTTACACCACTTCTCTAAATAAAGAGGAAAAACAAACGTTTGAATTTTTCTTTACTATCAGCCTCACACATGACATTTCACAGTCTCAAACATTCATTAAACATTATTATATCATATTATACAATAATTTAGAATGAACTTACTTAAATGGAATGATTATTTGTGTTTCTGTATAGTGTTATTTCTTCATTATACTTTTATTGTAATTTTTAGAAATAAATAAAAATAAATTTCAACTTTAAAAACAAACAAATAATTAGTAACATTATTAATCGATCATTATTTCATGGTGATGTATCTCTCATAAACGTTATTGTTATCAGATAAATAGTCAACATATTATGAGGGAGGCATTCTCTGTGGCTACCTATTCCCTGTGGATACCTAGCTTCTAGGTATGCACTGCTGCAATAGACTTGCATCTCGTCTTATAATATTTTTAAGAGCTGGTAAACTGAAACGTAAAAAGCGGTTTAATTATGAATATTCTGTATTTACTTGTTTTCATTTATGTGTTAATAAATTTGTAACGCAATTTTTTTACGCAAAAGCAGTTTTAGAAGCATAATCTATGGAAAATTCCTTATCGAAAAAGCAAAAAAAAAACTGATTCTTCGAAAGTTTTAATCTCTTAAGATATCGGTAAAAAATACAAATTGAAAAAAATTTAATAAAAATTGTAGCGAGATGATTGTATGCCTCTGAAACTGCATGAATAAAATGTTACAAATATAAACGGAATTGCTAAGCCCCTAAATCTACTTACTTCACGCATATTGAGTATTGCAAATATATGAATAATACAACGTCTTTGTCTTTTAAGCTATTTAGAGCAGACACAGCGAATTGTAAATATAAAATGTAAGTGCTAAACCGTGAACCTATGTATATGAAATGTACATATAGACAACCTTAAGCCCAGAATCCCACGCCTAGCGATCTATAAATATAAAACTGAATGCCAAACTGTTATTTTATTTACTAATTTGTTATTTCTTTTTACAGAATTTCCCAGTATGGCTTGGTGGCTTATTTAATCCAGAAGCTTATATAACTGCAACTAGACAATGTATTGCACAAGCAAATAGTTGGTCATTAGAGGAGCTACAGCTGGATGTGTTTATATGTAATAATGATAATACACTATCTGATAATTGTTCATTTGCCGTTACTGGTTTAAAACTGCAAGGTGCTCAATGTAAAAATAATCAGTTGTATTTAACCTCTACCATAATGACTGATTTGCATGTTACAATATTAAGGTGGATACGATGTTCTTCTGCAGAATCGAAAAAAAGCAAGCTTGCATTACCAGTTTATTTAAATAGCACGCGAACAGAGTTACTATTTACAGTCGACTTAAACATAGCACCTAGTCAAGATCCACATAGTTTCTATGAAAGAGGTGTTGCTATTTTAACATCAATAGCGTTAAATTAATCCATTATATCGGAATTCTCTTCATGAATAACGTGTACAATAAATAAAGAGTAAATAATAAATAAGTGAATAAACTAATATAAATATAATTTTTAATCCTGATTATTTTTATTAAATTTATAATAGTGTTAATAGCTTCAATTATCTATTTATTTGCAATTTGGCAACCACCTTGAAGCAAAGTTTTCTAAAAATGGTTTTATAATCTCGGATATTGAATACGTCAAGCGAGCTAAAAACAACTTTATAACATTTGAGATCAATAGACTGGACTAGATGATTATTCAGGATCAATATGCAGGACTTTATCAATTAAAAGCGTTAATGTCCATTGTTACGGGTGTAAAACTTAGCAGTGGATACTAATGTTACTATTTCATTCGAAACCTATAGGTTAGTTAATATTTCCAATATTAATTTTTCTACCTGCTTTCTATTCAAAGTAACCTCTTATACCCAAGGGTATATCTATTTGATTATACAACGAATTTGAATTTATTTAGTTATTGATTTTCCTTTTTTTTAAGAAGGTTTTTCATATATCGCCGTCTGAAGTGAATAACAACCTAACTTGGAGCGCGGTTCGACAACGCCTTATCTCCGGGTCAGCATTGAGAACGCCCTATTCCGGGGAAGACATTCTATTCCAGATGCGATTAATTTTCTGCAATTTTGTTATTAATTTTGTTATTAAATTTAACATATTTATTATACAGGATGCCTAGAAAGTTCCGGAACGGCATGATAACATCTGAACTAACCGTGGTAGAAAAAATAAAAACACATGGTTGTCAGGATATTTTCCCAGCTTTCCGATGGACGCCTTGAATTTGACCTTGACTATGTTCATCAAGGTCATTTGAAGGTCAAATGGATTTTTTTAAATCGGACCCCCCATTTTCGACCCCGGAAATGAAAAGAGCGGAAAATTTTAAGTTCAAACATGGTCAAAAATATTTTAAAATTTGACTTTGAAGGTATGAACAAGGACAAATGCAGGTTTGGTTCGATAACTCGAAAATCAGAACTCGTAGAGAACAACATTTAAAACGTAATATTCATAATATTTCTCCAACTATCTGATTAGGACCTCGAATTCGGCCTTGACCATGACCTTCCTGATGATTTGAAGGTTAATTTTTTTAAATAGGACCACCCATTTTGATCAATTAAGGCAGACCTGGTGTTATCTAAGCAGTTAAGATAAGACTCGGCCCAACCAGTTAAGGTTAGACGTGGGTTAATCGATCAAGGCAGGTCTTAGTTATTCCAACCAATTGAGGCAAGAATATGTCCAACCAATTAAGGCAAGACTTGCTGTTGTCCAACCAGCTAAGGCAAGACTTGGTGTTGTCCAACCAGTTAAGGCAAGACTTAGTGTTGCCCAACAAATTAAGGTAAGACTCGGCTCAACCAGTTAAGGCAAGACTTGGTGTTGTCCAACCAGTTAAGGGGACAAACCACCTTTAAAATCTGAAACAAAAAGATCGATATTAGATTTCAATTTTAAAATATAATTGAAAAAGAGTCTTTTCCTATAAAAGTACTTACAAAACTAAATTAAATATCTAAATTTTTATCATATTTCAACTTGATATGCCTCCCTGGCAAAGCAGACTAGTTTCGATGACTTTTTTCACTATCCGTAAGATTCAAAGTGTACGCATGGTTAGATTGGGCTAAAATTTTGTGGAGATACTCTTTATACGTGTACTTTCAGTATAAACGGAGGAATTTTTATTTGAGCTAGTGGAAGTATATTTTTGTTTAAATAATTGCAATATTACACCTATTATTCAATAATTTTATCACTTTTATTGGTGTTGAATCAATTCTACTCGTTCAATTCAAAATCCCTCCGCTCATACTAAAAGTACTCCTCTAACAAGTATCTCCACAAAATTTGAGCCCAATCCAACCATGCGTTCCCTTGGAATCCTACGGACAGTGAGCTAAAATTCAGAAAAACAATATTATGAGATATTTAACAATTAAGATTTCAATTATATTAGGTATAATTAATACTTATCTAATATGTTCAGGATCTTATCTATTCTTTCTAATGCATTAGATAAGCGTATCCTCCAGTTGGCACCAATATTCCACGGTTGACTTGGGTTGAACCGCTCTTTTGTTGTTGCATGAGCTGAAATCAGAAAAATACACAAAACTTAGAAATTTAAGTACACTGCACTTATCACACTTAACTCAGTTAATAATACTTATCTTTTTTTGTCACATAGGCAAAGCATTGTAGTCATTTATTGAGTCTGCTACACATCCATAACCTCACCTGTCACTTTTGACAGAGACGGCTCATGACAGCTCTGCAAAGAATAAAATAAAAAATTTACATTTTAGAGGGAATAAATATAATTTAGGAACTGAATTATATTTATTTATTTATTTTATTAAATAAATTATATAATAAATACAAATTAGTGGCAATAAAAATATAATCATTAGTTAAAATCAAGATTTATAATAAATACATTTATGATAAATACCTTAGTGGGCTCCTGCTGCATATAATTCCTCTAGCATTCCTTCTCCTGTTCTTCTTCTGATAGTCCGGGCCTCTACGGGACTGTAATGTTTTTCTTTCTGCATGAAAGAGTTTGGCATCGTTGCTCGTATTGGTCTTATCCACTGCTACACATCCTGGGCTGATGTCAAACTTCCTCATAATATTCAGAAATCCTGTGCGTCCATCATTGGAACAGGTCACAGCTATATATACACCAATCTTGAAAACCAGCAAGCCACTCTTGGTCCAACTTTTTCACTTAAATTGATTGAAGCAATCTGCTTACACTTTACACACACAATATCAACTTTGAACCCAAAGCCTTGTACACCAGACTCACTATATGTCACTTTACCGTTGCACTTATTGCATGCTAAAATGTTCTGAAGTGCAGGGAATAGAATATTGATGTAAATAATTCTATTTCTTGTATCACTAATAGAGTCTTTGACCACTGTTGCACTTTTAAGTTTTTTTGCACTGGTAGAGGGTCTTGGTCTTTTTGATTGATTTTCATTCTTCGTCAAAAATTCTCTTGGCCTCTTCTTAGGTCTCCCTCGAGAATATTTACTGTCAGGATGAGTACTTTGAAGTCTTTCCTTCTTTTGCTGCACTACACATACACACAAACACAAATTGTCAACAAAGAAAAAATAAAATACACAAATGAATTTCAAAAACGGATTTGCTTAAAATTGTCACCTTTAAAACAAACAAATATCGTATAATTTAACATTTTTTTTAGCAATATCAGTATGTAAATATCAGCTGTGTTTATATACCAATAATCAGCGTGTAAATATCAGCTGTGTTTATCAACACATACCAATAAGCTGTGTGAACATAGTCGAATTTGAGCTACGTTATGGTAGTTCGAAAACTCTTTCGATCTCACCTACGAGTTCGAATATCACGTTTACATAAAATTGTCAGTGTTTGAACATTCATAATATGTTTTAAAATCTAATAAAATTATATATAAACAACTGTGTTATAAATCATTATAAATAATAACATATATCTATGTAATGGTAAAAATGGCTACTTTTTATATTATTTAACAAAATTTATTTCACACTTGGTCTTAAAAAGAAAAAATATAACAGAAATATAAAATCGAAAAAAAACAAATTTGATTGATATTCAGTAAAAAAGGTGGTATACAAATTTTGTTTAAAACTTTACCAACAAATTTTTTTTTTTTAAATTGGACTTTAGAATGGTATTTGTGGTTTGTCCCCTTAAGGCAAGACTCAGTCCGACCAATTAGGGCAAGAATTAGTTTAGCAAATGTTCAAACTGATGACGTTCGGTGTCTTGACAGTAACCTAATCGATAATAAAACCTATAAATAGAATTTTGAATGTGTTCTGCCGAAATCAAAGTGCTTTCATCAATTATCCTCTGCCGTAATTTATCTAAATTTTGTGGCTTAGTTTTATAAACACGATCTTTTAAGTATCCCCAGAGGAAGGATCTAGAGGAGTCAGATCAGGTGATCTGGCGGATCATTCGATAATAGCTCTGCGGCCAATCCAGCGATCAATGAACACAGTATTCAAATACTATCAAACATTGCGTCCATAGTGAGCTACTGCACCATCCTGCTGGAACCACGTGTGTTCAAAATTGGCTCCCGTAACCTCTATAATTCTAGGAACGATTTGCGTCCGTAACATGTCCTTATATTTTGCTGCATTTAAATTACCCTCTATGAAAAAGGGACCAATAAATTGATTATTCAATATTCCAGCCCAAACATTTAATTTTTCGGGATATTGGGTTTTGTCTTTGCGCATCCAGTGAGGATTTTGCTGAGCCCAATATCTGCAGTTATGCCTATTCATAGTACCAGTTATTTGCAAAGTAGCTTCATCTGAAAAGACTATATTGGAGGCAAAATTGGGATCTTCAACAATCCTAGACATCATTTCTTCGCAAAACTCAAATCTCCTATCAAAATCATCTTCATTCAGCTCTTGCACAAGATTAACCTTCAATGGATGGAATTTGTTAGTTTTTAATACTTTCTGAATAGAAAACTTGCTTATTTCATATTGTTGAGACATTTTGCGTATTGAAGTATGGGGATCCTCTGTGAGTGACAATAAGACATCTAGTGATTTTTCTTCGTTTGTTGCAGTAGACGGTCTTCCAGAACCAGGACAATCTTTTACACTTCCTATATCATGAAACCATCTGGCAGCCCTTGAGTAAGGCCAAGTCTGAAAGTTCCTTTGAAGAGAGTTTTGGCATCTTCGTAAGATCGTCTAAGTTCACCCCAGCCTATCATTATCAAAATTGAAATTTTTTCTCTTTCATTACGTCGTATGTTTATGTGCAGATAATAAATATGCACGACTGCGAAAAATGACAAATTACTGAAAAATATTCGACAAAAAAATGACCAATGAACGAGAAAACACTATTTTCAAGTATAACGGGATGATCGCCATGTTAATTATGCGGCGGTCGCGCAGTCAGCAGCTGCGTACAATGCGACCGACGATCCTCGTTATAATCGAGTAGCCGACGGGCGTACTCGTTTGCTCGCGGAGGCGAGCGGTTTGGGGTTTCTGCACCTGGTTCCGCAGAGGCGTCGATTAGTTAGTTCGCACGCACTTCGAGAAGCGAATTGCGTGCCCGCGGAGGCGGCTGGTTCGCTGAAATACGCGAAGCCGCAAGTAAGGCAATAATGCATGCAAAATCAGTAAAATAAGTAAAGGCGGTAGTTGACGTTACAACACACAATTTATTCAGTAAAAGAAAGGAGATTTACAGCAGCGTGTCAAGCGTATAAGCGACGTGAAAAGCGTGTAAGCCACGGAAAAAGCGTGTGCTCGTGATGAGCTCGAGCGAGGTCAGCGAGAGCGCGAAAGCACTGGTGAGTGAGCAAGCGAGAGACAGAGAGCAGGTACTTACAAATATTAGCCGCAATAAAAGGCAAAACTGGCACGTGCAGCAGGCGTGAAACGCTGGCTGCAGTTGTCGAGTCAGTCTCACAAAATCCTTACGAAGTCGCACAATACTACTCTAATTGCTCTTTACAAAATTCTATGTTTGAAAAGGCCTTAACTGTGAACTAGTCGAAACGTATCTATTTCGCAAGTCGCGTATCGCGTTGCTCTCTCTCTCTCTCTCTCTCTCTCTCTCTCTCCCTCTCCCTCCCTCCCTCCCTCCCTCCCTCCCTCCCTCTCTCTCTCTCTCTCTCTCTCTCTCTCTCTCTCTCTCTCTCTCCCTACTCTACTCACCTCTGGCTCGTCTCCACTGTCTCTCCTGTAAACACATATATAACTTAGCCTACGGGAGCATGCTGGGCTAGACGAGGGCTATCACTCTCGTCACACCCCTCTCCCAGACAATGAGTAGCCGAAAGGCGTACCAGCTCTCCATCAAACTCATCTCACCAGCATGCATGTTCAAAAACAACAAAAATAAAAAAAAATCTAGAAAGGAAATAGGGAATAGAACTCGACAAGATTTTATTTTGAACAGAGAGAATTTACGATCGGCTTGTCGCTTTGGCTCGTCGCTCACTGGCGCGTTGCGCTCTTTCAGCCGTTCTAAGTTGTAGGTCGAGCAGCTTACGCATGCGTTCTTCCCACTGTTTAAGAGCTTCTATTTCTAAATCTTGTCTGGTGTCGATGTCTTCTGCTCTTCTAGTATTATGTGGTGGACTAAGATGTCTTCCCATATTCAAAAATGCTGGACTGACCCCCGTGGACTCTTGCGTGGCGGTATTATACGCAAATGCGATTTCAGCTAGTCGCTTATCCCACGTTTTGTGCTCTTCTTCGATAAACGACGTGATCATCGTCTTGACCGTTCGGTTCACTCGCTCTACAGGGTTGGCCTGTGCATGATACGGCGGGATGGTATTGTGCTCTACGCCATGCTCAGTAAGGAACTTGTCCAGCAGTTTATTCCTGAACTCGGTGCCATTATCGGATAGAAAAACCTCTGGCACTCCGAAACGTAAAAAAATTCGTTCCTTCAGCTCCCTGCGAATGATCGCTCCGTCTGCCTTCCGAATTGGAATGATCTGGATCCAACGGGTAAAAGTATCCATGAAAATGAGGATGTGCGTATAGCCGTGTGTAGAGCGGGGAAACGGTCCCATAATGTCACCAGCGACTACTTCCCACTGACCCGCGACCTTGCGCTTGCCCATCAAACCAACAGGAAGCATCTGCTCTACTTTCGTCTGTTGACACACGGTGGAAGCTATATCCTTCGACGTAGGCTCTAAACCGTTAAATAGCCCACACCACAGCGAGGCATTCGCGCTTAGTGACGGAGTAATTCCTTTCGGCTTTCGTAAGAGTGCGACTCGCAAAGTTGAGTACGCGCTCTTCACCGTCAATCGTCTGAATGAGCACTGCTCCAATTCCAGTGTCACTTGCATCGGTCTGTATAGCGAATGGTTGGTCAAACGCCGGACTGTGCAAGACCGGAGCAGAGACGAGCAACGCCTTTACCTGTTCGAAAGCGACTTGCTGCGGCTCCTCTCAGCGATACTTGACATCCTTTCTAGTTAATTGAACCAATGGCTCAGCGATAGTCGCGAAGTTGTTCAAGAATTCCCGGTACCAAGAAGCCATGCCTAGGAAACGGCGTAATTGCTTTAAGTTCTTAGGAGCCGGATAGTTCATTATCGGAGCTATTTTATCCGGGTCAGGCCGATAACCGTCGCGATTTACTACGACACCCAGATATTTGACTTCGCTACAGCAGAACTTGCTCTTCTCGCGATTGATAGTCAATCCAGCCTCGCGTATCCGCTTCAAGACCACTTCTAGCCAGTGCAGGTGATCTTCAAATGTACTGGATGTAATAATAATATCGTCTAAATATGAGAAGGCATGAGGTTCCAACTCAGGCCCTATAATTTTGTCACTGAGTTGTTGAAACGTGCTTGGACCTCCGACTACGCCATACGGCATTCGAGTAAATTCGAACAGTCCTAAGCCAGGCACGGTGAAAGCAGTCAAATGCATGTCCTCTTCGCGCATCGGGATCTGGTGATACGCGCTGCTGAGATCGATTGTCGATATATATTTAGCGTTCTGCAGCTTGTGGAGGATCGAATCCATATATGGAAGCGGGTACGCAGTGGCCTTTGAAACAGCGTTGAGTTTGCGATAATCTACACAGAATCTGTAGGTCCCATTTGCCTTACGCACCATCACGACAGGGCTTGACCATTCGCTTTCCTTAGCACGGCGTATTATTCCTACCTCTAACATTTTATAGACTTGAGCGTGCATTTCTTCTTCAATTTTCCGGGAAACCGGGTAGTAGCGTTGCTTGATGGGCCGCGCACTCCCTACCTCGATGGCGTGCTTAATAAGCGTTGTGCAACCCAGGGGTTTCTCGTTACTGGGGAGCCAACGGTCTAAAACTTCTTCTAAATGATTTCGTTGAATTTGCGTAACGTCCGCTAAACCGTCGGCGGCAAGCGCGTTCGCCACTCCCTCTGTCAGAGCTGACAGTTCTAATGGAATGGGCTCTGACTCACCCTCTATGCGAAGGCTGTTTTCTCTGGGCATTAGCACTGCGTTAAATGCACGCAGGAAATCCGTGCCAAGTATGCACTCAGAGTCTAGATCCCTCATAATCATGACCTTCAAGTGTCGGCGACGACCGAGTACTTCGAACGGGAGATCTACGTAGCCATATATCAGCACGAGTTGACCGTTCGCGAGTTTCGCACCACGGCCTTTATCGCCCCAGGAACAAAGTGCATAGGGCGGTAGGCTCATTAACTTCCGCTAAGCCGGGAGAAGTCTGCGTAGCGCTTTTCTTCTTGACTTCGACCACCTCTTTATAGGTCAATCAGTTTTTCTGCGGCTCTCGCCTTCGTAATTAAGGCTTCGAGGCTTACTATTTCACTTCGCGGCACTAGCATTCTAATATCGGCGAGCATATTATCGTAGGTCATTTTGAGTTGAGCTTCTAGCGGCGGCGGTTCATCTAATCTACTGAGGATCGCTAATACAGCAAAGATATGTTCTCGCATGGGCTCCTTTTTGCCCTGCGTCCTCGCTTGTGCTTGTGCCAACAGTTGCATCTGTACATTTTGATCCGTGCCATAGTTTTGCCTTGCAGCTTTACAGAAATCTGTCCAGCTAATCGACGTATGTCTTAGCTGTCGACATCAAACCAGGGCTGGTCCAGTGAGGACGTGCAACATCGCATTGAGGGAGTCTGTGTCATCTAGGTGGGATGACCTCCTGCATTCATTAACCCTCTGCAAAAATTCTTCGATGCAGTGGTCTTGACTTCCATCAAACTTGATGTTCCATTCTCGAGCAATTTTCCCAATATCTCTTATCGATGAAGAACTCCACGAGGGGATTTGCGTAGCGCTATACGGATTGGCGTTTATCGCACTCGAAGGATTAGTGTGCGTGTCATAGATTGGGTTTGGTACTTCCGGCCGGTAAGGATTTGCACCACTCATATGGTCCGTCGTTTCTTGACCCAAGAAAGGGTTAGTATTATTATTGCCGCCAGGGAAATCTGTTGCTCCTTGAAGGGGTTTCCTGATTGTTGTCTAACTGCTTGAACAGCTGGATCAATTATCCACGTGTTGTTTGTGGCGTTTCGCGTACTATGAGCATCAGGCTCAGGAGGTACTATATCAATAGTATCCTGAAAACGGACTGCTCTACTATTTGCAGCAGGGGTCTGCAGTCGTGCAGTTGGCTCCTCTCTCGCACTTACGTCCCTTAATTCCAATATTAACGATCCGAGGTATTCAATTTGTTTTCTGACTGTCTCTTTTTCTGCTAAGTCAGCCACGCGATCTCGTAATAGTTGTCCATACAACCCTGTTTGATTGTCTCGTGGATTTTGTCGGTAGTTCGACGAGTATGTGACTTGCGTATCTGCTTGTGTTGCCGATGTAGTAATCATGCTTGTTACAGCCCTTGTTGTAACCATGCTGCTGAAAGGTGGGAAATTAAATCTGTCGTCAACACTGGCAGTCGTATTAGTCGTTATTGTCGCTGTTGTAGATGTTGACGTTTGATTTCGTCCATCATGAGGCGTCTGCAATCTAAAATCCAGCCTCTCTATATTCGCTCCTTCGTTCCGCGACTTGCATTAGACCCGTCAATTTTATCCAGGAAGGTCGAATTCCAATCGAACATATTGACTCGACCCGCGTGATCCCGCTCTATTGTAGCCAACTTTACTGTTTCTGACAATGATCTGTCTCTTTGTATCATTCTATGTAAATCTGTGTCTCTTCTTGATGATGCTATAAATTCTGGATCGCTCGATTCTAAAAAATCTTCCGCCGTGTAGTCACCGCGCCATCGCCTAGCTAGCCTACCTA
This sequence comes from Muscidifurax raptorellus, assembly GCA_020010945.3. NCBI lineage: Eukaryota > Metazoa > Arthropoda > Insecta > Hymenoptera > Pteromalidae > Muscidifurax > Muscidifurax raptorellus. Next base: position 336,129 of record JAHUUD020000019.1, on the reverse strand, counting down.
CGTTCTCAAGACGTAAAGATCCCTTTCTTAATTCTAATTCTGCTAATCTTGTATATAATTCATTGGCAGGTAGCGACATCGTCCATTCATCAATTTGCGAATGAATTTGGTCTTCAAAATGTCCGCCACCTTCTGCCATCTTGGCTCTATTTCGTCTTAAGTCTGTAAACGTAAGTTATGAGGCGACTGGCACGTTTTTAGAGGGAATATACGTCGTTCGATTTTCTTAACCAAAATACGTAAAGGCAGGAGGGGTTGCAAACTTCCCACCTGGATATTTCCGCGTTACGCTCTCAGTTCTTTGTTCTATTATCAGAGCTAATTATTAGCTATTATTTAAATATCACACTTAATTTTGCGTTCCACGCCGAACTGAGAGCTCTATTTCACGACTCGTTAAACCGACGTGATATTCTCCCCTTCGCTGCTACCCAGTCTGCGCGTTCGCTCGGAGCTATTTTTTTTTATTTAAGAAAAGAAAAAAAACAACAACAAAATAATAAAAAAAAATTCTACAATAGACAACCTGACGGCTTGTCAGCTAGAGAGAAAAATAAACGAGAAGAAAACGAAAAAAAGAAAAAAGATTAAGAAAGAATTAGATAAAAAAATTAAGAAAAAGAAGAGAAAAAAAAATTTGTTTGTCTAAACTTTTAAAAGTTTATACTCTTTGTCTCTTCGCTGACAGTTAATCCTCGTCGTCGCCCTGTATTATTAGGCTAGTGACAGCAATCACTCGAATTCGCCGCAATCACTTTACAACACTATTTATGGAAATGCCCATATAGCTTGGCCGCAGCTCTTTATATATATGTATATACGCGTGTATGCTCCTACTGGTGATTACACTGTTTTCGCGCGCTAGGGGGAATTCAAATTCCTTATCCTAGCGTAACGCAATTTATAATAATATAATAAATGCACCGTATACTCGTGTCGCTCTCTATTTGTTGATAATTTTATCACTCTCTTTAATCACTCGTTATAATCCAAGTGCCAAGACAAAAGCATACGCGTATCGACACGAGTATATTTTGTTATACACACGTTGAGATACGTTTCGATTTTACAAAATACCGAATAGGAAAAACAAACTGAGAAACTTAGCGGCATACGCAACAGTTCGCCGAACCGAGCTACAACAGTGTATACTTCGGCGTATATACGGCACGAGTCGTCGAGTCCAGCAGCGGTTAATGCTGTCGCTATAAACAAAGCGTGTATGTCGGCGCCCGTTGTTATTCTCGACTTTCAGCCGCTGTCGTGTGATTGCGTATGGTCTCGCGTTTCTGTAGAACTATCGGCTATTATTTAAATTATTTCGTTTATAATCCCAAGCGAACTGGCAATATAAACAACAACACGACGCGCCGAGCAAAGTGTCTCGTCACTATGTGTGTACGCGCCTGTACGCTCTTCGTCGCACTAAAATCTTTTATACATGAGCGTTTAAATTCGCTGTACAATATTTAAATTAAACCGCTTTTTCTTTCAATTTTTCCCAAACGTTAAGGCGCCAATATAACGGGATGATCGCGATGTTAATTATGCGGCGGCCGCGCAGTCATCAGCTGCGTACAATGCGACCGACGATCCTCGTTATAATCGAGTAGCCGACGGGCGTACTCGTTTGCTCGCGGAGGCAAGCGGTTTGGGGTCTCTGCAGCTGGTTCCGCAGAGGCGACGACTAGTCAGTTCACACGCACTTCGAGAAGTGAAATGCGTGCCCGCGGAGACGGCTGGGTCGCTGACATACGCGAAGCGGCAAGTAAGGCAATAATACATGCAAAATCAGTAAAATAAGTAAAGGCGGTGTTGACGTTACAACACGCAATTTATTCAGTAAAAGAAAGGAGATTTACAGCAGCGTGGCAAGCGTATAAGCGACGTGAAAAGCGTGTAAGCCGCGGAAAAGCGTGTGCTTGTGATGAGCTCGAGCGAGGTCTGCGAGAGCGCGAAAGCACTGGTGAGTGAACAAGCGAGAGAAAGAGAGCAGGTACAAATATTAGCCGCAATAAAAGGTAAAACTGGCACGTGCAGCAGGCGGGAAACGCTGGCTGCAGTTGTCGAGTCAGTCTCACAAAATCCTTACGAAGTCGCACAACACTACTCTAATTGCTTTTGACAAAATTATATGTTCCAAAAGGTCTTAACTGTGAGCTAGTCGAAACGTATCTATTTCGCTAGTCGCGTTTCTCTCTCTCTCTCTCTCTCTCTCTCTCTCTCTCTCTCTCTCTCTCTCTCTCTCTCTCCCTCTCTCTCTCTCTCTCTCTCTCTCTCTCTCTCTCTCTCTCTCTCTCTCCCTCCCTCCCTACTCTACTCACCTCTGGCTCGTCTCGACTGTCTCTCCTGTAAACACATATATAACTTAGCCTACGGGAGCATGCTGGGCTAGACGAGGGCTATCAAAAAAGTGTTGTCAATCTCTAGATATCACGAGATACTAAGAAATGAGCTTTGGTAAATTAAAATTGAATGAAAGATGACTGAGATTAAAAAGATTAAACGAAGAAATTTTTTAGAAATTCTTGATTAACAATATCTATCTAATTTAAATTTAATTGTAATAATAGTTTTATGGTTTATTATGAACCCTTCTTTGAGTTGTTAATGTTCATTATTCATTTTAACAAGTCTTGTCCATTTAATAGAAGGTTTAAAAATTGAGACGTTACTATTATTATTATTATTATTTGGGTCGAGAAAATTTAAGCAATTAATAAGTGAAAGTAGAAGCGGATTAATTTGAGTCTACGGGGTGAAAATTATGCTAAAGCAATTTAGAAGTAAACTGATGATAACTAAAAAATTTATAATGTCAGGGACGTTCAACAATGGGGTTGTTTGAATATCGGAATAATTTGAGTTGATGATGTAGAATTTACGATGATGCAATCAAGTTAAATTAAGATTAAAATTGAATAGGTTTTTAAGACGCAAAATTATCCAAGATTTAATCTACAAATGGCCTTGCAGGTCATAATCATGAAAATTGTGTCTTAAATCATGTTCTCTACGAATTCTGGTTTTCGAGTTATCGAACTGAACCTGGGATGAACCTTGTTCATGACCTGCAAAAGTCAAAATTTAAAAATGGTCAAGACCCTATATGAACGCTAAATTTTACATTCCCTTCATTTACAGGGTTAAAAATGGAATGTTCTATTTAAAATAATCGATTTGACCTTCAAATGACCTTGATGAACATGGTCAAGGTCAAATTCAAGATCCCCATCGGAAAGCGGGGAAAAAATCCTAATAACCATGTGTTTTTATTTTTTTTTACCATTGTTAGTTCAGATGTTATCATGCCGTTCCGGAACTTTTCAGACAACCTGTATAACTTTTTCTCTTTGAATTCACAATAACATCCCTCCATATATACCATAACTAATATTCTTTCAAACAATATCCTTAAGATTGAGTTCATTTGGTCCAGTAGTTTCTTTATAATCTTACAATCAGTGAATTATGAGTTCCAACAGACTCCCTACTATACTATACATTATAGAGCTATAGGGAGGATCTGCATCAGTAAAAATATAGCTTGATTGGAAGTTCAATAATCGCTATGAGTAGACATAAAGGTATTTTTTGTCCGACGTTTCGAAAGCCTAATCCTTCCTTATCTAGGCCTGGAATTCCATGTTTATTTAACCGGATCTGTACAAGTACATCGTCAAAACATGGTAGGGAAAGAAGGTGCAGGACAAAAGTGGTATATGTCGTGGGTCGAGATCGCACCTTCTTTCCCTACCATATTATAGCAATGTACTTATACAAATACGGTTAAAAAAACACGGAATTCCAGGCCTAGATAAGGGAGGATTAGGCTTTTGAAATGTCGGCCAAAAAAATTCCTTCATTTCTACTCTCAGCGATTATTCACCTTCTAATTAAATCTCAACAAACGAGTAATTGATTCATCTTAAAAAGAAATATAGCTTAATAAGTCTACTGATAGTAGTAGCTGGATTATCGCAATTCAATGTCTGTAAGTTGAAATCGTTTCCCACAATAAAGGGAGATACTGACTTTCCATACATCGAAACACTCTCAGGGTCACTGGCTATCTCACTGATCCTCACTGACCCCCGCGTGATTCTTTAGCCAGTCGACCACTTCCTTGACTATTGGCCTGTCGTAGCCGAGTTGTTCATAAGCAGAACGCTACGCACAATGATTGAGTTGAATTTTATGATTAAGGCGAAAGAAGAAACATATTGAGAGTGATTGCCCTGCAACTCTGATTGAGCTTCCAGGGTTGAAGCCTCTAAATGGGGATGGGTACACTTAAGAAAATTTCCTCATAATCTACATAGAATACCGTCTTCTGAAAAATTGAGGAAAGATCTGCACGGACAGCCTTAGCCTCAGCTTTACGCTCCACAGTGGTCAAAAACTTTTGACAGAAATAACCAATCAAAGGAAAATTTTTTGAGCGTCAAGTTCACTGATTATTGAATATAGGGAAACTATAGAGGAAGCATTAGACTGATCTTCTAACCTCAAAATCGAGTCTAAATGTGCCCTTTTTTCGGAAAAATACGGCTTTTGATGCCGCAAAATCGTAATATATTTTTTTTCAATGCCTCAAACACTATATTTTGTGGAATTTTACCACTGAATCCGAATTCACCAACAGAATTAACTAAAGTAATAAAGTTAAAATTTGGAGGATTTTTTTTATCAGTACTATATGATGTACGAATTGTCTTGATTTGATGTATAGTACAAAAACACAGGCACACAAAAAAGAAGTTATGTGTACCAGAAACTAGATTCCGTATTTGAGGGCGGGTTCTTGCGATTTCAAAAAAAATTGAGGGTCGACGGGCTATTTTGTCCTTGGATTCGGTTTCAGCGCATCAAAATACATAAGAATCAATGACCGCTCTCGCGAATAGTACTGACGTCGCGCGCAAAAGTTATAGCTACAGCAGCAGCAAAAGGAGAGCAGCCCAAGCAGCAACCACAGCACAGCAGCCCTAGCAGCAACAGCAGCCCTAGAAGCGACAGCAGCATCTGGAGCAGCAACAGCAGCAACGGCAGCAACCCAACGCTACCACAGCCCCAGGATACGGCAAGGTCGAGCAGAGGACTCCCTGGCCAAAGTACAAGGAGGATCGTCGTATAAGCTAAAGTAGGATCTCATTTTCCTTTTTATTTATACGCGATCGACTGGCGAGGCATTTGGCCCCAGTCGTTGTTCCGGGATATTTTGTGGCCTTCTCGCGACGCGAATACGCGCAATACGGACGCCGGATTGTTTAACTGAATAAACGCCTTTTTATTAGAATCGGTAGTGTATTCATTCAATCGTCGTCCCGATCCCTCTTCCTATCTAAACCGCCGAATACCGCCGCCTCCGCGGGCACTACACAGGAGTGTAGTGCATACTGAGCACCGGGACATCGTCGCAGGTAGGCGACCACACGAGCGAGTAGAGCATCTTGCAAAAGCAAAGTACAGGAGGACTTTGCATTTGTACGGGGTACATAGGCAGATAGCCGCCTAAAAACCACCCCGTTACAATATATATATATATATATATATATATATATATATATATATATATATATATGAGTAAATCTTTTGAACTGTTAACATTCGTGTTACTGCTGTAAAACTACTTAGATTGTAGACTATATATGTTTCATAAAATTGTATGTTATAAAGTAAAGTAAGATGAACATCGTCTATATAAAAAAGTTAGGAGAGTTTATCTATTATGAAGTATAATAAAGAAAATGGTGGAAAAATGATCAGTAGTATAGTGTTACTGATACGGTATGCTGACTTTCTTAATGTAGTTAAAAAAAAGCCTTTTTTGTTTAATGGTTTCAAAATATAACATATTATTGAATACACTATATGCTACTAGGAATTTACTTTTAGAGAGATAGATAGATAGATTTTAATGTCAACTTGATCTTCTATCGTTTTGAATGGCACCTCAGCAGTAATATAAACATTTTTCTTAACCGGATCAAAAACGCGATAATTATTACAGTCATTATCATAACCTACTAGTAACATTACTTTTGACGTCGCATCGAATTTTGATCTAAATTGCTTCGGAATATACACGTATGCCTTGCAGCCGAACGATTCCATATGACCAATGTTAGGTTTTTTATTAAACCATTTTTCGTAAGGAGTAACATTTTGATTTTTACTAGAAATCGTGCGATTCAACGCGTACACTGCAGTAGTGACTGCCTCTCCCCATAAATATTTTGGGAGTTGTTTTTCTTGCAATACGCTTCGTGCGGATTCAACAACTGTACGATTATCTTGCTCTATATAACCGTTCTGCTGCGGGCAATATGGCGCCGACGTACACAACTTTATACCATTATTAATCAAAAACTTTTTAAAATTATCATTGCAAAATTCCAATCCATTATCGCATCTTAGAATACCATTTTTTTTTTTATTCGCTATCACTACTTCATTAAAAAATATCTTAAAATAATCGAGTGCATCATTCTTAGCTTTTAAAAAATATACATGTCTATACGCGCTTGGTTTATCCTTCAATAGCATAAAATATTTTGCACCGCCAAGGCTCGGAGACATCGGACCACAAAGGTCAACGTGAATGCATTCGCCGACATTACATTCATCTCTTAGCTTATTAGAAATTTTATGCGATAGCTTATGCATCTTTCCAAGATGACAACCGTTACAGAAAAATTTCGTATTATCAACTTTATCGATTCCGTCAACTACGTCCGATTTTATCATTTTCAACAAAAGATCTTGATTAATATGTCCCATACTATCACGAAGGCTTTTCAGACTTGTGTCGCAAAGGTTTGCTTCGATACAATCGACCTTGAAGAACATACGGCATATTTCATTATAACATTTCTCGCCTTGCGCAACAACTTTATTCGTAGATTTAATTTGTATTTCCACACGATCATTCTCGAAAACAACCCTTAAACCGTTCGCTGTTGGTACATTTGTTGAAAATAAATTTTTCTTAAAATCCGGTACGTATAACACTTTATCCAGCCGACCATCGAGCCACGTATTTCCCACTAATCGTTTCATAAAAATTGTTCCAATCCCCTTAGCTTCGCATTGCTGACCATCGCCCATTTAAACGCTAATATTATTTATCGGCTTAAAATCGTAAAACTATTCTCTTCGAAAACTTATATGACATGACGCGCCGCTATCAGTTAGCCAAATGTTTTCGGTATCAATATCACGAGCAAATACGTTTCCGGAATCGACAACATTAGCTTCACCGGTTTCCATAATAGGCGTAACGGATACTCCAGCAAAACGTAGATTTGAATTCTGCGGACACGACGAATTCGACTTGTTATCAACGCCTTTACCAACGGTAGAATTTTGTTTACCTGGCTGATTACACTGAGAGTCTCTTATTTTGATTCTGCAGTTTCGCTCTATATGTCCCGCCTTATGAAAATAATAGCACTTGAAGTTACCTTGGCTATGCCGAAATTTGTTTTGATGATAATCTCGATTTCCTTGTGCTCGTACGTGCGGAAGAAAACGCGTTGAGTACCTCTTCTTCTGATGCTAGACGTTTCTCCTCTTTTAATAGGCGTTCTTGCAAATTTTGTATCGTCTGTTTTTCTGTCGGTACACTGTCCCAAGCTGACGAAAATGCACTGTATTTAGCTGGAAGACCCCCGAATATCTTTGCCATGATTGAGACGTTCGGAATGGGCTCGTCAATGTCCTTGATTTGCCGTTCTAAATTTTGCAATTTGGTTATATACTGAATCACGGTATCCTCACTTTCCATTTTTAATTGATGATATCTTTGCAATAAAATTAATTTATTCGACTCTGATTTTTCTTCACGAATGAGACAAATCTTCTTCCACATCTCTGCTGCTGTGTCACAAGTAATAAAATGTACCAATTGCTCTTTTGAGATCACAGAAGAGAGGATTACCATAGCTCGTGCGTTTTTCCTGTCCCATACACTTGCCTCTTCTTGTGTTTCCTGACGTTCTTCCAAATTCGCACCAGTCACCATATTTTTAATGTCCAATGACACCAGAATATGATTGACTTGAAATTTCCATGTTTGAAAATTTGTGCCATCGAATTTTTCAACACATCGAAGATTGATTTCGTCCATTTCGCTCCAGTAACGTTTATCTGTTCTCCCTCTTAATTTATTGTTTTAAGCCACTGGGCCCATAACCTGTTGCAACCGCAGGAAGAAGGAGAGAAGAAAAATTGGAGTTACAACTAATATATTTATTAGAGAACTTATTTCTACAGAGGCAGAATTCACAAACATAAACACCGCACACATAAACGTATCTTCTCTCATACAGTTCTATATATATATATTGTAACGGTAGGCCCAGCGTGCGGTAACGCTGGGTTTTATTCTACTCGTTACCAATGAATTCTCCATCTCTTATATCTGCTTCGATACATACAAGACGGCGGGCCGCCTCGGCCCTGGGCGCCAGGCACCGGAGTGCCAGGGATCCCGCGATCCCCTTACTTTGAGACGCCGCCTCGTGTCGAAACATCATCTTCATGCACCTGCTCGGCTAGCCAGTATACGAAATTACACATAGAGGGAATGAGACAATCACACAAGGCCGTGGGTTTCAGTACGAAATGAATGCACAATGTTGACTTAAATTCGTTCTATATTTTACTCATTCGTCTTCTACTTAATCTATTTACAATAGGCGATCTCCGACCGCGCGCTTACAACTACGACATCCCCGTCGCATCACACACACACACACTCCGTGGCTCGCATGCCACCGCGCCGATGTTCGGACGAGTAAGTACCGGCGCACGCCCTGGGCGCGTATCCGGTCATCTCGATTTCCTAATCAACGCTCCGGCGCCGAACTCGCTCGTGCCCGCCGGCGTAACCTCCTAGCCGCGGCGTGTTCGTCAACGCGCCGCCGGACGGTTTACCCGACGCGGACGGTGCAGCTGCCTCGCCCTTCCGGTCGCCTACCGGTGCCGACGACCGTAGCGTCCGTCGCAGGCTGCCCTCACGAGACTATGACTTCGCGTCCCGACAATAGCCAACCTCTCCCGACGTACGAGTCCCCAGGCGTACCCGCCTTTGCCGCGCCGGTGACGTCGTCCGAACCTCGACGCGAATTCTCACACACTCCATACGATGATACCGAACTTAGCGGGGCCGCTGCCCCAACATACACTCACTTATATTACGCTCGAACATTAATTTTACTTAATGTCAAATCTTATACCTATGTGCGTTTAACGCGCGAACTAAAACTAGCGAAATGTCGTGACCTTGTGTCGTCGCGTAGGTCAAGGTCGCGTCGCATACAAAGACGTGAACGATAGCGTGTCAGTGAAGTAACGGTCTTTGTCTTGCTTCGTAAAACAGTCAGTACAATGCGACAATCGGGTTATAATTGTCAGTCTCGGTGTAATAGTAATATTAAGTATCGGGATATCGTCAGTGTAATAGTCGTAGTCAATATGTGACGATAGTGTCAGTCTCGCAGCGGTAATTCGTATAACGATAGCGTCAGTCAAGTAGTTGTAGTCGTCGTGTAACAATATTGTCAGTATAATAATCATAGTTAATGTAAGCGGTAACGTCAGTACAATACTAGTCGTAACAGCACAACACGGTAGCGTCCGTATGATATTCGTCAGTCGAGTGTAAACGGTAGCATCAACATAGTAATGGTCGTTAGTCAGTCAAGTGTACAGTAATTAGTCTGTCTACGGTAAATCAGTCGAATTGTACGCGAAATCCGCCGTACGGCTCCGCGCTGTTAAGCCGACGAAGCATGCTAAAACCGCACTCATGCTCCGCCGCGCTCCCGCCGCCATGTTGGCCACGTGGTGATAAAATAATCGCGAGTTCGCGTTACTCCTCAACCGGCACACTGGATCGCGTGAACATTATTATTATAATTCTTACTCTACTCACAGTCAGCAGCAGTCCGTAGCACAATGTCTTTCTCCTTTCGCAACGTCGCCACGTAGTTCGGAATCTCGGTCGTGCTCGGAGATGGCTCGTGTCAGATCAACCGGTCGCAACGGCAGTCAGAACGAAAAAGGGAGGAGATCATCACCAGCGCTCGCGTCGACCCCTCTCGCCGTCGACGTTAGGTTGGGTCGCTCGCCTACCTACGCTTGCTCTCGTGCGCTCGGGCCTAGCCGATGCCGGCTGAGGCTCCACGAATACGGCCGAACGCGCGCTCGCCGACTCGTGCCGCGGTGTTGCCGTGCTCCGCGCGGCCGCTTGTAACTGGCAGTAGGCTGCCATGTTACAATATATATATATATATATATATATATATATATATATATAAGAATATTCAAACCATATTCCGACACTATTTTTTAGTGTGAATTTTACCATTGGTATACTTTGAAATAATAACAATAACGTCATATTAAATAACACTTATCATAACCAAGAAACTACTTAATAATATAGTGGTTGAAATGAAGCTTTTTGGATAGTATACAATTTTTGTTCCCGAAGATTAGACTTTAGCAAAATATTTATAAGAATTTCAATGTCTTTGAACTCATCAAAAAACGCTAACAAATTTTTTTTAGATTTTTCCGATTCAATTTAATATTTTTAAATATTCTATAGTTCGAGATTTCAAAAAATGCTTAAAAAATCTGAAAAAAATTTGAGAGCACTCTTTGATAAATTCTAAGACATTTATATTTTTAAAATTTTTTCGTTAAAGAGTACTCTCAAATTTTTTTCAGATTTTTTAAGCATTTTTTGAAATCTCGAACTATAGAATATTTAAAAATATTAAATTGAATCGGAAAAATCTAAAAATAATTTGTTAGCGATTTTGATGAATTTAAAGACATTGAAATTCTTATTAATACTTTGCTAAAGTCTAATTTTTTAGATTAAAATAAATTTATTTAATAAGGTTAATATATTTTCATTTTTGAGTTCAAGGTTTTGATCAAGTACAGTTTTAAACGTGTATAAATATAAGAGACCAAAGCAACTTATTTTTCGGTATCAAAAAATGAATCAAATAAAATAATCATTCACTTGTCACTCGTTCGTTTAGCGTGTATCTTCAAATAATTTAATTACGAGTGAAGTGTTTATTTTGATTTGTAAGAGTGTGAAAATTCGTGTTTGTAAACATTTGTTTGTAAGCCATACAATAATACTTAGAACTTAGGCAATCTCAAATGCGTTTCGTTTTGTACGTTTCCTCAGCTTTATTGTGAACTAAATTTTAGGCATCAGTCGTGTATTTGAATTTATAACATAATTACAGCAGTACGTATAAAATATCTAACTACTTTTTGAAATTATTTATTATTTGGACACAGTGAAAAATAAAAAAATTTAATTAGAAGTTTCTGAAGAAAAGTAGATGATTATTTATTTGTAAATAAAATAATTATTATTCATGATAAGTTAAAGTAATGGATGATGAAAAAGCTGCAAAAGCACTTAAACGAGAACGCGTACGTGAAAAAAGAAGAGTTAAAGCAGAACGTCGTTTGAAAGATTTGGAACGTTTAAAAACATTACACGTCAAACTACGGAATGGAAAAAAAGAATCAGCTAGCAAAAGGTAATTTTGATTAAATTATTTGATTTCTCGAAATATATTGTTAATTGCATTCTAGACATTCGAATCAAGAGGCTTGTCATGACAAATCTCTTAATAGCAACGAATCATCCACAGTCGATAATTTCTGCCAAGTTGTACAAGTAAGGAGAAGCTGCAGGAATGTCGAGGGAAAAAATTATTATGCAACGACTCAAAGAAAACGTAAGATTACATCTCAAATTAACCAAATACCTTTTGAAGACATTTAATAAAGTAAAGATGCTACAAAATCTGATTATATTCCTGTAAAACAAGCTAAAATAGTTGAAACTTGTACTAGTGAAAGTGTTTGTTGTAGTAATGACGACAAGTGTATTAATAACATATCTTCAAACGTAATTAAACAATGTGATTACGAACAACAAAAATTGAAAAAATTAGCTTCCGCACTACGACATTCGAGAAATAGAGAGGAGAAATTACGAAAACATGTGTTTAAATTAAAAAAAATAAATAAATTAGTAAAAAATCAAAGAGACGTTTAGAAAACAAAACATTATAGACTTTAAAAAAAAATTTCTCAAAATCAATAAGTTGATATTTTGTCAAATAATGTAGAGGATATTATGACTAAAGGTAGTGATGAAATTGATATGTAGTGGATCATGCACATAACGATCGTACACATAATGATTATGCACCGCAATTAATGACAAACATTTTATGCACAATACCTATATAATTTTACACACTATTTTCAATAGAATTAAATAACTCGAACATAATCATTATGCACAAATTGATCATGCACATAAGATTAACACTAACTGTCAATGAACAATATTGTACACAAAAGATCGTGCACAATGTGATTTTTTCAAGTCAAGTATTGTGCACAATGCAGAAACCAATTTATTATGCACATAACGTTAATTAGAAATTGTAATTTCGTATATTGTACACAAAATATTGCGCACAAAAAAATTATTAAAGTAAGTAATATTTCTCGAGTCTTTTGTACAAAGTAAAAGTTATTATTGATTTTAAAACGAAACGTTGTGCACATTATTCTGAAAATGTATATTTTTTCTGCACACAGCGTAAAATATTGTGCACAAAATGCTTTTTCGATGTAATAATTAATTGTGCACACCGAGGTGCACATTAAAGTTTCTGTTAAAGTTAATAGATGGCGTAAGTTGTATCTTGAGCAATAGGTATTTTAAAAATGATGTTCAAATGATAATTGATAATATTTATTGAGAGAATTACATAAAATTATTGGTTTATGCACGAAAAATTATTTTAAGGTAGGTATTCAACTAAACATTAATTAATTATGAATTTTCTTTTAACAATATATCGATTAAATTTACTGGGTCAAAAATGGCGTGGAAACGTATATGAGCTTGTTCGTAGATATATTGTTTTTTAATCCTTCGTCGAGATAAACTGCTCTCGAAGCAGCCGCCGAGATAGACGTATCTTCCACTTAGCCGTCGAGATGCCAGTTTAAAAAATATGACATGATATTATTTTTCGATTTTGCAAGCAATCAAAGCGTGCGAAATTATTTTATTTTTTCCGATTCAAACCTACAGAAAGCCTTTTCTGTTTAAAAAACGTGTAAGCTAAAGCAGGAAAAATAAGAAATTAGCTATTTCAGATTCGTCCTGAACATCTTATACTTACGCTTCAGAAAGCTTAGTTTCTTCCTATATCGCGCAATGTACTGTTGCAACACCTATACAATATCGTGATTTTACCTCAAGTTTAAAAGCTTATCACCTGAGATTTTATTAGTATTGTTCTTATGCAAATATCATGACGATTTATGTACTAATATTAATACCCACAGTTAACGAGCAAAAAAAAACAGATTTTGTAAATAAAATTTGTTACGTCCACTGCCATGTATGGGAACATGAAGAACTGATGCATCAACAGTAACTTTAAATGATGTACAAAATGGTAAATAATATAATTATAGTATGACAATTACATTGACACATTATGTTTTTAACAATCAAAGTGTGTAATGAATTTTTACGCCATTGCATAAAATAAATTCTGAACGCATCATTTTGAAAGTAATTATGACAATAGCAATGTATATAATGTAAGTAAATTGTTTATTTCAATATATTTAAATTAGATATATTTAAAAATTTTATAAATAAAGTTTATTGCTTTCTAATATTTTTTAAAAATATTTCAAGAATATTACAAATTACAATTTTATAAAAAATAATCAGTTAGTACATGATTTCGCAGTTAACAAACTTGTTATACCTATTCTATTAAAGCTACATTTTTTACATATACGTAAGGATTTATTAAATCAAATGATTTATTACTTTTTTACATAAAATGCATCATAAATAATATTGCTGTTTAAGAAATGTTTATGATTTAAATTTTCTACATTTCGTTAAATTTTTACGAAAATTATACATATTTTTTTTACATTTTCGCGTCTATACAAAAATTTGACATAAATAGTCTAAAGTTTTTATTTATAAATTGTACATACTAGATATATTGTTTTTTAATCCTTCGTTGAGATAAACTGCTCTCGAAGCAGCCGCCGAGTAGACGTATCTTCCACTTAGCCGTCGAGATGCCAGTTCAAAAAATATATGAAATGATATTATTTTTCGATTTTGCAAGCAATCAAAGCATGCGAAATTATTTTATTTTTTCCGATTCAATCCTGCAGAAAGCCTTTTTTGTTTAAAAAACGTTTAAGCCCAAGCGGGAAAAATAAGAAATTAGCTATTTCAGATTCGTCCTGAACATCTTATACTTACGCTTCAGAAAGCTTAGTTTCTTCCTATATCGCGCAATGTACCGTTGCAACACCTATACGATATCGTGATTTTACTTCAAGTTTAAAAGCTTATCACCTGAGATCTTATTAGTATTGTTCTTATGCAAATATCATGACGATTTATGTACTAATATTAATACCCACAGTTAACGAGCAAAAAAAACAGATTTTGTAAATAAAATTTGTTACGTCCACTGCCATGTATGGGAACATGAAAAACTGACGCATCAACATTATCGTTATATGATGTATAAAACTCCCTGGTAGAAAATAAACCATCATGACAGATTGAGCAACGGTTCGCCAACATGACGTGGCCCAACTATATCTAACTATCAGTGTCTTGCTCTCAGTCTATTAGCAAACATGCGATGTGCAGCTGATGCCGCGCATGCGCGCTATAGTCTATTCGTGCGTAGCATGTACGTACACCGTTTAACATAACTACAAAGTTTAATAAGTTTACTCACTTAAAATCTAATTCTACGATTTCAAAAGCATATAATTGTTCAATATTATGCTTGTTTATAAATAATAGTCATATAAATAAATTATTGGGGCAGGAATTAATGATTAATTATGTTTTTGTGCAATTTTTAAAAATATGTACACCGTCACCCATGGATAGTGTAAACGGTGACAAAATAAGCGTGTTCGATGGCCCATGGCAGCTGGAACTGTTGGCCAACTTATACAAAATTGACAACTATAAAGTCGGCTATCCCGAAAACTCGTGTAAAATTCATACATTTCTGTGTGTTTATAAATTCAAAGTGTGTAATGAATTTTCAATTATGAGAATACCAATGAATATGAGGTAAGTACGTTGTTTATTTTTATATATGTAATTTCAACATATTAATAGATCATAAACTAATTGCTTTATAATTTTTCCTCAAGACAATTGAAGTATATTATAAATAATAATTGTATGTAATCAATAATTTATAACAAAATATAATATTTTACAGCGGGGTTATGCGTAGATATAAATTGAAAATTTAAAATAATCAGTTTGTATTTAATTTGACGAATAATGAACTCGTCATACCTTTCATTAAAATTACATTTTTTACATGGAAATACTGTTTATTGGATGAATTATAAATACGAAATAAAATAGAATCATTCACCAAACCATTTGGGCATCGTTGGCTAATTTTCGGAAGGTTGGGAAATCATACTTCAACCGCATGGTGATTGTGATACAGTTTATAAGTTTTGATAAAAATATTTCAAGTAAATCCGAAACTTATTATCCCAGTAAATCTATATTTATTATTTCAAACAAATACATTCAGCATAGTATAAAATAATATGCCATATTAAACGTCGTAGCACAAATTCGCGACTGGTTGTGCTTTCGTCCCATACTGTATCTCCCTGTGCCTCACACCATAGCCGCCAAGCTATAAGTATAGGCGCTAAAACTTCTACGGGGCGAACTAAGTGTATCCTAACTATATAGTAGATGATAAAATGGGACTTCTCTCTCTCTCTCTCTCACACACTTACTGTCTTTCTCTCTCTGGCGGAAAAGCCGAATCCGCATAGCTTCCAGTATCATAGCTGGTAAAAGCTTCTCACGCGCCGCTCTCAAGCCAGCTGTATCTTCTCTACATCAACTCCACCAGCAGTGTAATTATCGCCAACAGTGTGAGAGTGTATGAGAGAGAGAGAGAGAGAAGGAGAGAAAGTGCGTCGAGAAGAAAAGTAGACACGGAGAAGCATTTTTTCATCTAGGACTCGAAGACGTTCTAACCAGTTTTTAAGTTGTCGCAGACCGAGCTTGAGCTTGCTGTTGAGGTCATAAAATTTGCAAGGCAGCTTCTTTGCTTAAGGAGGTAATTTTATATTTTTAAGTTAGGTGTAACAAAAGTGCGTGGTAATACATACGTAAACATTTTGTAACATTTATAAGTAGAATAGACCATCGCTAGGCAGACAGAGGGGCGTGGCCTACTGGCGCCTGTGACGTCACAGGTGCATGTATGGGTCTGATGGTGGGGGGTAAGGTAGGGTCGCTGTGACAATGGGGTCTCATGCTTGTCGAGATCTTTACCTTTAAGACGTGATGAAGATTGGATAAGGTGATTGAGCGTTTTAAGAGGGTATACCAGTGTTCATTTGTTGTTGCGTGGGTATTGTCGATACTGTTGTAACGTCCCATGTTCATAAAAGATAATTATATGTATGAATATACTGTATACAGAATGATGTATGACGGCGTGCATATGTACAGGCGCAGGTATACGACGATAATCACAATGTAAGCATTTCCGCAACCGCGTTTACGACATCAAACGCGTCCCACTAATTAAACCAACTGACCCCCGAGTCAGCAATCCCAAAACCTACTTATTCTGCACCATCACCAACCTATATTGTAAGACACTTTCAGTGGCGATCAATGATTGGTTATTACCCTAACATTGAGATCATCCGCCAAGCCTTATAAGCCCCGCACTCAGTCCTCATATTGCCTTTAGTGAAGTCTCTTTTTACAAGGACAACGAGTGTTGTACCTGCTGGACCTGGTGTGTGAATACGAGTGCCGTTTAGTCCTTCGCGTCGTCTATTGGGTGCTTAGAAACCACTCAAATTCCGTGGAAGCTAACCGGTGAAATTCTTCATACTCTGGACGTGAGTTGGTACAGTACGAGGCTTAAGGACCGTCAACCTATCTGGCGTTAGCTTCGGCAGCTTAGTTAAGGAACTTACTCTCAACACGCCACGGAACCATCCGTGTAGGATAATACTAAACACCGCCCAGTCATCGACCGTGCAATCTACTAGTAGTGTCCGAACGGGATTGTAAGTCGAACCAATATAGAAATAAGTAAATACGTAACATTAAGAACAAACATAAAGATTAGATTAAAACATCTGTGTAACATCTGTATCAAAGCATTGGACCTTCATCTAAATAAAGTCATAACAAAGAAGTACCATAAAGAGACAGTTTATTAGAATCATAACCTACTTAATAGTAACAGAAGACTCTCGAGTCAAGGCTAGTTCACCTATACTCAAATAAATAATTATTTGTATATAGAATTACTGCGCGGTTCAGCATAGTAAATCAGAACCTTACACTGTGTTTGATAGAAGTTAGTGTGAGGTTGTTAAATGAATATAGGATTGAAATTTGAGTGGTAGTATAGAGGTAAATATGGATACACGGTTTATGCACCCTTGGACTATGATTTGTGCTGGTCCGACATCAGCGGGTAAAACGGTATTTGTGCAAAGATTTTTGAAGCACCTTGATGTTATTGTGAATGTAAAATTTGACAGAATATTATTTTATTATGGTGAATGGCAGGATAGCTATAGATTGGAAAATGTAGAGATTGAATTTCGTGAAGGTTTGCCGCGTAATGAGGATTATTCGAACGATCCGGAAGTTCGAAAATTAATAATAATTGACGATTTTATGCGTGAGTCTGCAAATAATGGAATAATTATTGATTTGTTTAGTAAAGGTAGTCACCATCGTAACGCTTCGGTGATATATATTTGTCAGAATATATTTCATAAAGGTCAACGTGATATATCTTTGAATGCGAATTATATGGTTTTATTCAAAAATCCTCGAGATCGTGCACAGATTCAGCATCTAGCTCGTCAGTTATACCCCGAAGATTCGAGATTTTTGCAAGAGGCTTATTATGACAGTACGTTAAATCCGTACACTTATTTAGTGATTGATCTTAACCCATTAACGTCCAAAATGTCAAAATTTCTTGCACGTTTTCAAAGTCATTATTTCCTATGTAATTGGCGTTGAAGAAATTCTTGAACCACATATTCTGATGTAAAATTTCATGCTCTTTTAGGATCCGTTGCCAGAATCATGATAAATTTTACAGGAAAAGAGATATGCTCGATTGAAACATAAAAAACACCTAAATTTTCGAAAAAAAAAATTTTCAGGATTTTTTTTCGAAGTGTTACGGTGAAGATATCACCTTGCGACCGTGATCAAAGGTGATCATGGGAGTTGAAGTTTAACAGGGAATTTTTTTGTTGACCTTGAACCATCGCTTCTTTACAAAATGGCGGAAAAAACGAATTTTTTTTGTTTTCAATCTTCATCAACTTTTTTCTCAAAATCTATGGTCTTTAGAAAAAAATTTATAAAAACAAAAATGCCTTAGAATTGCTCGAGGAACATTCTAAAATTTTTTCAGAATTTTTGAGACAATTTTTGATTTTCCGGGAAACTTGGGAAATGGAATTTTCAAAAATGTCTCCAAAAATTCTGAAAAAATTGTAGGATGTTTCTCGAGTGATTCTAAGACATTTTTGTTCTTATGAATTTTTTTCTAGAGTCCATAGATTTCGAGAAAAAAATTGATAAGGTTGAAAAAATAAAAATTCGTTTCGGCCGCTATGTTCTAAAAACCTATTGGTAAAAAACGATTTCTGTGCAAATTTTAGGAACATTTTTTTACTCTTAGCGTTACCCAGAGACTACGGCGTGGACGTGGTAAAATTCTGTCTCCTTTGGGGTGCTTTTTTCCCGTGAGTCCCCTTGCCTCTCACGTCTCGGGGTGCTTGTTTTCCGTGAGTCCCCTTGCCTCTCACGTCTCGGGGTGCTTGTTTTTCGTGAGTCCCCTTGCCTCTCACGTCTCGGAGTGCTTGTTTTTCGTGAGTCCCCTTGCCTCTCACGTCTCGGGGTGCTTGTTTTCCGTGAGTCCCCTTGCCTCTCACGTCTCGGGGTGCTTGTTTTCCGTGAGTCCCCTTGCCTCTCACTTATTCATACTTTTAGTTGTGCTTTTTTAGCCAACATTTATTGCAAATATTTAAATTACATGTTTTGCAGAAAATTTTTGTTCTTATTGGACAGTTTCCATTCGAACAAATCCTCAATTTGTCACTATTAGATCGTTCATGTGCTTTACTTTTGCGACTACTTTTTTGTAAGTAGTATTTGGCAATCGAAATAGTGAACTCTTTTATTCCAACTTTTTTCTTTCCATCGTTAGCAGCATTGAAAATTACAAGAGAATTAGTAATAGACGCCTGTATAAATCTCATAAAAACTATCCATGTCCATTTTTTTGATCGTATACTTGGGAGTATGCCATTGCAATGTCCGTCATGCAGGTCAACACCTCCCATGAATTTGTTATATAGGTGAAAAGCTTGCGGAAAAGGTATTTCAATTTTAGATTTAGCCTCTGCGCTATATATTTTTGAAATAGATAGAGGATTGACACCTGCTGCAGTTGAAGCTATTGAGACGGGCTTCGAATCCATGATAGTAATGAAATTTATGCCACTGTTTACGTCGTGCTTCACCACATATGTCCCTCTTGGAGCTTTCTTATCAAGCACATTTTTTTCTTTGACTCGATTATCTCTGATAGTACCAGTGCATTTCAAACGCAATTTCTTCAAATGTAATACCAAATCCATGTTCGTGAAGAAGTTGTCAAAGTACAGATGAAATTGAGAAATTTTGTTATAACTTATTATTTGAAAAAATGGTTGTAATAAATATAATACTACTCGTGAACCTAAAGCACATTTAGATAACTTATCTCCAATTTGAGAATTCTTGCCGCAATAAAGATCCAAATTCAGTAGATAGCCGTCCGAAGTACACAAGCCCCAAAATTTCAAACCAAATCTTATCGGTTTTCCTCGAATAAATTGTTTCAAAACAGTTTTTGCATAGGATTTGGCCATCATCTCATCAACGGATAGAGCAGTTCTCCATATTCTGAATTTCATGATGTTATTTTGAAAAAGTTTCAGTAGAGAACGAACGCGCCATCCTCGATCATTTGAATCTTTGTCTTTGTTTTTTGAATACTTCAATTTAGATTTTATGATTTCAAATTGTTGGCGAGACATTGCAGAAGAAACTACTTCATTAGATAAATACGGATCAGATGACCAGTAATCTCTCTGTGATTTTCTGGGATTGAATGTAGAAAAAATAACTATTCCAATAAAAGTATCAAGATCTTTCAATTTCAGATCATAACCATTGTCTTTACACGCATCAATAATATATTTTTTCATTTCAATAGAAAAAAAGGTTTCAAACAATTGAAAAGGTTCGCTCCTACGTATTTTCTTTTTTTGCGATTCGGATAATAATACTTTATCTTCACAAGAATCAGGGTGTAACTTTTCACCCTCAATCCAAGTGAATTCATGACCTTTTTCAAGTTTATCTTGTTTTTCAGAATAATTTGCACGAGCTTTATTGTAAGTGATATTGGGTATTTCATGTTCGCAATCTGAATCAAAATTGGAACCAGAATCATCGGAACCTGAATAGTCAGGATCCGGAATCAATACGTTGCGTTCTGAATCACTATCTGAAGAATCTGATTCATATTCAGAAGATCTTACACGTTTCCGCAACATAGTGTATGAAATTAATGATTTCGTTTATTTATCACTCATCCGTATGTACAAAAACACGAAAGAAGAGAACAAAAAAAGACGAATATTCATGAATACATGAGACCAAAAATTACGCTTATCTGCCGAAATGAAATGGGAATAAAGGATGAAATTTTTGTCGGAATTTATAAGTCTTTGAAAAAAGAATGAAAATAAGTTAGAATCATTCGAGCAATATTGTAAAATTTTTTCCGAGTTTTCGTAGACAGAATGTTTTTTTACCAATAGGTTTTTAGAACATAGCGGCCGAAACGAATTTTTATTTTTTCAAATTTATCAATTTTTTTCTCGAAATCTATGGACTCTAGAAAAAAATTCATAAGAACAAAAATGTCTTAGAATCACTCGAGAAACATCCTACAATTTTTTCAGAATTTTTGGAGACATTTTTAAAAATTCCATTTCCCAAGTTTCCCGGAAAATCAAAAATTGTCTCAAAAAATTCTGAAAAAATTTTAGAATGTTCCTCGAGCGATTCTAAGGCATTTTTGTTTTTATACATTTTTTTCTGAAGACCATAGATTTTGAGAAAAAAGTTGATGAAGATTGAAAACAAAAAAAATTCGTTTTTTCCGCCATTTTGTAAAGAAGCGATGGTTCAAGGTCAACAAAAAAATTCCCTGTTAAACTTCAACTCCCATGATCACCTTTGATCAAGGTCGCAAGGTGATATCTTCACCGTAACACTTCGAAAAAAAATCCTGAAAATTTTTTTTTTCGAAAATTTAGGTGTTTTTTATGTTTTAATCGAGCATATCTCTTTTCCTGTAAAATTTATCATGATTCTGGCAACGGATTCTAAAAGAGCATGAAATTTTACATCAGAATATGTGGTTCAAGAATTTTTTCAACGCCAATTACATAGGAAATAATGACTTTGAAAACGTGCAAGAAATTTTGACATTTTGGACGTTAATGGGTTAAGCAAAGTACTCCCGAGGAGTTACGTTTTCGAAGTTGTATATTTCCGGACGACAAGTATCAGTATGTATATATTCCAGAGTACTCATCGAGTAGCTACATAAAATTGAGCGGTGTATAAAGAAATTTGTGTCAGTTGTAATATAACCATGGCAGAGCGTGCATCGAAAGAGCGTCAGCACGGGCGTAAGAAAAAGCTACCGTTTGATGAGAAATATATAGTATTATTGCAGGCGTTAAGACACTCGAACAGGGAGCAACGATTGGCATTATTGCGCAACGCAGATACAAAATTAGTGCAATATATATGTGAGTGCGCTTTAAATGTGTTGAACGGTGTAGTAGAGTTGAAAATCACTGATAAAAACAAGTTGAAAAAGTATAAAAAGACTTTACGAAATTTGATAGTAGCGACAAATCGAAAAGGTGAATGGAAAAATAAAAAGCGAATGATTGTTCAGAAAGGAGGAAATTTTTTAGTTTCATTATTGGCGCCAATCTTGGATCTTTTAATGTGAGATAAAAATGGAAAGAGTACGAAAAATGGTTTTGATTCCGCAAGAAAGTTTACAAAAAATGCAGACAAATGTTAAACTTAAAGCTGATCAAGATGGCTTGAGCAGTATTCAAACAGTTGGCGATAAATTTACACGTCTTGATAATGAGATGAAAGAGATATTGGATTCTCAAACGTACGTTACGGAAGGTGATAAATATAAAAATTTTTTACAAGTTTTACAAAGGTACTTACTTCTTATCGACGAGAAGCGAAAAACTGCTGAAAAGAAAAATGATAGTAACGATAAAATAAATAAGTTGAGTGATGATGATATTCTTTCAAGTATACCAAAATTATTTCAAAATAAAACAAAACTGTTGTTAAATCACTTAAAAAATAACAAAAACCGAATAAGTTGGAATGAAAATGGTGCTGTAACGATCGACGGTGAAAAAATAAAAATTTCAAATATAATTGATCTGGTTAATGATGTAGCTAGAGCGCGTAAAAAAGTAACAGCTGTAGGAAGAGCTCAGTTTCCTGAACTTCTTCGTTCGACTGGGGTGCCTCACGAGTTTATTGGCAATGAAAAATATTTGAATGATTCCTTGACGCGATCTATTTTTGGAAAAGGTCTTGACAATACTCGTAACAAGAGTGGTGGAAAGAGTCTTGGCGAGAAGGATTTCGACGATTCATCATTGCTAGGTGATACTGTTGTACCGAATAAAAAAAGTAAGCGTACAAGTATACCAACGTCTACGCCTACTGGTAAAACGTGGCAAGAATTACGTTTGAATACATGATGGAAGAGCTTGAGAAACAATATTATGATCCTAGCCACGAATCAGCATTTTCTGGGGCAAGAAAATTAATAACTGCAAATAAAGGAAAGTTATTGTCATCCGCGATTAATGAGTGGTTGATAAAGCAAGATACTTATACTTTACATAAACCTGTTAGAAAAAATTTCCACGTTAATACTATAATGTTTATGGTTTTGACCAGCTTTGGGAGGCTGATTTAATTGTTTTGATTTCTCTAAAGAGATATAATGATAATTATTCATATTTATTAGTAGTTATTGATGTTTTGAGTAAATATGCATTTGTCGAAGCTCTGCGTGATAAAACTGTTTTAGAAGTGACCAAAGGGTTTAAAACAATTTTAGAGAAAAATAAAAACCGTTGCCCAGACATGCTACAGACGGATAACGGTAAAGAATTTGTTGGTAAGGAATTTCAACAATACTTAAAGGAGCAAGGTATTAAATTTCGTGTGGCTAGTAATCCCGATGTAAAAGCTGCAGTCGTGGAAAGATTTAACAGAACGTTAAAGGAACGAATGTTTCGTTATTTCACATATAAGAATACGAAACGTTATATCGATGTATTACAAAGGTTAGTTGAGAGTTATAATAATAGTATACATTCGACTATAAAAATGAAACCTGCTGCTGTGACGCTAGAGAATGTCGAAAAAGCAAGAAAAAATCTGTTAAAAAATCTCTGGGAAGGCAGACTGAACGAAAAAAGCCTAAATATAAAGTGGATCAGTGTGTACGAATCAGTAGAGAACGTCATGTCTTTGAAAATGGTTACGAGAAAGGATGGAGCGAGGAAATTTTTAAAATTGTTGAAGTGAAAAGACGTCAAAAGTTGTTTATTTACGAACTACGTGATTTGGTGGGTGAAAAAATTGAAGGATTTTTTTATCCCGAAGAACTGAGTCGGGTACATAGTGAACGAGTAAGCGGTGAAGAGTATAAAATTAATGAAATTTTAAAAACACGTGGCAAAGGATCTCGTAAAGAGTATTTTGTAAGCTGGGTCGGATATCCTGATAAATTTAACTCTTGGATTCACGCAAGTGAGTTAAAGAAGCTATAAAAATGTACCAGTCGGAATTCTCGGTTGTGCTGCCTAGTAATAGCAATATGAAGATTTTTCCTGATAATACTACAACTAGTTTTTCTGTACAATTACCACGTACGATAGAATTACAGGAAAAGTGGCAAGTTGGACTGTCGGAAATTCATATACCTTGTACTACTCTACATTTACGTCGCAAAGATACATTAATAACATTGCCAGAAGAAGAGAGAAATGGTTTTCATTTCCAGCATGGTGTATATAATTTGATACAAAGTTTGATTGATGGAATAAATCAAGGTTTTATGGAATATCACGACAATAAAGCAGCCAAAAAACTGAGTTACGATGAAAAAGGAGGCTATGTCACACTAATAGAATACCCACATCTTACAAAAAAGGAAAGTGTCCTTACACTACCTGTAAAACGTATTCTCGGTTTTGATACTGGTTTTAAAATTTTGCCAAAATCTAAAGATATCGGACGTTGGGCTTTTCTAGCCAATCAACCTGCTACTCTTGCTCATGCTATACCTGACCAACTTTTTGTTTATTCGAATGTATGTGAACCGTCTATTGTGGGTGATACACTGGCTCCTTTATTAAGAATTGTCAATCTCGAAGCAAAACATTTTAAATATGGTAGTACTATAGTAAAAAGATACTCACCGGTTAATTATATGCCGATTATGAACAATCGCTTTCAAATTATAGACATCGATATAAGAGATCAGTTTGGTAGTCCGATACCATTCGAGTTTGGAACGTTGACTGTTACACTTCACTTTAGAAGAGAATTTTAAAATGAGTTACTACGATATTTACTATAGCGCACAAGGCAGTGGGGGTGGGCGTGGCATACCCACTGTATACGCTGGTTCAAGAGGGCAACGAGGACACGGTGTTGGGTCCATTTTAGCTGGGCTATTCCGACGAGCATTGCCATTTTTGGCAAAAGGTGCCAGAGCTGTCGGACGAGAAGCTCTAAGAGCTGGTATGAACGTAATGGACGATGTGACTGAAAATAATATGTCGTTTAAGGATTCATTAAACAGTCGACTAGCTGAATCAGGTATAAATTTAACCCGTTAAGCCCGAGAATGCCCCTTCCGGTACACCGCTCTTTCGGCAATTATAACTCATGCAATTCAACGTATAAAAAATTGTAAGATATACTATTTTGAAGCTTAAGATCTCTCCTTTCCAATGATGTGCAGAAAAGTGCGATAAAAAGTTGTTAATCATTCAAAAATATTGTTTAAATGAAAAAAAAACATGATTTAAAAAAAAATTTTTTTTTATAAAATCGAGATTCCCGAATGGTTCTTGGTTTGCAATCCACTTGGAACCTTAATAACTGGTGGCATAAATGTCTAAGCTTTCGAAATATATAGTTTTCAGATCGATTTTTCATCTTCGTGTGTTCAAAATGGCGTGTTAATGACTATATTTTTGTCAAGACATCCATGAATTTTTTTCTTGAAAAGTTTGGACTTTTCGAGAAACTCATAAAGAAGAAAAAGTTCTTAGAATGATTCATAGGATACATCTGAATTTTTTCAACAAGTTTCGAGCGATTTTTTTGATTTTGCAAATCGTCAAATTTTGAAAAATTAAAAAATTGCTCGGAATATTCTGTAAAAATTCAGGTGAATTCTTTGTTCAATTCTAAAACCTTTTTATACCTGATAATTTTCCGTTTTATTATTTTCCGTTTATTCCTGATAATTTGCCGTTTTTTATTATTTTGACATTTGAGAATTTTTCCCTTGAGAACAATGAACTAAAATGGAAAATTATCAAGTATAAAAAGGTCTTAGAATTGAACAAAGAATTCACCTGAATTTTTACAGAATATTCCGAGCAATTTTTTAATTTTTCAAAATTTGACGATTTGCAAAATCAAAAAAATCGCTCGAAACTTGTTGAAAAAATTCAGATGTATCCTATGAATCATTCTAAGAACTTTTTCTTCTTTATGAGTTTCTCGAAAAGTCCAAACTTTTCAAGAAAAAAATTCATGGATGTCTTGACAAAAATATAGTCATTAACACGCCATTTTGAACACACGAAGATGAAAAATCGATCTGAAAACTATATATTTCGAAAGCTTAGACATTTATGCCACCAGTTATTAAGGTTCCAAGTGGATTGCAAACCAAGAACCATTCGGGAATCTCGATTTTATAAAAAAAAATTTTTTTTTAAATCATGTTTTTTTTTCATTTAAACAATATTTTTGAATGATTAACAACTTTTTATCGCACTTTTCTGCACATCATTGGAAAGGAGAGATCTTAAGCTTCAAAATAGTATATCTTACAATTTTTTATACGTTGAATTGCATGAGTTATAATTGCCGAAAAAGCGGTGTACCGGGAGGGGCATTATCGGGCTTAACGGGTTAAAACGTAAGGCGACTGAGAAAATAAAAGATCACCAATATTTTCATTCCGTCACACTGTGCGCCGTCTAATACATTATACCCTTACCGAGCATATATTGAGACTTTACTGAATTATGGACCGGGTTAAAAACCTCGCATCTTTCAACATTGCTATGGTCAACGGATACAGCTGGGAAATTTGATGAGAAGCCTGTTAAAGATTGTGTAAATAAAGGTCTTTTAAACCGTCAAAACTTTACAAGTGAAGGAAAAGTGATAGATCTACTAGGGCACCTGCACATCGATGTGTGTAATCAGGATAGATTTCTTTTAAACGGCATTGAAATGAGAGTTCGTTTAGTACGCTCAAAAGATGCTTTTTGTTTAATGGATGCATCAGACAACAATTATAGTGTACATATTACGGAAGCTAGCTTACTTGTCCGACGTGCAAAAATAAATCCTGGTGTTTTAGTTGCGCATGCTAAAACTTTATCGACAACAACGGCAAAGTACCCTCTTACGCGTGTTGAAGTAAAATCGTTTGTTATACACAGTGGTATACTTGGTGATTGTTTAGACAATGTTATTCTTGGACAATTACCGAAAAGACTGATAATAGGTTTTGTTAATAATAAAGCATTTAATGTCGATAGAACATTGAATCCTTTCAATTTCCAACATTTCGATATTAATTATTTATCGCTTTATATCGACGGTACACAAGTACCTGGCAAACCGTTACAACTGAGATTTGCTGCAACTTCACCGCTCTACGTTGACTGTTATCATACACTTTATTCCGGTACGGGGATTCATTTTTTAAATGAGGGTAACCATATTGATAGATCGGAGTATCCCAATGGTTTTTGCTTATTCGCGTTTGATCTAACGCCTGATATGTCCGCACATTGTGGTACTCATTGGTCATTAGTACGTAACGGTAATGTCCGTATCGAAGTTCCCTTTGAAAAACCATTGAAAAACACTGTAAACTGTATCGTTTATGCAGAATTTGACAACATCTTAGAAATCGACTCTTCGCGACAAGTTATTTTAGATTATAATTCATAAGAATTTAGGCACGTCTGTGCCTGAAGACGCTCTAGCTGGTGCAATGCATTAGCGGTAATAGGGGTAGGGGTTGGATTTTCTTAGTGGTGTGTGTGTGTATCGAATTTGAGGAGAGGGGACACACGAGTATATATATAGCCCTCCAGATTTTGGAGAGCAGTCAGTAACTCGACGAAGCAATAATGGTAAGGTTCGACTATATTATAGACATTCAAGCTTTCCACGACAAGGAGGGAGTGTACCTTCCGAAAGAAATTGCTATCGTTGCATTAGACTTCAATTTTATTTCACATTGGATTGTTAAACCTCCGTGCAGTTACGACGAGCTTCCCAAAGGTATAATTTCAACAAATTCATACCTCACTTGCTATCAACATGGTCTGGAGTGGTACGATGGTGAATCTACATTGGAAGACGTGTATTCATCTTTGCGCCTTGCTGCCCGAGATGCACAAAACATTTATGTACGTGGTTACCAAAAAGTGAATTTATTAGAACGTATTTTGGGGCGAAACATTGTTAATCTTGAAGAGTACAATTGTCCGTCGTTTAAAAACTTACCGCAAGTGGACGACCATTTTTGTATATATCATGGCAGAAAAGCAGATCATTATTCTTGTGCGTTAACGTATGCATACAAGTTACGCATATGGTTGAGAAAAACGCTCTACAGTTACAACGATATAGCACGAGATGATAATAAAAAAAAGAAAAATATTCCAAAGAAACCGAACAGAGCTGTTGTTGTCGATTCCTGCGCCAGTGACGTCACAACCACGACCAGCCTCAGTTCTCCACCCCCCACCAGTGTGATCAAAGAAGGAGGTGCTGCCGCTACTGTTGCTGTTGCTGCTGCTGCTGGTGGTGGTGGTGGTGCTGGTGGTGGTGGTGGTAAGGGTGTGTGTAATATTTTAGAACCCTTGTACTCGAAACCATACGATGATGAACACTCTACAACTGCAGAAGGCACTAATAGGAATAGCAGCACAGACGGTGGGTGTTTTTCCAGCAGACAGACTACCAAAGGTGTGGACGAGGCCGGTCGCTATTATTGTTAATAGCGACGATCATAATTTACCTGGGTCACACTGGGTGGCAATCTTTGTGGACAAAAACGGTCATGGGGTATACTTTGACTCCTATGGCTTACAACCAACCGTACAACATCACGTCGATGGACTCCGAAGAAATTGTAACCTTTTCACATGGAGTACAGCTAAACTGCAAAGTTTCGATTCCGATGTGTGTGGGAATTATTGTATCAATTTTTTGTATTACATGTGTCGTTATAATTCTTTTGTTAAATTCTCTAAATTGTTCACAAACGACCGGCGGCGCAACGACAGGTTATGCTTGGTAATTTACAGAAAAATTATGAAAAAACTTATAACTAGCACTAAAAATTTTCAAAGTGTTACCAATTCTTGTGTTTATTGTATGCAATCATGTAAATCAAAAATATTATAAAATAAAATAAAAATAGTTATAATGTCAGCAGCTCACAGGTGTCTCATAGCAATGAGAGAGCGATTGGGAGAGTACATCGGTGGTGGTGGTCGTGGTTCAAACAGTGGAGTGTTGGACTTGGTCAAGTCTGAGATTCCACTGTTTGAACCACGACTACCATCACCGATGTAATTTTCTAATTATTCACTCTCATTACTATAAGAATCTTGTGACATTTTCACATAGTAACCATCATATTTGTATTCAAAATGTATAATTACGTATGTATGTACGAGTATCTAAATTGTAATATTTTATAATTCTCGACTTTTTAATAAATGTAAAAAAATATATATACAAAAATGGAGTTTAATTTTTTCAAAATAACAAAATCCTTTACCTAAACATCCTTTACCAGCAAGTTAAAATAAGTTTTGATAATTATTATTATTATTACGGTTATTCAGATAAAAAGAGGTTTTTTTTTGATGAAACGTATGTTTTTATTAAATAATAATAATAATAATTTACATGTATACACTAAATATATTTAGCATAGTCTATCAGTCGGCCAGATTGGATGATGTATACCTGTATGATCAGGTATAGCTGTATCAAAAGCGACCAACATTGTGTTGACATGAATCATCCCGGCAGATTCTTTTCCAATACTAGTTAAAAATAAATATACCGAATTATCAAATAAAGCTTTTTGAAGAAAAATGCATTTTAAATTTCGGTTTCCGGTAACCATATGAAAAATTTCAGCAGCTCGATACGTCCATTGGGCTCCTCTTGGAGAAATCGGTGTGATGAAGCCGAGCCCTGACAAAATCGCACGTGGTGGTAGAACGCAAAATTTTTCGTCCAATATATATATATCGTTTGATTCCAGCAGACGTATAGGAGTCCCGTTATCAACCAAACGACAGTATTGTGGATTGTCTGCTTCAGTAACACTCCGCAACCATTTCCCCATTATTTTGACTGCAATCAACGTGTTGCCCTAAAGATTTTATTATGAAAGTTAATAAAAAAATATACACATATGTGTGTATGTGACAGTTTAGAAATAATGTGTTACCTTCAACTGATGAATATTTTGCTTTTCCAACATTGGTGAAGACGCTTGTTGTTGTGAATAAACGGTAAAATTTTCTTTGTATAAATACAAAACCGATCCAAAACTATAAAAATCAAATAAATCAGACTCCATCTTTATATATGTTGCTCTTTGTTTTGATATTTAATTTTTTATTCATGTATTTTTTTTTTATAATATATAGCCATAAGGTACAGAATATGTGTGTGATATAAATCTACGCTTTTTCAGAACCACTCTACATTTTTTTGATTGACGATACGATATTACATCATTTTTCGCTGTTCGACCTATATATCTATTTTCTACATTTATACAATATTTTTTGTTTTTATTTTCTAACATGGTGTTGTCGCTATCATTTAACGGTAGTTCGTCGTCGCCGTCGCCGCTGTCGTCGTCGTTGTCAAATTGTTGCGTTTCTATTAATTTTACAACGCTATCAAAACTAATTTTTAAACAATTTTCATAATTTAAACGAATTCCCTTGACCTTACATGTGTCGAAAGTTTGACCCAACGCGTTTCGTACACGATACGCGTAAAATTTAGGTCCGCCTGAACAAAACGTTGATATAAAGGCCCCATTACCGTAATCTTCTAATTCATCCGTCATTTGACCTAGCATAGACCCTATTTCGGGTTCATATTCGTTTGCGGAATCCTTTGATACATAAATAATTGAATCGGTGTCATAATACAGAACGCGTTCATCTAATTTATATAAATAATCGTATAAGGTTAAACGACCTTGTGCCGAAGTATAGGCAGCGACAACAACATTGCTATTTAACGCTGAAGTAGCAACATCAGCTTTATATCGCCAAGATGCTTACAGAACATTTTCGTTAACGATAACTATACGACCGACTTCTTTTTCCGGATCAGTTACTAGACGCAGTAATTGTTCGGATGAATTTACAATTTCCGTCGTAGGCAAGTTACCTCTCTGACCGAACTTACCCCACAGGCTATTTAAACACAATTTTGCGACTGATCGCATACCTGGGTTCTTTACGATATTATTACGATCCAGTATTATACCTTCGCGTTCACGAAACTCAGTCAAATAGGCATCTTTGCTAGCTTCGTCGGTACAGCTTTGTGGCCAACCTGAGGCCTCAGCTTTTTGTTTTAAAAATAAATTTATATAATCAGCAAATATACCGCGTGTATTTTCGGATTGTACAGGGGCGTCAGGTTGGTATTGAGTTACCTCATATTGCCAAATTGCGTCAATTCGTATAAGTTTGTACCCGTGCTCCAAACTTTTTTTGATTTCGTCCGAAACCCAGGTACTACTTAATGCGCGTTCTTCTATAGAAGTGTGCGTACAAATATTTTTACTAAGCGATTCGGCACAAGTACGACATAGCGGAAATAAAAGTTTATCGTGCAGTCTATACGGTAAAACAGGGTGAAATAATTGATTTGGAGGTAAAACGGTACATTTGACCAATCCCTCGACGCGTTCATTAAAATATTCGAAATTTTCACCTGCAATATCCAAACAATTGAGCCCGCTGTAAATCGTCGGATGACCAATCGGAAATTTACCGGTTTTACATACAAATGGATATAAAGAACACACATCAATGTATTTAATTTTCTCATTAACTTTGGCATGATACAATGTCACGATGTTCCCCGTTCGGCCACCATAAAAAGCATCCCGAGATTGCAAAATTATTTTTTTCGCGAGTGGATGTATGTCGATATATTCATTGTACTCATGTAGAGTAGCTATATTTTTATCGAAATCATGCTCCCACATTTCAATCAGTTCGAAACCGTTTTTACGTATTTTATTCGATATTCTTATAAGTTTTCATATCGCGAATTCAAAGATGACAAATCGAATAGATTCTGCTCCCGCCTCGTCGGGAAACAAACAAGACATCCGTGAAATATACACCCATGAAATTGATAAACCGTACCAGTTGACGGATTTTCAAGATCTGGTAAAAATCCGTCAACTTTGATACGTCCGAAAATCGTATACTCTCGCGCACGCCCTGCGTGAATAATCTCACGACCAACTTGACGCTCCATCCATAGAAGCCATCTGATGGCTTTTTCGTTTTGTTTATCAGCGCGCACGTAACCTCCGTGAGGAATTACACGGATAAATTTTTCGCTCAAAAAATTTCGTCTATATGCGAGCGAGCACGAACCTGCCAACGTTACGCTCTCGGTAAACGGACAGAGTTTTGCCGATTTCATAAAAATATCGCGAAACCTCAAACAAGCCAATTTTAATACCGTTACGTCTTGAACGCAATAAGCTACGAGTTCGTTTTTTAAGTTAAAAATATTTGTACGCGACACCTCGTTGTACCAACGATAAAAATCGTCACGCTCTTTTGCAGACATTACCTCGGGGCAATAATAACTGGCATCCGGATACGCACCCTCATAATTCGCATTAGCTTTAGTATTAAATAAGTGGGGAAAGAAACCTTTCTTACACTCCTCCGGTAAACCGAATGCGCTAGGTAGTGCAGAGAGTTTCATTGGCATATAATTTAGACTATCTATAAAACGCGTTTTACCGCAATCTATAAGCATAATTTTACGCCCGTTTAATATTAATTTAGGACTTATACCTCCCTCTTTTAATACGCGGTTTTCTACAATATCTTTTAATACAAATTGCGCGTCAAAGGCTTTAGCGTTATGCGCAATACAAACGATTTTATTAAAAGCTGATTTTTTCCGAATCACTAAATTTAAAAAATTTTTTACAGGATTATCCGAAAATATGAATAAACGCACACCGCAGAAATCACATATTTTATTTAAACAAGATTCCCCCATACACACGGAACAAGTTAATTGTGCCACACAAAAATTTACCGTATGTAATAACGAATCAGCGTTAAATTCTGTATCTTGGGTTGTCTCAAAATCGTAAAATACGAAGAGGGTATCCGGATGCCTGCTATTTCTTACTTCTTTCGGATAATTCTGCTCGAGGAAACAGAAAGCATTTTTGTCGTGTACTGATTTACAATTTGTATAGTACGAAACACGACAATCATGCTTACCGTTGTGTAAATCGAAAACACAATCACAGTATTCGCATGCTTTTATAAAGTCGCAAATCTTCCTCTTTGCTCGAGCGCTTTTTAGTTTGCTATACGAACCTTCGGTCTTATGGTTCGTATAACAAGCCAAATTTTTAAATGACCGCTGGAAATCGTTACATTTTATAACGTCACCAGCAGTTACGCATGCTGGAGAAGTATTGCACGAATCGCAAATATTACCACACTTGTGGGTAAAAGGTTTACTATAAGCGAAGTTACATTCCTCGCAATAGTAACGCGAATGCGCTTCAGTTGAAACTGCGGATAAATTTAATATTAAATTGAAATGCCCCGGATCTTCGTGATACGCGATATTGATTTGATTTTTCATATTTATATTTTTTTCGGTAAACAAATAGCGACCGTCGAACATTGTCGGGACACCGGATCCTATGGAAGCGTAATTGTAAATAACTAAAAGTGTTTTTTTACGTAATAAATATTTTTGTAATGCAACAAATTCATCGTAACCGCAACCGTCATGCGGACCAATCGTTTGCGCGTTTTGTAATAATTCTAAAGCTTTTTCTTTTTGGTAATTATACGAATCGCGAGAAATTTTTCGCCATTCTTTCTCCCAATCAGTTTTGGATGCGCTCTTTAGTTTTTTTAAAAAAACAAACCCGCAAACGATCGCGCGCGGCAAACAATATTTATCGATATTTTTTATAGATAATATAGATTGCCGTTTAACTGCGTTTACTACTAAGTTTTCATTCGCTCGACCGCGTGGCATTTCAATATAAACTACCGAAACTCTTAGAGACTCGTCAATTAAAAAACCTTGGTTGCTTTGTGCAATACCACCCAATACATCCCACAAATCGTTATAATTAAAATCCCTAATATATTTTACAGGAAACCAACCGTCTCCTTGTACAAACCTATCGCTACTTAATGTGACGCCTATTTTATCATTTTTATTCCGCTCATTCACAACATATTTACATATTTCTACTAACCCTGAACGTAAATACGTTAACGGGTTGCTTATCCTATTATTGGAAATAAACTTAAAAATTATTTCCCGCGATACAATTTCAAACCTACGGATGAATCGTTCACCCTCGCTAACTATCCTAACTTTTTTAAATTGTACATTATCGCCACCGCCACCGATTTGTATGGAATCGTGATGATCGTCCTCATCGACTGCCTCGTTGCTGAAGCTCATCACGACTTCTGATTACAAAAAAAAAGACACCTCGATTCAGATTTCTGCTTATACTTTAAGAAAAAGAAAATAAACTCGAATTAGTTTATTATCGGAATAAAAAATTTTGTATGTGACTTACCATTGGATATTGGCGAATACTGTCCTTGGTGGAAACGAGGGCGGTGAGGATTAGCCAAAAACTCATCACCACTATCATACACATAACTATTGTCACTTTCACTTTCACTGGGCTCATCCTCACTCAGCACCTCATCCTCACTCATCTCCTCCTCCTCCGTTGCCGTGTTGGTAGCCTCATCATTCGGCTGGACAGCTTCCTGAGGGGCTTCCAGAGGAGCTTCATCTTCCTGCTCCACGGCAGGTTCACCGGGTGTACACTCTTGGTGCACTTCGGCAGTCACCACAAATGTCCGAGGCTCTTTGACTGGTTCAACTTCTGTTGCTGCTGCTATAGCGAGTAGCGGCTGCGGCACAATTGATGGGATTGCTGAGCTTAATAGATCCTCAGCCGAGACGAACGGGTAGTCAATAAACTCACTTATCGAAACGAGATAAGGGTACTCAGCAGTAGCAGCAGGAGCAGCAGCAGTCTCTTCTACGATTTGTCCCCCAGTTTCCATACTACACTGTTGCTGCTGCTGCTGTTCTACTTGCTCATGCTGCTGCTGTTCTGCTTGTTCCTG
This sequence comes from Muscidifurax raptorellus, assembly GCA_020010945.3. Lineage (NCBI taxonomy): Eukaryota > Metazoa > Arthropoda > Insecta > Hymenoptera > Pteromalidae > Muscidifurax > Muscidifurax raptorellus. The sequence goes on along the minus strand of JAHUUD020000019.1, from coordinate 301,065 downwards.
CTGCTGCTGCTGCTGTTCCTGCTGCTGCTGCAGTGATTTTCCTTGCTGCCCAATGCTCTCTCTTATAATTATATCTTCTATAGAGCAGAAGATTTCCTCCGATATCGGCGTTAATCCCTGCATAATATCGAGCAATTCGACATCCAGTAAGTCCCCAGTAGCATTTTCACATTGTCAGCTAATATCCATTATCTCACAATTTAACGGACTTGTGAAGTTTATCACAGGTGACTCGACACTCGATAAAGGTGTAGTAATGTCAATCACTACCCGCCGTGATTCGGGAGTCTCAAAATCGTTATTTGTTAGGTCGATTACTGGGGGCGATGCTATAAAGTGTAAATTAAAATTATTAATTATTAATTAATTAATTAATAATAACTATTAAATATATTTTAAATACTTACGTAGGTTAAAATTGAACCCGTTATCCGGTCCTATGATACTTTCAATACCTGAAATAAATTATTATTATTATTATTATTATTATTATAATTATTATTATTATTGTTACACTCACGGCTTTCAAATGTGTACCCCGACGGAATGTCGCATAAAGGCTGCAACTGTGATTGTGAATTTCTGGAATCTCGTACACACACTAAAACAAAGTTAAATCAACATTTTTATTATTTTATTTTAAAATCATATTTAAATTTAAATTTAAATTAGGCTATACTTACATAGTGCCAAATGACGATTACAGAGTTCTTTCAGAAGTCCTGTCGCTGATGTGTAGTGTACTCTCTTTCTGCACACATCACTGGCTAACAGTGTAGCCGATTCACTGGTAAAAATGTACTTAAGAGAGTTTGCTATCTCCCTCGTTGTAGCGGATCGCAACACTTTTTTTAATATTTTTAACGCGCACTTTTCACCACCGCTTTTTAATTGCGCCCGCCACGAACGATTTAAATCATTTTTTATTGTATTATTACTTCTAATAATAACGTTAACGGTACAAAATACCGCTTTACGTAGGGTTAACAATTCGTCGCAAGACATTTTCTCGATTCTTTTCGACGGAAGGATCGTGAAAAACTAAAGACCTGCGACACTTTTCCGAATACAGACACCTGAGATTTTCGGACATATTGACAACTTTCCACCACCATCACCTTAGCTTTTTTCCTCCAATCATGTTAACGAGACTATGAAAATTTTCTCTGTTTAAAGGACTGATTTTTTTCAAATAGGTTTAGTATATTACTCCCTCTCTTGCACTGGTCCGCATCAACCCCCTCCCTACCTGTTATTCTCACTCATCTCGAAGTAGCACCTCCCTCTATACACAGCATCCCTACCACACAGCTACCACCTGTAAAGGACCGCCACCTGTAGAGGCCTATAAGTTCTCGCTGCAAAAAAAAGGGTGACACTTAACCGTGATCTCACGAACAGTTATCATCGGCAGATCTTAAAAGTATCTAGTAGCCAGTTTTTTCATACGCTCGAAATTTACAGTCTTTTTAAAATCACCGTCGAGTTTCCACGGAGAGAGTAATCTGACAATCTCACAAGATTTCCGTTGTACTTTTTTCGTGTCGTAGTCATGGCTGAAGCACAATTACTGAAAAATCAAGAATCGCAGGCCGCTTCTAGAGAGGAATTTACGGACAATGGAACTTGTAAAAATTTTCGAAACTCCCTGCTGTGTGCAACAACCTACCAGCTAAATTATTCTGGTACGAAAAAGGCTTTCGTTGGTTTAACATACGACGAAAGTCTACAAATCTACAAACCAACAATTCAGTTGAAAAACAGCTACTACTCACGAGGATTAAATTTTGAAATTAACACTTGGGAAGAAATTCAGCATAAACTAGAAGATATATCCCTGTATTTCAACTCTTCTTCACTTTATGCATACAACAACAAGAACGCATAAAGTTAACTAAAATCGACATCATACTTACCACATCGTACGGTATGAAATCCGTAATGTTCTGTCAACAGACACCGGAAATCGTCAGCGAGGACTCACCTTACGTCCCGAAAAAGAAGAGGGCTGTGTCGCCTTCCATCACAATGCAGAAACGTACTTTCGAAGGATTAAAAAGTGTCATAATGTGTATTAATGAACGTGCACGACGACTCGAACGTGTTCTTTCAGATATTAACGATTGTAAAAATGCATTAATCGACGAACTTGAAAAAAGGTTAACTCTGTACCATTACGAAAATGCAAACAGCGAACATACTGTTAAAAATATTATTTTTGAAGAACGTCATACTTTCAAAGAAATTATTTTACGTAAAATCAAACCACAAAATTCTGTATTTTTTCAACATTATTTCGATATAGTTTTTCTTGAAATGATTGTACTGCATCATCATATTTTTCACGATGAAATTTATAATATTTTTTCTTCAAAAAATGCACAAAAAATCTAATTTTTATTAACATAATATTTCAAAATTATAAAATTATAATATTATTGTGTAATATAATTCTGAAATTTAAATAAATCTTGAAAATTTCTACAAATTGATCTCTCTTTATTCTTCATCATCGCATTAAACTCTCACACAACCTCACAATAGACATTAAAATTTCCAACAAAATCCTGCAAATTATACCTCCTAAAAAAAAACAACATACCCTATACACATTATACACGTCTAGACATTTTCAAACTTTCTGTCGACGACGAAATGAAGCTCTTAGCAGCACACGGAAGAAATAAGACAATGCAGCGATACTCAGTACTGCAAAAAAAATGACCCTACCCAATGAAGCCCTGTAGCATTGGGACAACTTACCTGCTGCATGTAAAAAAAAAGGGTCAGTGCGACATAAATTCATCTGGCGGTAATGCAAGCCGCCACAGCTTTCGCCCGCGCACTTGCAAGATGCATACAAAATTACCATAGACGGCGACATGTCAAATGTCTCTACAAACTAAAACGATAACCATCTTTACACCCGCACGCGACCACCTCTAGGCCATACCGTTAGCACCTGCAAGCAACTCCCCACCCTTCGCGGGGCCTCACACACCCCCCACTGTGACGTCACAGGCGCCAGTAGGCCACGCCCCTCTGTCTGCCTGGCGATGGTCTATTCTACTTTTATAATAAAATACTTTTTATTGTGGGGGGTTTTGAAAACACGATGACGATTTCAGACTTGCATTTCTGCACGTTCAATCGAGCTATTACCGGGTAAATAATTTTTCAACTATATCAATTTAACACTTTTTATCAGAATAAAAAATTAAACAAATCGTATACTATAATGCGCTAAACAGTAGGCTGTAAAAAAATGAATTTGCGCGAGTTCGCGCCATGCCGAGAAAGGACAGCACGCGTCGAGTGTTTCTTCTTTCTCTCTCTCCCTCTCTCTCGCTCTCACGAGGCGGAGAAGCCGAGCACGGAGCGCTTCGTGTTTTACAGGTGGAGGAAGCTTGCCACGTGCCGATCGCACGCCGGCTTTATCACGGCAACATAACCCCCACAGCAGCGCTCAGTCGCTTTCGCGCTTTTGCCGGAGACGCACGCAGTGTGTTGCAATTTTTTACGACTCGTTGTGCGGTTTGCAAATTATAGACAGTGCCCTTTCCGCGATCAGTGAGAGAGAGAGAGAGAGAGAGAGAGAGAGAGAGAGAGAGACGGAGATCGAGACAGCATCGGGAAGGGACTTGAACATCGATTAGCATTTTTTTCATTCTCGACTCGACGACGATCGTACGACTTTACAGTAAAGGTAATTTTATATTTGTGAAATGTAAAAATCTGTACGCGGGTTTTAGATATATAAGCATCATTCTCGCGCGTTTGTGAAGCGTTCTGTAAATTGATCATTAAAAATTAGTTAACAATATCGTCCACTCCGTTTGCAGGCAATATTTAACATATTTTTCTCTCTCTCCCTCTCTCTCGTTCTCACGAGGCGGAGAAGCCGAGCACAGATCCCTTCGTGTATTACAGCTGGAAGAGGCTTGCCACTGGCCGACCTGAAGCCTGCTTTTTTACTGGGACGTAACCTCCACAGCAGCATTTAATCTCTCTCGTGCCGATTCGTTGTTGTGCGTTTTGTGAATTTAGATAGTCTACGTATCGCCATCAGTGATAGTGTATGTGTGTGTGAGTGTGTGTGTGAGAGAGAGAGAGAGAGAGAGAGACAGAGACGGAAATCAAGACGGCATCGAGAAGGGACTTTGACATCGAGTAGAATTTTTTTCATCCCCGAATCGACGACGATCGTACGACTTTACAGGGCGCCTCAGCCCGAGCTTCCACTTGCCGTCGAGCTCGCACGTTTTGATGAGCAGCTTATTCGCTTGTCAAGGTAAATTAATATTTTTACGTCAAGTGAACAAATTTATATACGCGGGTTTTTGATACGTAAGCATTATTCTCGCGTTTTACTTATATTGTTCATTCAATATTATTTCAGAAAATCGTCTACTCACTAGCAGGCATGATTTAAAATTTTTGTTAATTTATAATAAAATAGTTTTTAATGTGGGGGTTTTTGAAAACAGGATGGCAATTTTACACTTCCATTTTTTACGCTCAATCGAATAATTGTATAACCAAGTAAATAATTTTTCAACATTATCAATTAAACGCTTTTTATCCTAATAAAATATTAAACCATAATACGTTAAACAGTAGGCTGTAAAAAAACGAATTTGCGCGAGCTCGCGCCATTCCTAGAATTGATGGTACGCGTCGAGTGTTTCTTCTTTCTCTCTCTCCCGCTCTCTCGTTCTCACGAGGCGGAGAAGCCGAGCACGGATCGCTTCGTGTGTTACAGCTGGAAGAGGCTTGCCACGGGCCGACCGGAAGCCTGCTTTATCACGGTGACATAACCCCCACAGCAGCGCTCAGTCGATCTCGCGCCTTTGCCGATGACGCACGCAGTGTGTTACCGTTTTTTACGACTCGTTGTGCAAAATTATAGACATAGCCCTTTCCGCGATCAGTGAGAGAGAGAGAGAGAGAGAGAGAGCATCGACAAGGGACTTGGACATCGAGAAGTATTTTTTTCATCCTCGTCTCGACAACTTTCGTACGACTTTTTGGTACACCTCAGCCCAACCTTGCGCTTGCTGTCGAGCTCGTATTTTGTCCATCTACTGCATTAAATGTTTGATGTAACCCATTAAATGGCAATGAAGCATATACTATGTACAAGAAAGTTGTACCAAATCTGGCAATGGATCGTATATATATATTGCAACGAGACATCAGTCTCGTGCAGAATATGTACAAGTAGGCACACAAACAAAGCGAGCGAAAGGCAGACCCGCACGACAATAACATGAGCACAAGCCGAGTGTTCATGGGTAGCAACACGTGCTCGTACAGGGTAAACATAGCCGCGAACGAAACCGACGACGGGCGCAAACAAAATAACGCACACTACTGAAAAGAGCACGGTAAGCACCACATAAATACACCAACAACACTCGACCCAATCACCACCAGAGGGCGTTGGCGTCAGCGACTTGGGCTATATAAGCCCAGCTTGGGCTGCTTGGGGCAGAGTCGTGCGCACACATCTCTGTCAGAATCTGTACACCTGCCACACACATACCGCTACACCGCCACACCGTTTCGACCGTTCTTGTTGCCGCTGTGCGCACACAGGGCAATCAGAACCCGAAACCGGCTGCAAATACTAGCAGAATCGTGCGCACACGTCTCTGTTAGAATCTGCACACCCGCCACACACATACCGCTGCACCGTCACACCGTTTGGACCGTTCCTGTTACCACTGTGCGCACACAGGGTAACCGGAACCCGAAACTGACTGCAGAGACTTGCAGAGTTGTGCGCACACGTCTTTGTGCGGAGTTATTTCTAACCTCACCCCTTTCCGAATCCTGAATCCCGACTGACAAAATCCGGGGCAAGGGGGACGCAACCGTTACATGGCGCCCGAACAGGGACCGTTTTAAAAAGACTTATCTCAACCAAAAGCGTTTAAACATTGCGAAAAGAGCGAAAAATTGTAAAAAAATTTTTTTTGTTATATACATCATGAGAGTTTCATGGATCTACCGCCTGAATAAGGCACAAGTCGTGGAAGAACTGCGACGTTATCGCAGTAACACCGACGGGACCTTAGTGGAGGTACGACAACGACTTGTACGATACGTTAGGGACCATCCAGAGGAGTTCGCCGACAAAGCAGAAGACCCAGCCACCTACGACGAGGAGAGAGACCTGAAGTTTGACCTCGAGACAGAGAGAAACGAGACCATTAGAAGAATACTCGAGGAAACTAACCGGAACAATCCTCCAGAGGGCTCTTCGACACCACGAGATCCAGAACCACCAGCTACACTATCAGAAACAGCCCCCGGAGCGAACAAAGTCCTCGACCAAATGAGGAAATGGAACTGTCACTTCGAAGGAAGGGATGTATATACCTTCCTGGAAAGAGTCCGAGAACTCCAGGCGGCATACGGGTTCACCAGCCACCAGCTACTGCAAGGAGCTCCAGAACTTCTACGAGGAGATGCACTGCAATGGCGCCGCAACTGCCGAACCTGGGAAGAATTCGAAGACCGGCTGAGAAATTTCTACCTGTCAAGCGGAGAGCGGCGAAACCTCACCAGACAGGTAGCCGAGAGAACGCAGAAACCTAACGAGAGTATTCGCGCCTACTGCACCGCCTTAACCACGCTGATGAGACGTAGGGGAGGATACAGCGTAGAAGAGCAGCTCGACAACCTCTACTACAACATGAGGCCTGACCTCCAACTAAGAGTCCGCCGGGAGGAGGTCAAGGAAGTTACTCAGTTGATACAACGTATCGAGGAGTACGAAGAAATAGCGGCGAAAGTAAGGAAGCAAGAAAAACAAGAAGAGCGTAGCACCACCGTAAAAAGCTCCGCCACAAAAGCTCCAGAGTATTACAACCGCAACGACTGCTGCTGGAGGTGAAACAGCGAGGACACTCGAGGGTAAACTGCCGTAACACTCCACGAAAATTTTGCTCAGTATGTGGTAAGGACAACATACTGTCACGAGATTGCCACGGTTTTCCAGAGAAGGCGGGAAACGCCGAGAGGGCCGACTCCAAGGTAGCAGGAGCCCGGCCCTAGACCCAAGATACTTACGTACGCATTGGTACGCAAATCGTAAGGGCTCTAGTCGATCCAGGGGCAGTGAGTTCATTTGCAACCGAAAGCACCGCCATCCTAGGACAGGAAAATGGCTGGAAGAGGAGGAAACAGGAAGTACTAGCCACTATGGCCGATGGATCGGTCACCACACTAACCAGCTATGTCCAAGGACCCGCTTCAACTCTCGGCATGACCTTCCGTGCCAAGTATATCGTCATGGACGGCCTAGGTCACGACATGCTACTGGGGATGGACGCCTTATCCAGCCTAGGTACCCGAATATTCGTGGCAAATCGAGAGCTACGACACTCACCGGCAAACGAAGCATCGGTAAAAGTCGAGAGCATCGGAATCAAAGGACTCACTAACGAACAGCAACGCTAAGTCGACGCTCTGATACAGGAACAACAAACGACGTTTAATGAAATAAAGGGGCCCACCCATCTCACAGAGTATAAAATCAGGCTGATCGACCTCAGGACGATAAGGTCAGGCTACCGCCCACGAAATCCCATGATGCAAAAGATTATCGACGAAGCAGTGGACGAGATGGTCGCGGAGAGGATAATCGAACCTTCCAACAGCTCATACAGCTCCCCTATCGTCATCGCGAAGAAGAAATATGGCAGATACCGTTTTTGTATCGATTTCCGCCGACTGAATAAAATCAGCGTCAGGGATGCATATCCGCTGCCGCAAGTACACGCCACATTAAACAAACTGCGAGGTGCAAAGTACCTTACAACTATAGACCTCAAAAACGGATACTGGCAGGTCCCACTGTCGGAAGAGAGCAAACAATACACCGCATTTACCGTTCCAGGAAGAGGTCTCATGCAGTTCAAGGTACTACCGTTTGGTTTACACTCCGCTCCGGGAGAATTCATGCGGCTGATGAACAGTGTCATCACGCCTGATCTAGAACCAAACGTCTTCTGCTACCTAGACGATATCGTCATCGTCTCCCAAGACTTCCAGCACCATCTTCAACTGATACAAAATGTACTACAACGCCTCCGTGAGGCAAAGCTAAAACCAAATTGGGAGAACAGTCATTTCTGCCGGCGACGTCTAAAGTACCTAGGACACGTAGTCGACGAAGAGGGATCCTGGTACCGTCGCTTCATTCCAAACGTTGCGAAGAAAACCGCCCCGCTAAATAGGCTGCTACAGAAGAAAGTGAAATGGGAATGGAACGAACCACAAAAAAATTATTCAGCAACGGAAAAGGAGAAGTTCAGGGACTACCTGGAGGGCTACCACTTCAAGGTGGTTACTGATCACCAATCTCTCAAGTGGTTGGAGAAGATTGATAACCCGTCTGGACGGCTAGCCAGATGGGCGATCGAAATGTCCCAGTGGGACTATGAGGTCAAATATCGCAAAGGAACCGAGAACACCGTCGCAGATGCGCTATCAAGACAACCGCTACAGGTATGCAAAATAGATACCAAAACCAAATGCACCTGGTACAGCAGAAAACTAAAAGAAGTCCAGGAGAACCCAGGAGCGAATCCAGAGTATACCATAAAAGAGGGCATTTTATACCGTCATATCCTCCATACGTTGGACTTCAATGACAACGATACAGCAGACGACTGGAAAATCTGCGTACCAACGGACCAGAGAGCCGCCGTATTGAAAGAAGCGCACAACGACATCACCGCAGGACATCTCGGAGTGGCGAAAACTCTTCAAAGACTAGCCAGGCACTATTACTGGCCGGGAATCTTACAAGAGGCTGCGCGCTACGTCCGAAACTGCCAGAATTGTCAAGCCTATAAGGCACAACAGCAAGCCAAACCAGGCCAAATGCATGCCACCAACGTAGAGCAGCCGTTGGAAATGGTGTCAATTGACCTGGTGGGACCTCAACCTCGATCAACGAAAGGAAATATCTGGCTGCTAGTAATGCAGAATCGACTTACTAAGTGGATCGAACTAGCAGCACTACGAAAAGCCGACGGGAGAGCCATGAGCCGCCTGGTAAAGGAAAAAATATTCCTGAGGCACGGCTGCCCACACACCATTGTAAGTGACAATGGCCGGCAATTGGTCGGGAAAGAATTCGAAAATTTCCTAAAGGAAAACGGGGTGGAGCACCGCAGAACCCCACCTTACAGCCCTCAGTGCAATCCTGTCGAACGCACAAATAGTGTTGTAAAGACTATGATATCGCAGTACGTAGGCAAACATCACAAAAAGTAGGACGAGAATCTCCACGAACTAGAATTTGCCTACAACACCGCCAGTAGTAACGCCACCGGGTACACCCCAGCATACCTGAACACCGGAAGAGAATTCCGAGTACCAGGAAGTTTGCACCAGAGAACTAAAAACAAGTCCGTAATGCCGCTAGCCGCACGGTTACAGAACATCAAGGACACCATTGAACTTGCCAAAACGCAAATAGCCCAACAGTTCGGGAAACAGCAGAAGCACTACAACCTGCGCCGACGGGATTGGGAACCAGCAATTGGCGATAAAGTGGCCAGAAGGGTAGTCACACTATCAAGCAAGAAGGACGACCGCAACGCAAAGCTCGCGCCAAAATATACCGGCCCCCTAGTGGTAAAACGAAAAACTTCGCCAGTCATTTTCGGTTTACAAGACAACAGAGGGACGCTGGATCAAGCACATACATGTGAAGGACCTCAAGCCGTTCCACGAGGCCGACAGTATAAATACCGAGGTAAGCGCTACCGACAACCAGTCTACAACTTTGAAAAATCCAAGATGGATCTACATCCCCTAGCAGAGGACCTCTGGCAGCCCCGAGAACTCCCGGTGAAGATCACCATCCACGGCCGGTCACTCTACGCCATCGTCGACACCGGGAGGAGAATCTCCAGCATAAGCCAACGGACGGCAATCTTCAGCACGAACCGGGGGGCACCGACAATAGCTGGGGAGGCTGATCTCCCGTTACGTTTTAATAGTGACGACACCACCAAAACCACCAGCACAATAGAACTTACGGTGGAAATCAAGGGCATCGAAATCACGTATCCGTGGGCAGTCATCCGGGATCAGCTTCAGGACTACATAATAGGCATGAACATCCTTACCGCCCTCCGGTTCCGCCTCTTCATCGCCTTGGAAGACGAGGAGTCCAGGAAGCAGAGGAACAGGAGAAGACGAACCACCGCACGAAGACGCCAGTGGAGGATAACGGACGAGGGACTAGGGGACAGCGCCGACGAAGGTATAGCAATCTAAAATAACTAATAAAACCGTTAGCAACCGAAAGAAATTGTAAGCACGCACAAAAGTATTATAGATGGACCCTAAGGTCCATATCCGTCCGCGGAACGACCCTGTGCCGGAACAGGTCCAAGAAAACCACACAGGGAACCGGAATGGAACAGCCGCGAGCGAAATCGATGTAACAAGATCCGCAAGAATCCGAAAATCGCCGATCTCGCCCGAGTGCAACCGAAGCGAACTAAAACAAATCGGAGACGCGCGAAATTTTTTTTCTCTATAGGGTTTAGGTCCGAAGGATTTTTTTTACGTGGACTAGGTTTTGCACAGAATTTTCGAGATCGGTATTACGCAATTATAGAATGCACACGGATTCACACATACAAATTGTCATGAGATATAAATAGCCGGCCGAAAATATGGAAATTAGTAATCATGAATACCGATCTCGAAACGCTTGACGAGACTCTCGCGGCCCTCGAACGGGACCTCCCCGCGGGGACATTGGAGTATAGTCCTGGCGGAACAACACCAACGCAGGACTATACGCCAACCCCACTGCCGCGACGCCTCCGACCGCGCATTGTGAATGTAGAGGATCTGCGAGCGGTGCGACGGGTGAGAACGCGACCGCGACTCACACCATCACCGGGGAGACCACCCGTCGCACAACTGGCAAGAAGGAGGTTGACTGGTGGCACAGTGGTGGCGACAATAGATTTGACGCTACCACCATCACCACCACCACCACCACCACCAGCACCTCCGCGACCAGTGACGCGGCCGCAACAGCCACCACCACCGCCAGCACCGCCGCGGCCAGTGGCGCAGCCGCAACAGCCACCACCACCGCCTACACCACCGCAACAGCCGCCGCCACCTCCAGCACCACCAGCACCACCAACAGCTGCGTCAACCCCGCCGCCACCACCACGAAGACGCCGCCCTGATCCCACAGCGGCGCTACCCCGACGCCTCCACCAGCTCCCAGACGGCCACGAGGTCGTTGTACCAATCGGCGTACGAAAGTACGTCGTGCGGTACAACGGCTACCAAAGGCTGCTGAGGCTGGTGCCGACAACAGGGGAAATTAGGCACATAGGGCCAGCGCGCGTAAGTTTTTTTTTGTATTGTATTCGCGCCACGAAACTTATCGCTCTATCGCTCTCTAGTTTCGCGCTCCGAAGTGGGGGGGGGGGGATGCAACGAGACATCAGTCTCGTGCAGAATATGTACAAGTAGGCACACAAACAAAGCGAGCGAAAGGCACCGGGCACGTTTCGGCCTGCAAAGTTTGGAATTTCGAAATAAAAAAAATCATATCTGATAGATCTTAATTAGCCCTTTCGATCTACGTTAATTTATTTATAAGCCTCTTTTTCTTTTTCCCAGGAAAAATCGAAATACAATTTTCCATTTTAATGCATTTCAAATACCCATATCTCTTTAAAAAATGGGTTTATTATACTCTACTAAGCTTGGAAAAATTGCCCTTCAGCTAATTTAATTTGCCCGCGTGTAAATTATTATAAGTATTCAGTAATTTATGTATAAAAAATAAAAAACCGTAATAGTATTTAAGCCAATTATTTGCGCATTCCGCATGCGCGGCAGAGTTAAGGTGGTACTTACAACAAAAAGGTGCTGCACATGGTGCTGCATATAAGTACCTAATACAAGGCATTTAAAATATAAAGTTATTTATCTTAACAAAAAAATCAAACTGATTAAAATAATATTTCAACCAAAGTTAAAGTGTTTTTATAATTGTTACGTTTTCGGTATATTGTGGTGTTGGAAATGCGTAATTGTTTTGGAGATGGTCATGTTGCATTCGCATGCTAAGATTCGCTCATTATACAGTTTTTTTATTTACATAAGTAAAAAACGTTTATATTTTTATCGGCCTAAAAGCGTACCACCAAAATTAAACGAAGTGGGTACAGTCTGTGATGTAGTAACACAGTAACAGACATGAAATTAATTAAAAAAAAATAACCTCCACTTTGCTCAATTCGCTTGCTCTCTAAAACTATTCTATGTTGATCTGCTAACACTATAATTTCCAATAATGATGTCTTTTGCTTTGGTGTTAGATGATTAGTTAATGCACTATACCACGTTGTATCAGTCCTCTGAATGGCTGAAAATAATTCCTCGTTATCCTCATTCTCAAAGAAGTATCAAAGATGGAATGATTTGTTGAACAGAAAGTTTCCTATCGTGAAGTCCAAAAATAATAAATACAAAAGTTTATCAAAAATTGACCCTTACATTAAACAAATGTTTGGAATCGTAAAAGATCATTTACCCTAGGAAGCAATCTGTGTCGTGAATCGATTTTTTAATAAAGTGTGATACAATCGGCTCTGATGACTGTCCTAAAGTACTTTGCAGTCTATATCCATGGTTTCGAGGCACAAAGTCTGATTGTAATACAATACAGTGATAACAACTTGAAGACACATTGTCCTTAATTCTGAAATTTTGACGTCGCGTGTTAATCATTCTAATATGAATTATAACGAGTTCTAACACTGTAAAATTATTACTTCAAGAAATTTTGTTGTATGACATTTGGGATCTTCCCTTGCGTCACCAACCAGCAAAGCCTTGCACATGTTGAAGATTGCTGAGATATGATTTTCGTTTGGTAAAAATACTGGCGTATGTATAGTGATATAATTATGTAGAGCTGGCATCATGTCTGTAAAGTAATCAAAACCATCTTTGGAAAAGCTCGTACATTAATTCCAAAACTTTCCACATATCTTCTGATACTGATTTGCCTGTTAATCCAATTAAATACTGATGCAAATTTGGATTTCAATTGACTATGGGATAGCCTTAATAATAATTTTAAACAAGTTTAATGTAACTTCAGTAGCGAAATTCGTATATGCGTTCGATTTTGCAATCAAAGGGTAATTTTTTTAATTAATAACTTTCAACGGACAACTTTCTTACAGTAGATGACTTTCTATATGTTAATAAAAGACTTCTTAACAAGTTTCACTCGCAAATCAAGGGACACAGCAGTACCGCGCGGATGGCAAGTATAAGGAACTAATGCGACACCTTTGGGGCTGCGACTCTATTATATTTTGAAATCATGGTTTCTAATCTATCTTATCTTTGCTTTCTTTTAATATGCCGACATTCAAATCGCAAAAGGATTTAAATAGTAAGATCACTTTCTTAGCGAGAAAAACTAATTAAAATTTTACGAAATTTTTTTCTTTTCGCGATGTCTATCCTTTCCCGTAACTTTTCTTCTCCCAATCACGTAATCAGTATTATATATATGTATATATGAAACAGATTTATGTTGTCCCTATGTTCATGATCCCAATATTGAGTTGAAAGCTATTGACTTAATCTTTCTTGAGGAAAATTATGTATCCTTAAAGGTTAATTTATTAGCGAAATATTGGTGGTTGACATTTGGCTCAGTTTAATATTTTTTTCTTTTTGTTCTTTTTGTTAGTACATATATATATATATATATATATATATATATATATATATATATATATATATATATATATATATATATATATATATATATATATACATACATATAAATATGGAAATCCAATCTTTTGAAGATTATATTCCGTACGCTTCAATCTTTTGAGGATTATATCGTCTTTTGAGGATGCATCCTCAAAAGACACCCTATCTTTTGAGGATTTTCTAGAGTCTATTAACCCAGAGTTACTTCGGCTAACCAGATAACCCACCATGCTTCGCACCCTTCAACCCCCAAAACTCACTTGGGTTATCCAAGCGGTTAACAGAATGAGATTATAAACATCCTAATTTGGTACTGGGTTAGTTTGGTTATTTTTTAGCAATCTCGAACTCTGAATGAAGGGAGAATCCTGTCCTCCAGAATCCATGTCCTCAAAAGGCGGGATTACTATATATATATATATATATATATATATATATCTTCCTATATTATATAGTTGTAAGCGTGATTTTTTTTAAAAAACCCCTCCACACTCCCTCCACCACCCTCCATAAAATAACGTTAAATCGTTTCAAAATTTACGTTATTTTGAGCCTCATAAGCCCCTCCACTCCCCTCCACCCCCTCCACACTCCCTCCACATGCCCCTCCACATCCCCTCCACACTCCCTCCACTTCCCTCCACACTCCCTCCACATGCCCCTCCACATACCCCTCCACACTCCCTCCACATGCCCCTCCACATGTCCCTCCACACTCCCTCCACACTTCCTCCACACTCCCTCCACACTCCCTCCACATGACCCTCCACACTCCCTCCACACTCTCTCTATATACCCCTCCACACTTCCTCCACATTCCCTCTGTACTCTCTCCACACTCTTTCTATACTCTCTTCATAGAGAAAAATAATTAAAATCTCTGATGTGTGATATTTTATGCCTTATATATTAAAAAATTTTGCTTGATTTAAATCGAGGAGTTCTGGGTAAAGCATACTACTTAGTACTTAAATTTAAGAATGACAGTTTTCCACACCACCCTAAAGGTACTGTCAGAAGTACATTGTATTAAAGTTATACAATGTGCTTCAAGCGCGTTGATTTTTGTTTTGCTTTTGTTATTTTATTGTATAAAAATCACCAATAATTTCATATAATTTTATGACATGATAAAATTATATAAAATTATGGTTATTGTCAAAAATAGATTTTGATCTAAAGTTAATACAGTAGGAAATTTAATAATCATCCATTTTTACAAATAAAATTTATACACAATAAATTAAAAAAAGCCGTGGAATCATCGCCTAGAGCCATATAACCACGGGAGTCTTAAATACCACCTCCTCCCCTAAGACTCCACCTCATACCATCCTCCATCCAATAGAAACACTTTTACTTAAAAAAAGTTTTAAATGTATTAATTAACTTTATTATTATTAATTTATTTAAAAACAACTGTGTATTCATATACTTTTATAATAAACCTGTTAAAAAACATAATTTTTTAACAGGATAAAAGTTTAAACTTTTTTTAAATAAAAGTGAACAAAAAATCATATAATTTTCACGAGTTAATTAAATATTATTGCATCATGTCCTATAATAATATGAAATTAACTTACCATATTAAATGATTATTTGTTTGCCTGTTTTCTGTTTTTGTATTGTGTATCTAAAGTCTTTACACAAAATTTAAAATATAATAAATTTGATAGTGGTTAAAAAGAGTAAATTTAAAAAGGGAAATAATTGGTCAATAAAAAAATAAGAAGAAATGACTATTATAGACTTAACCTTCGAAAATCTCACGCCATACAATATTTTCAATGTTTGATGAATCTGTTAATTCACTTTGAATAAATATCTTATCAGGATTTTTGCATCTCGATAAAGCTACGTACAACTGACCGTGAGAAAATAATGGTCGTCTAAGGAAAATCCCTAAAGAATCAAAACTTTGACCTTGTGATTTGTTAATCGTTATAGCAAAAGCTAATGTGATTGGAAATTGTTTTCTATGAAGAATAAATGGAAATGAAGAAGACTCGTTAGTAGTAAGTGTTATTCGTGGAATAAAAACTTTGCTACCAATATTTTCTCCTGTAATGATTTCTGCCTCGATGTTATACTCGTATAATTTTGTTATTTTTAAACGTGTACCATTACATAGACCGTCTGTGATACTTAAATTTCGAATTAACATTACTATTGCATTAATTTTTAAATTTAATTTGTGTGGTGGGAGACCCTCTCTAATATCATTTAACATTTCAATTGGATAATTAAGATGTATATTTTCATCAGTTTGATCTACACCTTTATGTGTTGCAAAATCTACACTATAATATGTTTTTGAATCTCCATATAACAATTATAAAACTTTATCGTTAATAATTTTAATATCCTCATTATGAGGAGCTAAGATAACGCTATTAATGGAAATGTTTTGATTTATATTACTATAAATTTGATCACAAACATTGTTAGTCTTGCAATTTGTAGGAATCTCAAATGGATTAAGTTTACCTTCTCCTAAATCTAATAATAATGATGAAAATGCAATATCATTAGATCGAATATTTTTTTTAAGTTTCAATATTTTGAAAAGTATCCATAATTTAGAATATTTAATTGTTTCTTCAACTATTGAATTTCTGTAACCATGTTTTATTACTGGAAGAATTTGCCTAAAATCACCACCCAAAACTATTAATTTTCCTCCAAACGGTAAATTATTATAACAAACATCTTGTAATGTGCGGTCTATTATTTCTAAAGCTTTTTTAGGAATCATGGATGCTTCATCCCAAATTATTAAATCGACTTCTCTTAATTTTTTTTTATCTGATTCTAATTCTAAGAATGCACTTTCTATACTACTAAGATCTAAAGGTAATCTAAAAGTCCTATGACTTGTCATTCCTTAAGGTAATAGAATAGAAGCAATACCAGTCCAAGCCATTGATAAAACTTTCTTATTTTGCGAAACATAATAATGTATCATTGTTTTATATAAAAAAGTTTTTCCGGAACCTCCAGGACCATCAATAAAAAACATTTTAGATTCATTACTCATAATATCTGTAAAAATAGAATGTTGCTCTTTATTTAATTTATTGAACATACATTTATAAATATTAGCACTATTCATCACATCTTCTGAAGATATTTCATCATTATTATTGATAAAACTATCTGGTTCAGGTAAACTAAAATCTTTACAAGACCTTTCCTCAGATTGTAATATTTTTTAATAAAAATAAAGTTTCGCATGGTCTGTTAAATAATAACAAATAATGTTACAAATTGTATATTAAACAGTGCAGAAATAAATAAAATACTATAATTTTTTATGAATATTCATTCAAAAATTAACGTGGGGGTTGGCGAGCGGAGCGAGCAGGGGGTTACCCCCCTAGTATATATATGTATATATATAATACTGATTACGTGATTGAGAGAAGAAAATTTACGGGAAAGGATAGACATCGCGAAAAGAAAAAAATTTCGTAAAATTTTAATTAGTTTTTCTCGCTAAGAAAGTGATCTTACTATTTAAATCCTTTTGCGATTTGAATGTCGGCATGTTAAAAGAAAGCAAAGATAAGATAGATTAGAAACCATGATTTCAAAATATAATAGAGTCGCAGCCCCAAAGGTGTCGCATTAGTTCCTTATACTTGCCATCCGCGCGGTACTGCTGTGTCCCTTGATTTGCGAGTGAAACTTGTTAAGAAGTCTTTTATTAACATATAGAAAGTCATCTACTGTAAGAAAGTTGTCCGTTGAAAGTTATTAATTAAAAAAATTACCCTTTGATTACAAAATCGAACGCATATACGAATTTCGCTACTGAAGTTACATTAAACTTGTTTAAAATTATTATTAAGGATGTTCCATAGTCAATTGAAATCCAAATTTCGCGCAACAAAATAGCAGACAACAAAAGAAACAACAAATAATAGAAAGAAAATTACGATAAACCAGTGCATAGTTGCCCTCCGTAATGCAATTATCTATCATTTCACGAAGTTTGAAATTAATATATAAATATTTAGCCGAATGGCATTTGAATAATATTTCGAAATCATGTCATTCAAATGCCAATACTTCGACAAAAAGAAGATTCTGGTACATAAGTTGTAAATAAACAGTGTTGCGGTTATGTTCAAAAGTATCGCGTATTGCCAGGTTTTACTACATGAAACTTCTGTAATTATAGTTTTTCAGCCACACTTACAGAACATTCTTCTTGCATCGATACAGAGATCTAGGTGTGTTGCGGGCTATTTTACAATCAACGGGCGACTTAGTTTATTTCCAACTTTAATGCCAGGACTTTCAGACGGTAGCTGCTTTTTTTATGCAAAAAGAATATTTTCAGCAAGTTTAGCTTAAGAATTATAATTAAAAAAAAAGAAACCTGTATTAATACACGGACTCTTTTGTAATTGAGGCGCGACCTTGTTAATTTATAATTTTTCTGCCACTACTGCCTTGCTTTTGATCACTTTTTAAACGTAAGAAGAAGGATCTTTCGTTGGCTAATGATCATTTAATAAAAAGTGACATCGATTGATAGAGTTAACGCATATTCGTCCCTGTTTGGTGGGTCCCGCGTGACGATGAGCTTTTGCTTGCTGTTGCAAAAGAAAATAGAGAGAGTTTGGCCATTTTCAATATTAGCAATTATATGATACTTCAACTACAGCATTTTATTATTCTGTGCTTTCAATTCTATTTATCATTTTTAATATTGTTAATATATTTTATACAATACGAGATATTTGTATACTTATATACTTATATACTATATATGTTGTTTGTGAAGGCCTTAACAAAAACTTGGGAAAGTAAAAGTATCCCTATGGAATTCGAATATATCCTAGAGAGAGCTTACGCAGTAGCACATTTACCTGCAGACAAAATTGGTGAAGGTTTCATGCTCATTACAAACCTTGTGGATAATCTGGCAAATGGAAATAACGTTGATCCTGTGATACTGCTGAAAGTGCAAGAATTTGCAGGTTACCTAAGAAGGTATTGGATGCCACTTGCAAACGTTCCGTCAGTCTTCCAAAAACCCGTGAGGACTAACAATACTTGCGAAAATGTTCACTTGTATGCAGCAAAAGGAATAGGAGAATGCCCCAACGTTTATAAAATGTTAGGTAAATAGAATAAATATTATTATAAGGGAGATGCTGGGAAAATGCAAAGGCAGATGCGCCCAGTATGGCTACTCGTAGCTATTTTGCGTGTAACTTTTTATTGAAGCAATTGAAATTTGTAAATTCAATGTTCCTTATACAATTTTCTACGGTAGAAAAAATGCAATATATAAATAGTACATTACGATACTAGTGGAATAAGTCGCACTTTACGGCACGCCGTGCCATGAAGGACGATATTATTCATTTCAATATAGATCTTTCCACTATACTATGTATAAATGAAAAGTTTCAATGTACACAAATTTGGGAATACTCGTGTTAGCCATGCTAAGGACGAAACCAATAAAAATATTGCAGCGAATATTCCGCGTAGAATAATAGTTAGAAGGTTTACAGCGTTCCAAACAAGTCGTTAAGGCCTAAGATTTACATATAAATTATAAGAAGGGCGTTAAATTAACAAATTCCTTATTTCTTCAATAATTATAAACATGATATATAGTTAAAATAAAAAGTCATGAACTATTAGTAAAAAACAATACAAATATACCAGATAATTTATGTAAAGAGTATCGGTATCATCTAGTCTAGATATTCTAAATTAATAAGACTCAACTAGTTCTACTGTGCGCATCTCCCTCAATCAAACTTAATAATTCATTTTATAAAAAATCGTTGTAGACTCAATGGAGAATCAAATGCAGAAAACAAAAATTAATTATGAAAAAGCTGAAAGGGGATTACTAATCACAGTTCCTCGGCCACGAGGTCTCGTAGAAGCTGATTTGGCTATATAACGAGCTGAAATTGAATTATAGTTTGGACGGTAATTGTTGTTATTATCTATTCTACATACATTTCATTTTCAATTTTGTCAACCTAATTTGATTGTGTTAAGTTTGATTGTTTCTAAAAATTCTCGCAAAGTGCGTTAACAATCATGTGAATTTTCGTAAAAATTTTGATCTGGCGTCTTACGCTTAAATTGTGACCCGACTCTCAACTTTCATATGGAACAAAATGAGGCGCGGTACGTTGCAATTGAACCAAAAGTACAAAGGGTCTCCCCCATTAAGATAGGCGAAATGCCCTTGATCTAGTTTTGAAAATAAACTGTTGGAACTTGTTCGGATACTAAAAGAAAGTAAGCTCTGTCCCTCTTGGACCGTCACTTTCCCCCCTCCGCCCCCTATAAGGCCCAAAAACCACATTTTTCAGATATTAATTTTGATCTCAATAACAACAGCTAAAAAAATCTAAAAAAATTCAAGCTAATATTTCGATAAATAACCAATGTACCTCAATTATTTCAGACTCATTGATGGTCATCTTCAAGGTAAAATAAAATAAAGAAAACTTTAATTGCGTGTTAAGTACCCTTAAAATGGATCTACAACAAATTTTTTTTCAAAATACGTGTTTTTACTTCAGATAAATGCTCCAAATATTTATATTAGCTTCCTATTCGCAAAAAAACTTCATTTTATTAGGTTATTTTGACCCGTATCTAATCGTCGACACATTGAATCTCTTTGAAAAAAATACTTTTTGTTAAAAATGTACTAGAAAATACCCCTGAATTTTTTTAAGCTTTTGAAAGGTCACCTCGATGATTAAAAAAATTAAAAATCCTCAAAAACGTGTGTAAAACGCTTAAAAATAACATTAAAACCCTGATTATTTTTATCTAAGTACTGTAACTACCACAATTTTGTTTTTTTAACATACACATTTATTAATTTCTAAATTATATTGCGCTTCTAAATTATACAGCTCAAACTAATATCCAGTTTAACTTAATACAGAATAATGCAATATTTTATATTTTTTAGTAAATTCATCAGAACTAACTAGACTACGACCATTAATAACTTTTTGATAAACCTATGATAAACTTCAAGTACACAATTCAAATTAAAATATAGCATTTATATTACAGTTGAAATCAACTTCACTTTATAAAATAGTGTGAGTTATTAAACATAAAATAGAGTTAGAAAAATTGTAAATTACTTTATTTTAATAAAATGTAAAAAAAAACAAACCTACAAAAAGAAACAATTGTCTCATTCATATGAATAAGCTCTCTTCTAAAAGGGCAATAACTGCTCTTTTCGTGCAGAGCAATAGCTGATTTTTACATGCGTAGAGTTACTCACGTGTGTTATTGTCAATCATATCATATTTAAAGAAAATGTATAAATGCTTTCTTTAACGTCTAATTATTCATATAACATCGAAATATCTATAGATTGTGTTTACAACTACGTTTATAAATTTTGTTTGAAAATAATGAATGCATATTTTTAAGTTGAATATTCCGATCGATTTAACGGGGTTTAATATGCATTTTACAGTTGCATTGCAAAGTTCTTTACGTATAATATTAAATAAGTATTTTAATATACATAATTTTGGAAATATAAATTAAATTAATACATTAATAACTTCTATAAACCATACTTCGTAGTAATGAAATATCTGTTTAAAGTTTTTGTTTACAAAACATAAGTGGAAGTCATATATAACCTCAAAATAATGTTAAGTAATGAAACGTTCGGATATTATTAACGTGCATATAACCTTTTCTTAACTTATCTTGAAGTGCAAAATAGAATTCTCCAAAATAATATTTTTTTAAAAATGCTTGCATGCTCATTGAATTGCCTCTTATATTATGAGTTTAGGGTAGGATATACGGTTTACACTTACATTTTTCGCATGAGTGTGGTGTTTCCATCCATGTAAGTTAATTAATGAACCCTTTCGCGAGTGGCGTTACTTTCGGTCAACGCAAGTGTAGTATTCTGCAAAAGGGCAACTACTGCCCCTTTGAAGGAAAATAGTATCCCTTTCTTAAAAAACCAAAAAAATGAACTATCTGGAATTTCTCCAATGACTCACCTTTAAAATGTTGATAAAATCGCAATATAATTTAGAAATTAATAAACGTGTATGTTAAAAAAACAAAATTGTGGTAGTTACAGTACTTAGATAAAAATAATCAGGGTTTTAATGGTACTTTTAAGCTTTTTACACACTTGTTTGAGGATTTTAATTTTTTTTAATCATCAAGGTGACCTTTAAAAAATTGAAAATAATTCAGGGGTATTTTCTACTACATTTTTAACAAAAACTAGTTTTACCCGTTGAACGTCCTTAAGGATCACGCTAGAAAGGGACTATTTCTTCCCCTGATTGCACAATGTACTAGTGCTTGACCAAAAAATGATATTTAGTCTTTTTATTTTTATTTTGTTTTCTTTTGCAAAGAATCAAAATCTTATCATGTTTTGTCAAAGAAATTCGAAACAATTATAAAAATTATTCTTATTTATCATAGCTATAATGTGGAAGAATTTCTGACGCACGTCGCTGGTTTGAGGCGTTATCATTTGGCAAGCGGTTAGTACATTTATCTTTACAAGAAGTAAATACGCAGTCTCATAGATATTATTTTATTTTATATATTTTTTGGAAATAAATTTTGTGAATATATTCTCGTCTGAAAAGAGTTCATATCTAGTTAAAACTTGTATAACCTGGATGTAAAAGAGGCATTAAAACAAGAAAAAAATTGAAAATCCAATGCTCATTCAGACGATTTTTACTTATATACGTTTGATTATCGTTACTTGATAGTTATTAATCGTGAATCTTACAATTACATACATTTTTTTTCAAATGACGCCCGTTATTATTATTATTGTTTGGTCTGGGTGGACCATTGGGTCCTGATGCCTAGGCTTACGCCCTTTGCATCCCCGGTAGTTAACTAGTGGTTGTACCAGACTAGTTTTGTCGTTTGAGGATCAGCATATCAGGTGGTATGCACCATTCCTGTATTGCTTATTCCTCAGGGTAAGAGGTGTTAGGTGGTATGCCCCATTCCTGTGTATCTTATTCCGTTAGTGAATTGTACATCGTCCTAACGGTCAGTGCCTGGATCGCTATTGGTTCGCACGTCGTCGTCCCCAACGCCCTATGTCTCTTTTCGGCTAGGGCTAAGCAGTGGCATAATACATGTATACTGCTTTCCTCGTTTTGGTTACACCACCTGCATACTGGTGAGTTCTCTCGACCTATAGTGTGCTGGTGGTATCCCAGCGTCCCGTGTCCGGTAATTAGCTGAGTGAAGATCTTTGCCTCTGCTCTGGTCAGATCTCGCATCTCTGACGCCCAGTCCTCTCTGATGCGTGATCCTATCAGTTTTTTGGCTTGTCTGCACCCGTTGCTTTCGCACCATTCTTTTAGGTGTCGCTCTCTCAGCCAGTCGTACACCGCCTCTTTGACGGTACACGCCTGAATGCCAACGGCGGGTTCCGGTCCAAGTAAGTCTTGTCCCGCTGCTATTCCGGCTAGTTCGTCCGCAATCTCGTTTCCCCTGATTCCATGGTGTCCGGGAACCCAGTAGAGGGTGAGTCTGCGTACTTTCCCACCGAGTCTGTTTAAAGCCGTTATGCAGTCCCACACCAGTCTGGAGGAGGTGCTAGAGCCACCCAGCGCTGCTAGGGCGGCTCTGCTGTCCGTACAGATATTGATGCAGTCCTGCCTTTTTTCCTCGAGCGCGAGTTGTGCACAGAGTAGGATAGCTGTTACTTCCGCCTGGAAGACGGTGGCGTGCCTTCCGAGCGGTGTTATAAGCCTTTTTCCGGGCCTTCTCCGGAAGACTCCAGCTCCCGCCCTGCCTTTCTTTCTGGCTCCATCTGTGTACCAGGTTTCACCTGCGGATGGACCAGGGTCGTGTTCGCTCCAGTCTTCCCTTGATGGGATTTGGATGTGATATCCTTTCTCAAAATTAAATCTACGTACTGTCTTGTCCAGTCTCATTGACAATACAGCATAGTCTTTTCCTTTGATCTGTTTTTTTGTGTGTTCCCCTTTTTCTCTCCACAGTCCATGATTTTTCAGACGGTGTGCTGCTATAAAGGCTGCCGCCTGGATTGTTCTGTGGAAGGGCTCAACGCCAGTGATGGCTCCAAGGGCTGCCGTTGGGGTGGTTCTCATAGCCCCTGTTGCCGCCCTTAGGATCCACCCCCTGAGCGTTTCGAGTTTCTTTTGTACTGTCTTCAGATCTGTCCTTTTCCACCACACTGTAGCCGCGTAGGTCAGTCTTGGTTTCAGGATACAATTGTATATCCATAGGACTGTTTTGTAGCTCAAGCCCCAGCTCTGCCCAATGGCTCTTCTACACATCCAGAAGGCTGATGTGAATTTCTTGTACTGTTGGTCTATTTGAGGCTTCCAGTACAGTTTTTTGTCTAAAATTACGCCTAGGTATTTTGCTTGCTCCTTAATTTGTATTTCCTGTCCTCGCATCATTAGCATTCGTGCCGGTCCTATCTTGTACTTTCTGGTGAAGACAACAACCTCCGTTTTCCGGGGATTGATAGATAGGCCTTTATCCTCGCACCATTTACTTAGGTGCCTCACTGTCGACTCGGTGATGTCCAGTAGGGTGTTCAGATGTTTGCCTCTGGTGATTATAAGTATATCGTCTGCGTAGCCGACCGCTGATACTCCCAGGTTGGTCAGCATCCTTAGTGCTCCATCTATCACCATGCCCCACAGAGTTGGGGAAAGAACCCCTCCTTGTGGGCATCCGTTGCCGACGGAGCCTTTGACGGTGGTGTTACCTCTTGTAACTGTCAGTTTCCGGTTGCTTAGCATGTTCGTGATCCACTTAATTAGCGAATCAGGTATTCCCTTATCCTTGGCTGCTTTGCAGATACTATCTGTGGTCGTGTTGTTAAAAGCCCCTTCCGCATCGAGAAAGGCTCCCACGGCGTATCCTCCGCTTTCGATCTGTTCTTCGATGAGCGAGACAGCTACGTGCAGGGCTGATTCTGTTGATCTTCCTTCTCTATATGCATGTTGTTCGTTGCACAATGGGTTGTTCTTCAAGATATGGTCTTTTATATACCTATTCACCAGCCGCTCAAGCGTTTTGAGCATGAATGACGTCAGACAGATAGGTCTGAAATCCTTAGCGGTGTTATAGCTTCCTTTGCCGGCTTTCGGGATGAAAACCACCTTAGCTGTCCTCCAGCATTTTGGCGTGTATCCGGCTGCAATGCTGGCCCGTGTAAGTCGTACCAAAGGTCCGATGATTATGTCGACTCCTTCTTTGAGCAGAATCGGGAGGATTCCATCCTCTCCCGGTGACTTGTAGGAATCAAAGGAGCTTATGACCCACCTCAGATTTGTCGGCGAGACAATCAGATTAGCGAGTTCCCTGCAGCCACTGATGTGGCGCGAACCCTCGCCACCGGTTTCCACCTGGTCCTCCGCCGTCTCGCATGTATCCCCCGCTATCGTGAAGCCGGGGAAGTTCCGTCTCTCTCGTCCGATTCCGTATACTTGCCTGTTGGGAGTTTAACCGCTCCCAGCCAGGCTTCGGGATTGCGAGCTAGGATCTTGTTAAGCCTAGCCGCCTCTTTACCAGATTCCACGTTACTGCAGTACTCTCTCCAGCTTTCAGTCTGGGCTTTCCTTACTGCGTGGCGATATTCCTTCTGTTTACTTCTCCAGGTTATCCATTGCTGGTTATCGTTGCTCCTAACTGCTTTCTTGAGTAGAGCTTTGGTCTCTTTCTTCAGTTTTTCCAACCGGTTATTCCACCAGGGTACTTCATATTTGCCTCTGCCTCTCACCAGTTTGCAGTTGGCTTCATATGCTTCAATGATGGCCCTCTGCAGCGATTCCGCCGCGGTGTTGAGCTCTCCTATCGTGTGGATCTCCTTTGGGAACCCTCTTTTTAGGTCTTTCCTTTCTAGGTCTTTCCTGTATTCTTCTCAGTTCGTGCGCCTGGGATTCCTGATCCACGTTTCCTGTTGTCGCGTTTCTCCTGTAATCATAAAACAAATTTGTGCATGGTCGGAGAGTGAGGGTTCGTCCGACACTCTCCAGTCCCTAGTATATCCCACTAGCTGCCTTGAGCAGAGTGTGATGTCAATTACCTCTCTCCTCCTTACATTCATGAAGGTTGGTTCGTTACCTCTGTTGATGATCTCCAGGTTAGTGGTGGTCAAGTACTCGAGTAGGGTCGTCCCCCGGTCGTTAGTGTTTGTGCTTCCCCATACCAGATGATGTGCGTTAGCGTCACATCCGACAACCAGGGGGAGTCCCCTTTCCTCACAGTATTCCACCAGCCTGGATACTTCCTCTGTTGGTGATTCCTTTTCGAATGGGAGATATGCCGAGGCGATAATCACCCGCTGCCTGCCCACTCCTCTTGCTACCTCCATGGCTAAAACAGCAAGGTCAGCTGTGCATAGGTCCAGTAGTGGTGTCGTCTCCAGACCCTTCGTCACGATGCACGCCCTTGTTCTTTCATTGCCTGGGCCCTTGATGACCTTGCCTGCCCCTCCAAGCCCTCTTATCGTTCCTCTGTAACACCAAGGCTCTTGTATTAGTGCTATGGCTGTGTGCACCGCTGCCAAACGCCTGGTTAATACCGCCGAGGCGTCCTTGCTGCGGTGCAAGTTGATCTGCGTTACTGGAATGTCTGTCGAAGCCATGATTGACAGCAACAGCTCCCCCAACGCTTGGTGTTCTTTACTGCGACTCGGTCAGGGAGTATTTAAAGCTCACCTTCCCGATGTCGTAGTAGGCTTTATTGTCCATCCCCGAAAGCGTTCTAATACCACTTTCGGGGATGCCCAGTACCAATAAGGTGCCTTCGGCCTCCTCACCCGATTTCTTTTCGGCGTTGAGGATCCTCCACGCCCCTGTTTTTAGGGTGGGGTTGTACCTTTGCAGCCTCGCCAGCACCGTTACTGCCTCCTCTGGTTTCCCAGGGACCCAGACCACGGTCCTGACTACTTTCTGCAGAAGCTCAACCCCTCCCACCTTGATTTTGGCTCCCTCCCAGATGTCCAGCTTGGGGATGCAGGATGCTGCCCAGGTTCTGGCACTCTGGTCGGTCGCCACCATCACAATGGCCCCCCCCTTGCAGAAGGACTCCTCGAAGCGGGGTAGCGGCAGTTCGGAGGGGATTTTATCCACCTCTTCCCTCATCGCGTTCCTGAAGCGCTTGAACCTTTCATAGGTTATAAGCGCCTCAGGGTATCCCTCTTCGACGATGACCATCGTCAAGGGGTTGGTCCTCTGCGCCAGTGACAGCGTCTGCACCACAGCTTCCCTCTCCCTCGGTTTCTTGGGGGCTTTCTGCCCCTCCGGGGGAGTGTCCGCTGCGGTCTTCGGTCTTTTCTTATGACGCCCGTTAAAAAATTAAAAAATTCAAAATTCCGGTTACATTTTGTACTGTAGATAATACTTTTGTTTTTGATAAAGGTTTATAGTTTAATCACTTACCGTTTTATGGATATTTAAAAAATTACATTATATATAACAAATCGCATGACCACTTTTAGACATTCCACCCTGCAATTTCGTATAAATAAAGGCAACATAGAAATCACCTTGGTTACCTACTGGCTATTCAAGTCGGACGAAAATTGCTCTGCTCCTATACTATTTGTTCTTTTATTACTTTGCGAAGTATTCTCACAATAAATTATGGAATAATATCGTATCAACATTTTATAGCACTGCTTGCTTTGAATCCGCATTTAAGTAACCCCTATCCGTGTCGCAAGCAGTCCTTTCTGTCGCCGTGCGTATCACCCTCACTACGTTCGAGCGCTACCCTTATGTAGCTAAAAAGAACTGCTTATAACACGAATGGGTGTAACTTGAGGAATTAAAGCAAGCAGCGTTTTAAAATAGTGCACGATGGACGTGTCTTCAGAATGACAGTTGTATAATAATGAACTATTTAGTTAGCAATTCGTTTAAAAATAGTAAGGTTACTTCATAACAAAATTCTATAAATACAGTACAAATTGATATTTATCGAGTAGTATCGTACGGAATGGTTAAATGATGTTACAACAATGTTAGAAAACATGTTTTATTGCTTTTAGAAAAATGCACAAAGTTTTTGATCATTTTCTTTCACTGCTAGTCACAAAATTAATTTCCAGTGATCAGACATAACGGGCTCAAGAAATAAAAATATATTTTATTAGTCAGTAATGTAGTAGTAGAAAAATAAATGATTATATACAACAAAAATAAGAAATAAATATTTTATTAGTGCATGAATACAATGAGCGCATGCGGCGGCCTGCACGAGTAGTTGAAGAAGAAGAGGAGGATGAAGAAGAAGAAGAGGGAGCAGAAAACAATGAAGATATTAATGTACAAGAACAGGAAAATGTACACTTTGGTATCAACGACGTTCAATATCTACGAGATGAACTAAACCCTAACGCTGGACCCGGTACGTCATAATGTCTCAATAATATTTTTATAAATATATGTATTTCGCGATGTACGCAACGTAATTGAATATTCGTCTTATTTTTTAACTTAATTTTAAATGGTAAACCTTGCTTGGGAAAATGGATCCTTCCGAATTTAAAACTTTTCTAAACTGTGCTTCTTTCAGGCATGAAAAAAAATGTATTTCTAACATTAATTTAATTTAAATTTGTAGGACACATACTCGAAAACGAGGCGAGGGTGCGCCGACGACGACTGCATTACAGTAAGTTAATAGTAATTTTCCGCACGAGTGCGCAAAATACTTTCCCGCACTACTTTACCGCAATAATACGTAGCGATACAAGTGATACAAACTATTTACTATCATGCAGTCAGAGATGCAGAGCAGATGCATGAGCCCGTAGCTGAGCCAAACGTAGCACTTGGACGACGACGGGCCGCTCCTGCAGCAGCTCAGCCAGAACAGATTGTTCAGAGGAGAAGAGGAAGACCTCGTCGAAATGCTGGTGCTGTCGAAGAACAGCCAGCTGTACGTAGACGAGGCAGACCACGACAAAACCACAATGCACCCGATGAAGTAGCAGTGGCGCAACCAGCCCCACGAAGACGAGGCAGGCCGCGACGCAATGAAAATTTGCCCCCCGAACCAATGATTGAGGCAATAAATGAGGAACCAATCGATGAGGTAATAAATGAGGAACCAATCGATGAGGCAATAAATAAGGAACCAATCGATGAGGCAATAAATGAGGAACCAATCGATGAGACAGGCATTGAGGAACGCATTGAAGATGTGAATCCCCTTGAAGCGGCCGTAGAGAACCCTGCCGGACCAGACGTTGAGGAAGCTATCGAACCTTTGCTCGATCGTCCGATAGTACCGCAGAAGAAGAGAAGGGTTCGCCACGGTGGCAGGAATTCAAGTGAGTAATATTTTTGGAGTAATTAATAGTATAAAATATTTTAAAGTTCAATTCTCGTTGCAAAGAAATCAAATACATATTTTGTAATAGTTGCAAAATTAATTATTCAACTTTTATTTATGTATATTATAATTTATATCTATATTTTGTTAATATGTTTTATAGAAAATCTACAATGTAGCAGGTATTCATACATAAAAACATTATTTATAAGTTATTGAAAACATGATTTTATTTAGAAAGTTTGAGTCTCGTAATTAGCCGGTTAAAAAAAATTTCATGCAATTTAAATTTTTAGAATCATGTTTCTTCATTTATTCATTTTATTCTAAAGTAGTACAGTATGCAAATAGTGTGCAAAATAGATAATTCTCGCATTATTGAAGTTCATTGCACAAATATACGCAACACGCACGCATGAATATGTCCTATACTCGTTTTTCGCAGTAAGATAAAAAGGCTAAAAAATGCAACGAGACATCAGTCTCGTGCAAAATGTATACAAGTAGGCACACAAACATCGCGAGCGAAAGGCAGACCCGCACGACAATAACATGAGCACAAGCCGAGTGCTCATGGATAGCAACACGTGCTCGTATAGTGTAAACATAGCCGCGAACGAAACCGACGACGGGCGCAAACAAAACAACGCACACTACCGAAAAGAGCACGGTAAGCACCACACAAGTACACCAGCAACACTCGACCCAATCACCACCAGAGGGCGTTGGCGCCAGCGACTTGGGCTATATAAGCCCAGCCGCAACAGCACGGCGGCAGTTCGATCAGAGCTCCCGATCCGAGCGTTGCCGTGAGCACACGACACCGCTAGGAGGGCCCTAGAAGAACTGACGATATCTGGCCGTTTCGTGCGCACACGTAACGGCACAGATACCGAAACTACCGTACTAAACCGCTAGACCCCGTTCCATTGTTTCGACCGTTCTTGTTGCCGCTGTGCGCACACAGGGTAGGGGGGGAATAGGAACCAGTGCCGAGTCCATACGAGATCGTGCGCACACGTTCTCGCGAGAACTTCGCAAGAGACAAGTACACACCCAACCGAACCGCCGTGCTCGAAGCGTAGTTAATAAGTAGGCGAAACATACAAGGCGACCGAACTAGCGTTATCAATGTTAAGCGAAATTAATGTAAGCGACAACTAGCGTAGGATTAAGGACCGTACCGTTAATTGATAAGTACCGCGATTACCGCTTAGATTCTAAGACATAACTGTAAGAGATAAGTCTTCTTAAAAGCGCACTTTGTTTGGTTACAGATAGCGAATGACGACGCACTGTAGAAGACATTGTAAATATATATAATTATTAAAGTTAACCAAACGGAGTTATTTCTAACCTCACCCCTTTCCGAATCCTGAATCCCGACTGACAAAATCCGGGGCAAGGGGAACGCAACCGTTACAAAAAAATAAAATAAATTAAAAATAAATAAATTAATGAAATAATTCGACGAATTAAAATAAAAAAACCTATGAATTAAAAATAATGAAACATGCAAAGAAAATTCGAAAGATAAAAAAAGATAAATACAATTCAATATGTAGGGAAATAAAATATTTAATAAAAAAAGAAACATGAAAAGTGAAATATAAATAAACAATTAAAGAATTAACCGAACCATAAATTAAAATATTGAACTATAACTAAGATAAAGTACAATTTGAGAGGAAAAGTTATTGTTCGCGTACCTTGTGTATGTATTTTATAGAATTTCAGTTGAATATCTTCATTGTTTTTACTCATGTTTACGTTCATACCGTCGTGACCATTCGTGAAAAAGAGTGCCGAGTGGCACCACTTTCACTGATGTTCACGACATGTGAGATAAGTCATGTCTATAAATCCGTTGATCAGTGAAATTTGAGTGCTGAGTAGCACCGTCTTTTGCTAATCTTCGTATTTTATGACTGTTGACTGAACATTGAGCGTATAAACATAATAGCTTGTTGATGACTAGAACTTTCAAATAACTCTAGATTTAAAATAGTTCGAATGAATTTAGTAGAAAAATAAAACAAAACGTTTATAGCCGTCTTTAAATTTAACAACAGTTTCAGATATTTCAAATAGGCTTATGTTATGTTTGTGTTCTTACAGTCGTGACCATTCATGAAAAAGAGTGCCGAGTGGCACCACTTTCACGGATGTTCAGGATGTGTGAGAAAAGAGTTATCATGTCTATAAATTCGTTCATCAGTGAAATTTGAGTGCTGAGTAGCACCGCTTTTTGCTAATTTTCGCATTTTGTAACTATTGACTTAATATTAAGTAATAAAAAAAAAAAGGTAACAAAAATATGTTTTCAATACATATTATTATTAAGACAAAATTATTATCCGAAGTTTGTTAAGCTGTAATGTTTATAATTTGCGTTACTTTGGTAACGAACATAATCAAAAAGATAAATGTATGTTGTCACAATGTCAGTAACTGATTTGTAATCATAAAATCAGAACATATTTTTATGCTGCACTTTTAAAAATAGTTTATATAAATAACATTGAAGGATAATGTCGTTGAAAATAAAAATTGTTTTATCTTTTAATTACTAAACATTTTCTTAGAATTGTCCATTATCGCCATTACTGAATGCTGTAAAGCAAAGAGAGAGATTATATGATTGGTTCAAAATAATAGGTATGCGCTTCAGCAAAGTTCAGGCGCGCGACGCACGCAGTTCAAATTCTAGTATATCAATTTCGCGAAATGAAATCATGTTTTCATGATTGGTTTGATTATATACTATTTTGAGTTAATGTAATGGAAAAAAAATTGCAATGTAATATAATAATTTTTTTTTCCCTCAAGTTTGCAATGTATGCTACACGAGGGTCCATCTGCATAAATTGCCAACCTGCCCTCACCGTATCTGCAACAATTGCGTACGCAATCTCATTACAAGGAAATCCCCAACTTGCAGAACACCAATAACAACTTATTTGCCGGAACACTTGATGGGAGGCGAAGCGTGGAATCGGAATATGCCGGAACAACTCCAGCTGCCGTTTCATGCAGAACTGATGGAAGATGCAATGAATCAAGTAGAATTGTGAATAACATAGGTAGATTATGTATTTACATAAGTTTTATAAGTCTAAATGGATTGAAACGATTTTCACGATTGTATTTAATTATTCTTCATTATTGAATTTTCATATCCCATGAAGGATATTGAAAAAATCCAAAAACAGCGAGGACAGCGTGAACAGCGAGGACAACGAGGACAACAAGGACAGCTACAACAGCGAAGACAACGAGGACAGCGTGGACAGCCAGGACAGCTACAACAGCGAGGACAACGAGGACAGCGTGGACAACGTGGACAACGAGGACAACGAGGACAACGAGGACAACGAAGACAACGAGGACAGCGACGACAGCTACGACAGCGAGGGCAGCGAAGACAACGCGGACAGCTGCGACATCGGGGACAGCAATGACATCAAGGACAGCTAAGATATCATGCACACGCACGCGCACACGCACATACACCCACCGTCAAAAGAAACTTTAAATACTAAGAAAGCGTCACGTTCTGCGCATTGTTAAGTGACGTAAGATTGACTGAAGTCAGGTAGTGTAAGGTGTACCAGAACGCATACAAAAAACGCCGTGATTCACCTAATCCTTTCTGACTCTAGTCAATTTTATGCGACCTGACGGTGCGCAACACACGGCGCGGTTTCTTTTTTTAAAATTTCAATTAATGGAGGATATACATACATACATATACATACATCATACTCACACGCCCATACACGCGCAGACGCACACGCTTACAAACGTACATATATACTTAATCACACAATCACGCAGACGCAAACAAATACATATGTGGATTAGGCCTATACCATGAGTAGTATATGGGCTGGTATGGAGAGACTGGGCGTGGCCTAGAGTGACGTCACCAGTCCGTGGCTGGCGCCAGTTGTTTATGTAAACAGAAGTCCATGTTTATATAAACAGTGGCTAATAAGGTTAATAAACATAATTTACGACCGTTACTGTCATAAACAGTCTGTCATCGATGGGTGCCTTTTGTTTATTTATAAATAATTATAAATAATTTTTAAAAAAAGCTATATCCCGATAAACAGTTTATCATCGATTGCCTTTTGTTTATTTATAAATAATTATAAATAATTTTAAAAAAAAGCTATATCTCGCACACGATGCCAGCCCTCCCCCCTTTTACCCAAACAGACCCGAGCGCGACTCTCTCTCTCTCTCTCTGTCTCTCTCTCTCCCTCTCTCTCTCTCTCTCTTTCGCTGTTTACTCCATACTGGCCCCGAGCTCGAACGCACGTGCGCGACTCTCGCTATACCAGCCCGTAGCCCCCCTCTCCTTTTACACTATAGTAGCCCGTGAGCTCTGGCGCGGTGGCTCCCGCCGCTCATGTACCGGACCTGCTTCTCTCTCTCCCCTCTCTACGCCATACTCACGCGCGTCCGCCAAAGCTGCCGTCTACCTGCCGTATACCTGCAGCTTGTCTTTTATTGCCCTTGCCCCGGCTCTGATCCTTTCTGCGCTGTAATAATGAGTAACCTGTATGGTTTCCTACTACACGGTGCCGCAAAGCCTACTCTAAATTTAAGCTTTGGGGTTTATTGAAGGGATTTGTACACATTAAAAAATAGAGAAATTTTTCGTTTGATACAATCTTATATTTATTAAATGAAACAGTAAAAATTGTATACATGATATATTTATGTGTGTATGTGTGTGTGTGTGTGTGTGTGTGTGTAGAACAATGAAGCATATATACCGCTTGCGATTCTGGCTAAGCCAAACGCATAGATTTCTGTTGAAACTACATCTAAAACGTCGACGCTTACAGTAGCGAAATTTAACTTTGTCTTAACAATTTCGTCTATTTTATATTTATGAAGAGCGTAATATTGTTTGAACGAGTTTACATTTTTCAGAATTTCACGACACACTTCAGCCTCTTCTCTTTTCAAAGCGTCTTTTATATAATCGAAAATTGAGTCCACGCTGCGAGTAACTAATCCCGAAAGCTCCTCGAGCTGTTTAAAACGCAAATCGATGCACTCTTTTATCTGTCTTAAGCCAGCGAACGTTTGTTGATGCATAATTACACTAGGCGGACTCTCGTACTTTTTCTGCTTCTTGCACGCAGGCTGTGCAGGTGGATGCTGTTGTGTTTCATCGTCATGGCCGCCGACACTGCTGATGAACTGCTGACCGTTGTGGGTTGTCATTTCTGCTGTAGGTGGTGAAGTTGGTGTTGGCCTCTCATCGATACCGATCGCCCTTGCTCCGAAGCTGTTTGTGAACGTGATATCGTGATTTGGAAGAAGGATCTTGCTAGGATTTCCAAAATCCTGGTAGAACGTGAAGGAGTGATTCAGATATGCATCTATAGCCCCATCTGATCTTTGATTACTTCCCAGCTGTGTGTGTCGAGTGTCACATACTTGGCTGGTGATCCATTTGCACAAATTTTCAACACTGCTCTGTAGTAACCGCTGTAATACTCCAGGCCTATGGTTGCACGTTTGCAGTTTGATTTGTTGAGCGCGTACGTTATCGAGTACAACAAGTTGCACGTGATCGACTTATTTTTCCAAGACTCGGCACTTGGTGCTGCTGATGCTGCTGCTGGCGAATCCATTGCAAAGATTTTTTACACACACGAAGTCTACTTGACGAGAGTGTTCTTACTCGCAGATCTTTCTAGAAACGGCCGTTACAGTATTTACATTCCATATTAAAACGAGCATTTAATGCTACCGTCACAGCTAGTACGTTTGTATAAACTACTCAGATAATAAACATCCGGTCTTGGCTGTGCAGATCTGATTACAGTAACCCCGACCTGTAGAACTCGTGCGTGGGAATGCGTTGATTCGATGATGGCGATGACGCTTTGTTTTATTTTGCATTCTTTTCATGAGCCTTCGATAAAACTTAACGGCTAATGCGTCATTCTTGACAAAGTCTGATGAAAAAAAAACGTAGATATTTTCGCAGAGAAATGCCACTACACTTATGATACAGAAACATAATGCAGTGTTCGCCACATACTTTAGAGTCGACGCTCTGTACTTATTTTTTATTCCAGTCGAATCGCGTGCAGTTTTTTCTGAGTCGATCGAGATGATGCTTTGATACGGGTGCAACTCCGTAGCTGTCAAAGTAAATTCCGTATCCATTTTTATCTATAAAGATGGCAACCCAATGTGATCCTGGCTGATCGGACGTGTCGAGATTCGTTACAATAGCTGTCGGTGTGGAGAGCAATTTCGGAACGAGATTAGCAGCGTAAACTCCTATTGAATCGGCTTTTAATTCTCTAATAGCTGTGATTATTTGACGCGTATTCATGTTGATGGTACATCTACGTATTCTTCTTCTTCTACCATACCATCTTTTTTCTCGTCAACTTCTTTTTTAATTCCGTCCACAACGTTGCTAGCGCGAAATCTTTCGGGATAGTGATATCTCTCCATCTGCAGCCGATCGTAATCTAATATAGCTTGGTACATTACTTGGCTATTTATCTCGTACGGATCGCTTCGATGAGGACTGGCAACGATTGAGTGTATCCACCTTCTGATTTGATAGGCTCGACGCAGTGCGCAAAAATTTTTCTTGTTCTCGAATTTCTTGATACCGTGGCTGGTGCACAGCAAGACGTTAGGGAATTGCACAGAGAGCTCGTCAAACGAAGGAGCACTAAAATCTTCTAAATTGATGATTCTTCGAGCCACTACTTTTTCCAAAAACTTGGCTTTTACCTGACCACGGACATATACACGGCGCGCGTCTTTCACCAAGTTGCACAGATTACGACGCAGATTCTTTAAGGAGATATCTCCATCGTGCCACTCTAAACCGTATACATCGAGAGTGCAGTAATTATTCGTCTGCTGCATATCCGTGGGTAATTCGGTAAAACTGCACGGCGCGCGAATGATCCAATGGCCAACTATACGGCTCTGGAGAGATAAAACTCCAACTTCTTTGGGAATAAATTTTTTATTTATATCCCGAAAACCTTGAATATCGATCACGTAGTCCGTCATGATGACGATGATGCTGTTGCTGCTCGAGTACGTTAGGTGCTGGCTGTTTCGAGAGGGAGACTAACTGCAGACTGTCATCGCGCTCGCTTTATGAAGCGCGAATCAAAAATTTTTTTTGAGGCGCTGCGATCGAGTCTGCGTGCGCATCAAGCGCTAAAATCCGTTATGATTTGGCGATTAGAGTCGATTTCCAGAACGTTGTCGTACTCTGCGTAAACGATACAGTTGATAGCAGTGAAAAGAGCCGTCTCAAATCTTACTTCTATGCTTATGCTACCCGAGCGCACGAGATTCCAATGTGTGGCACAGTGTGCCGATAAATCAGGAGTGAGATCGAAGGCCGTCAAAAAATTGCCTTTGTAATAGTTGTAGCGATTAATGCCAAAACCTTCGTTGAGAAAATGTACGCCTGTGCCCGTGTAAAGTGTTTGAAAAGCGTCAATGTAGAGTTTGTCGAGACCCGTGAAACGTGGCTGCAAAGGTTTGCTTGGAATTTGTATGCCGTCGACGTAGAGAGAAATATAATTTATAGAGAAGTGTTGAAAATTAAAAGGGTTTAATGCGCGGTTTCCGTTGAATGCTTTGTTTTCCACAAAACCACAGATACTATAAGTGTATAATACACAGAACTATAAGTGTAGCTTCTTTGATGCTGAGTTTGAATTTTCCATCGGTTGTCGCATCCATCAGACGAAAAGCATCCTTACTCCTCACTAGACGTACGCGCATTTCTACGCCATTAATCAGCATTTTATCCTGATTAAAGAGGTCGTGATGTAGATGCCCAATCATGTCAAAGTATCATCGATTCTGTGTAAAATATTTGCGATTTTCCAGCCCTTTGTTCGCGATTATAGGTGCTGTGGCAGTGCTCACCGCATTAGCTGGAATTTTTCGAAATAAACCTCCGAGCCACGCACCTACACCTCGTCCGCGCTGATACGTTGAGCCGGAATAGACGTGTCTCACTCCTCCACCGCCTACTTGCTCGTCGTAGTAGCGTATGTAGTGACTCATTGTTGCTCTCTCTCTCTTTACCCCTCTCTTCCTCTCTCTCTCTCTCTCTCTCTCTCTCTCTCTCTCTCTCTCTCTCTCTCTCTCTCTACCGATTACGTTTAAAGTGAAGCGTAACCGTCAGCGTTCCATATTCGAATGGTATTCGCACTCCGTGCTGATCCCTTATATCTATGACAATCGAGCGAAAACTGTGATGTAAAAGTGGAATATAATGAGCAGCTGCAAAATGTCTCACAATATTACTGCCGAATTTGTATTTTGCACTATCCACGGAAACTATACGCAGTAGAGCAGTTTGAGTATCGCCTACAGTGTGTGGCTCGCATACATCCGTGTACACGTAGAGCTGATCACTATACTTAACTTTTGTAACCGTACGGGAGCGATAACCCGGGGGTAACATACCTACGCTTTTTTAAAACTATGCTACACGATT
This sequence comes from Muscidifurax raptorellus, assembly GCA_020010945.3. Lineage (NCBI taxonomy): Eukaryota > Metazoa > Arthropoda > Insecta > Hymenoptera > Pteromalidae > Muscidifurax > Muscidifurax raptorellus. Next base: position 263,384 of record JAHUUD020000019.1, on the reverse strand, counting down.
TGACCTCTTCTCGCGTGACGATAGTTTGATCTGGCAATCTTTTAGTCGTTGCATACGAATATGCACGAATCAGTGTCGCAGTACAGCGTTCGCTTGCCGAGCTTCTCCAAATACGAAAATAGTTTCAAGCGAGCCAGAGTTGTCGTGTAGGCTGCTATAACTACGTTCGTATATGGAGTAGACTCCACAGCATCGTCGATATACTGCCAGCTCGCGTACATCACCTCCTCGTTGACCAGCAGGAGACTGAAGACCTCTTTATCCTCGGCTGTTAGAAGTTTAAGGAGGTCTTCGCGCTCCTTGACGATCACAGTCTGTTTTAAATTATCGCGCTGTCCGAACTTGCCCCAGAACGAATTCAGACAGAGCTTTGCAACAGTGCGCAGGCCAGGGTTTTTCGCGATTTTTCCCAGATCGAGCGATACCCCCTCATTTTCGCGATACTCACGAACGTAACGCGCTTTCGATTCCGCGTCAACGCACCAAGCTGGAAACCCCGATGCTTCTTGCTTTAATCGCAAGAAAGTGTCTATGTAGCCAGCGAAAAGTCCTCCTTCACCTGTGAGCGGATCGTACTCGGTCATACTATACTGCCATATGACGAATATTTCAGTTATAGTATAGCCGAGTTCGATGGCTTTTCGCTGCTCATCCGCCACCCAGGTTCCGCTGAACTCTCGCTGACTCGCATCCGGGTGGCAACAATCGCTCTGCCGCAACTCTTCGCAGCATGTTCGACACAGTGCGAAGAGAAGCTTGCCGTGCATTTTTATCGGCAAAAGAGGATGATACAATTTTCTTGGCGGTAAAACTTTACACTTTACAAGCCCATCTATGGCAGAAAAATTGTTGAGATTGCCACCCATCAGCTCATCAGATTCCTCACCGACGTAAACCTTTGGATGACCGAGCGGAAATCTGCCTCGTTTACAAACGTAAGGATACAGCGAGCATATATCTGTATACAGAATACGCTCGCCTGGCTTAGCATCGTAAACTGCGACGAAATTTTCGGCCCGTCCGCCGAAGAACGCGTCACGAGGATTAAGCGTTATTTTGCTGATGAGCGGATGCTCCGACATGTACTTGGCGATTTCGGGGTCTTTACGCTTGACTCTGTCAAACTCGCACTCCCAAATCTCGCGCGTCTCGTAACCGAGCTGTTGGATCTGCGCGATTTTAGCGCGTGTACTCTCGAGCAACGCGTCGAAAGTACGACCCCAGGCATTCGGTTTGTTGCGATTGTTTTTGAAACATTCAGGGCATCCATGCGTATAGCAGCCCTGGTATTCAAAAACAATGGAATTTTCTGCTGGATTGGTAGATGGTAAAAACCCGTCGACCAAAAATCCCTCGGGAAGCCGATATTCGCGCGCTCTGCCTGCATGCACGATTTCGCGACCGATCTCTCGCTCGCACTGCAGCAGCCACTCGACGGCTTTTTGGGAGTGCTTGTCGGCGCGCCGATACCCGCTCCTGAGGACTATTCCTATAGTCTGTGGCTTTAAGAAATTTTTTCTATAGAGATGAGAGCACGCGGACGCGATTGTAGTAGCCACTACAAACGGGTCCGTGTCTCCGACCTCGAGAAAAATTTTTCTAAAAGCCACACACGCTCGCCGCAGAATCGTCACATCCATACGGCAGTAGTCGACGATTTCCTTGCTGTAATCGAATACTGCGTTTGCTGCACGCATCTCGCTGTGCCACAGAAAAAACTGTTCGCGCTCGCTCGAGGACATAGTGTCGGGTGAATAATAGTGCGCATCTGGTATGGGCCCACGGTATTCGGCGTTAGCCGAGGTGTTAAAAAGGTGCGGAAAACAGCCTTTTTTCGTAGTCTCACCTAAATCAAATGTAGCAGGCAACGCGGCCAACTTCATTTGAAAATAGCTGAGGCTATCGATGAACTTTGTGCGTCCATACCGTATGCACAGTATTTTCTGACCATTCAGTATGATGCTTGGTGCGCAATTTATTATACGTTCGACAAGCCGTCGTAAAATGAATTGAGCATCGTACCCTCGTGCGTTGTGCGCGATGCATATTATATTATCAAAGACGGTTTTGTCACGTACTACAAGCTGTAGCAGCTGACTGACGGGATCTTCGGTAAATACATGCTCACGCACGCCGCACGAGGGACACCACTCTGAAATGTCGTCAGAACTTATGCACTCCGTGCAGGCTTGCTGTGCAACGCAGACATTCGGGACGTGCACCTTTATGCTTTCATTGCCACGATACGATGCTTATTGCATCGTTTCCAGATCGTAGAAAACATAAAGATATTTTTTCGCTGAAGCATCATTTTTTTTCGGCTGTATAAAACAGTGTTGATTATAACCGTGTGTCGACTTGCAATGTCGACACCAATTTCTGCCGCACTCGTGCTTACCGCGAAGCCGGTTCACGCTTTTACAGCAGGTAAGACAAATCTGCAGCACATCGCACAATCGCTTGTGCTTCGCTTTGTATGATCCCGCAACCGAATGATTGCGAAAACATACATCGCCGAAAAAACTGCGATTGCACGATGCGCATTTTTGCAAAGCTTCGATCTCGCTACAGGGTGGCGAGACAAAGCAGCGCGAACACAGCTGCCTACAGTTGTGATCCTCGATATTACTGTAGCCGCGATTGCAAAAAGTACACATAAATTTTGCCTTCGCAGCTCCAAAAATATTGACGATCACGTCGTAATGAAGCTCGGAGTAGAGCAAAAATATCACTGTTGTGCCGGCATCGCTGCGTCCATCAAAAAATGGTGCTTCACCGCTACCCATCGAGTCTTTCTCGTAAGCCTACTAAAGCTATACCATGAGCAGTAAAATAATACTGGAATTGACGAAGCTCTCGTACACCGCAACCTTCACGAGGTACGAGAACACCGGCATCTTGGCACAATTTTACAGCTCGCTCATACTGTAGTTGCCTACGACCGTCGCGGATGACATTCCACTCGGCTCGCATCGCCGGGGTATCGTTCGTCTGAAGCGCGATTTTCGCCTCGCCTACGACAAGCGCTCTCGGCAAACAAAGATTATCATGATTGCCGATCTGAATGATGGACCGTTGAGAAACGCTGTCGACGGTCAAGCTTTTCCGTCGAGAGCCACCTGCACCTACAGGCATCTCTACGATGGTCAAACAAATGGTAAATGACTCGTCGACTCGAAAATTTGCGTTGCTCTGAACGAGTCCAGACACCACACACCATAAATCGTCGCCAGTCAGCGCGCTAGCAAGACGATACGAGAGCCCAGCTGACCCGTTTGCGAAATATTCGCTAGAGATAGAAACACCGACGCGATCGCTCCCGTTTTTGATTAGAGTTAGCAAATACTCGTAAATATCACGTATTGCTAACTCAACCCAGCTGAGCATGTTGGTCCCATGCGGGGGTGTTTTAAGGCGTAGCGTCAGACGGCGAGCGTCTGTACGGAATTTCCGTACGCGATGCACCGTATTCGCGATAATTTTGAAGCGACGATAACGCTCATCGGCACGAGCTTCCTCCTCCTCCCCCTCCTCCTGATTCGAATAGGAAGCTGTTGCAGAACCGCTTACAATACTATTGTCCGGCGCCGCCGCCTACCTGCGACGTGTCGCACGCTGTGCTGTCATCGATGATCGGGTGACCCGCATCGTAGAACCCGACCTCCTGCAGCATCGACAACGTAGGGCTCAGCGCTGTTAAACAGTCCGATGATATTTCCAGCGATGATGGGCCCTCTTCCTCGCTGCTGCTGCTGCTGCTGCTGCTGATATTATCGTCGTCGACTGCAAATAAACGAAGCCTTCATTCTTCCGCACGACCGTTGTAGCATCGAATGATGTTGCTGAACATTTCGGCCATCTCGGACGCAGTCATAGAAAATATGTTGTCTGCTGATATTTCAAGCAAGTCGTTTAACCAACGTATCTCACGCGCACGACCGTTATTCACGATTCGTAGCGCTGCAGCTTGAAAAATCATAGCCGCTGAATCTGCATCCGGACAAGGCTCCATGCCTTCGTTCAAACGACGTCTGATAACTTAAAAAATTATTATTGTTAGTAATAATAATTTTTTAAGAAAATTTAAAATTTAAAAATTTCTCTTACTCTCATTAATACGACGGTCGAACGAGCTGTATTGATCGAAGCGTGCATACGGATTCATCGCAATTTCCTCAGCAGTCTCATCCCGAGTCTCAAACCCCTCGAAAACCTCGGCTCTCGTAGGACCAAACTCAGGAGCTGGCTCGTAGCGCAACGGGAGCAGAATCATCGCAGCCTCCATCGTTTGCTCGCTACCTCTCAGCGGTGCCAGAGCGCCCGCTCTGTAGACAGCCTGCTCGGAGACGCCAGACCGTTCATCGTCGTGATCGCTGTCCTCCACCTCGCTCTCAGCCTCATGCTCCACGGGCTCCTCCATAGGAACTTGTATATCCTCCTGCTCCTCCTGCTCCTCTTGTTCCTGTTCCTCCTGCTTCTGCTGATCCTCATCCTCCCCCATCCTCCTCCTTCTCCTCCTCCTCCTCCTCGGATGATGTGGCTCGCTGTGATGAAGGAGGTGACGACACAACAAATAGCGTTGCATCGCTGTCGCTCTCCTCAGCGTCCTCCTGTAGAGTACTTCGCGCTGCAAGAACAAAATTAAAGTACAATTATTTAAAAAACTGATTGTAGGGATCATTGTAAATACTTACCATGGTCCTCAATGATATGTCTCAGACAGTACACATCGCGTGCACCGCGTTGCACCAAGAAATTGCCGACGATTTTTATCACAGCACTAGAATGTTTAAAGTATCTCTGATAATAATCGGCTATCAAGCGGTACGCGCAATGCGTCAACAAGCAGCGCAGCTCGCGTCGCAGCCTCTCATCGCACATCCGATGAGCGCGTACATACCACTCGCGGGTACACTTCCTCTGCACAGGTAGGTGGCGAGTCTTGAGCGCGTTGGCTACGCGCAGGATCGCGTCGCGAATTTCGATTGTAGCACTGGACATTTCCGCGATACGTGGTAAGCTGGCTCTCTCAATGACACGCATTTCGAGAGACTGATGACTGCGCTAGCGTACGGAGGAGTTTTATAGACGGCTCAGTGTTAATATGAAAATAGCATGCCTTTCTTAGGAGTGATTTCGTCGAATAAGACGATCGCAGAGCAGCGAAACGTTAAAGAGAGGGATTTGTTTTAAAACAGCGCATATTACAGACATAGCTGAGAAATCTAGGGTGCCAGCAGTGATCGAAAGAAATAAATTTAATACCGTACTCGTTGTTTGCGCTTTAGGCATATACCAGTCATAAACCTTAGGCGAATAGCGAACGTCTCCGAGAATGGGTATCGCCACCGCTAGATCCGGTGACACGGATCAAACAGTTTTTTATGACTCTATGGCTGACCCTTTTTAATTTCTCTTACCGGGGACATGTAATCTCTGTATAAACAGTTTACACTCGTTCTCAAGTGTCTAGCGGAGATTCGATTATTCGTTCTCTGCTTAGTTTTGAAAACTAATCAGTTGGCGATAATAAAACAAAGTCCAAGTCCATGATTACACGATACTTCCTGGAGCTGATTCGCGAGACATTGAGACCTTTGTTTCGCTCTCACCTCGTCTCCGATTTTTCCCGGTAAGCCCACGACGCTGGAGCTCAAGTGTATACAAATAATCCAGTCCGAGTATAGCGTTACCAACGGTCTCGCATTCTTGAGACAAAGAAAATCGTTAAAAGGCAAAGAGTGGAGAGGTGCGGTCCCCCCTCTAACTACGTACAGAAATTTTTCCCCCAACGGCTTATGACACGGGTTTTATCGATCAGTCCGCTTTGAATCTCCATATAGAGCATACACGTGGCCACCATCATGGCAGATTTGAAAAAATTAACAACCCAACGCGATGCGCTTCTCGCTAGTATCGAAGCTAAAGAACGTGCAATGGAGAAGTTGACCGGCCAGCTCGAGCGCTACCAACAGAGAATGCTGCACGTGCCAGCGCTGTTGCAACAAAAACAGCAACAAGCCAAGGTAAAGGCTTCTCTGGCGGGACAGTTTGTGCCGATCAAAGTTAAGTGTAGAGTATGTATCGCCAACAGTTCGGAGCATGACTTGTGGCAGCAGTGTTGGAGCTGCCTTCTCTTTCGCTGCTGGAAGTGCAACGGACAGCCCTGCCCCTGCATCCTAAATATGTATTCACCGAGATCGCCAAGGTACGTCACCGACAGTACGCCGGAACCGCAGCGTACCTTACGACTTTTATCGGATGCCTACTCCGCCAAAAGAGTTGGTGCCTGGATTAATGCGAAGAGGACCTACACGTCAACTGCGCCAGCAACGCGCTACTCGGAAGCTTGCATATAATTTAAAGTGTGTGTGTGTGCGTGTGTATGCGGTTTCTTCTTTTTTTTCCTTATAGAGTGAGAGGTTAAGGGCAAATCCATTATGGACGATATGGCACCGACTGGTACCACCTGTGTGGGAACCTCACCCACTAAACCCTTCGTTTACCGTTAGCTTTTGAGTTCCAACAGCAACCGAATCCTCTCCGTCCTCCTTACCGACCCTAAGTAAGTTGGACCTGGCTCCTTCTCCAATAAGCCCCCTCGCGGTAACACCGTTTGAGTATTGCTTCGCGGGGGAATTTTGGGCTACCGCCTTCGTCTGTTGATGTGGTCGTCATCACGTTTTCCGCTGCCGTCTACTTCTAACCGCATCGTCCGGTCGTCTGTTTCTTGCTGCATCTCACGTCTTCTTCTTCTTTTTTCTTCGTCCTTTCGGACCTTCTTAAGGATGTCTGCAACAAAATTGTTTATTGCGCTCCATCCGTCGGCCGAAGTCATCATGGCTACCATAACAGACTCAGGCGTTACTCTGGTCTGTAGGTAGCACTCAAGTTCTTCTCGTTCCTGTTTATAGCGTGGACATTCACTGAACACATGCTCAGCGTCCTCGATTACATTCAAGCACGTCGGGCAATCCGGGCAATCCTCCAATTTAGGTCGGTGCAGATACGCCCGGTAGCATGCCATGTCCACTCAGAAACTGTATTAGGTAGAAGTTTACTTACTCATGTCTTCTTTTTGTTCAGTCTTCTACACTTGGTATGAGGCGGAGTGTCCACCGTCCCTTGCTACTAGAGTCCCATCACTTATGCCACTCCGTCATTGTTACTTTCCTAGCGGCATCCCAAATTGCCAGTAGCGTTCTGCGATTCTGTGTGGGACCACCTACATTTGGCATCAGCCGCGCCAACACTGCGGTAGTTTTTGCGGCTTTCTCTCCTGCTGCTTCCAAGTGCTGTTTAAAGGTCAGCTTTGCGTCTAACGTTATACCTAAATATTTAATAGTCGGTCTAGAGGTAATTTCATGACCGCCTATTCTCAAGGTGATTGTCTCCGTCTTCTTTCTGCTAGATATTAGGATTGCCTCCGTTTTATGGCTTGCAAGCTCCAGATTCGCATTATTTAGCCACTTCTGTATTTTAATGATAGCTTCACTAGCAATTTCAGCTACCTCTTCTTTCTCTTTTGCTACCAACACCAAAGCTATGTCGTCTGCAAATCCTATGATCATTGCTCCTTCTGGTAATTTTTGCTTGAGTACGCCATCGTACATAATGTTCCACAACGATGGGCCCAGTACAGACCCCTGTGGAACTTTCCCGGTAACCTTATAATTCACCGTGCCCTCCTCGGTCTCGTATAAGAGAGTTCTGTCCTTGAGGTAGTCAGACATTATTCTTCTTATATACGGAGGAACTCCTAGTCTCACTAGTGCTTCGTGAATTTTGCACCAATTTGCAGAGTTAAATGCATTTTTAACGTCAAGTGTAACCACCGCGCAGTACTTTTTCGCCCCGCCTTTCCATCTTTTCCCGCTTATAGCTGTCCGTGCTGTATTCACCACTAAGCCGATAGCGTCTAATGTTGAGCGGCACTTACGGAAACCATACTGGTGTTCCGCAAGCCTCTCTGGCCCCTCGGTTTTGTCTTCCATCCTAACGAAGATTATGCGCTCTAATACTTTGCCCTGTGTATCGAGCATGCAGAGCGGTCTGTATGACGACCCTTCTTCAGGTGGTTTGCTACCCTTTGGTAGCAACACAAGCCTTTGCTTTTTCCAGTTTCGTGGAAACGTTCCTTCTGTGAGACAAGTGTTGTACAAGTCTATAAACTCAGCTGGGTGAGCCTGGATGGCATGTTTCAATGCAATATTGGGTATGCCATCAAGTCCTGGAGCCTTATTGTTTCCAACCCTCCTGCAGGCTGATAGTAGCTCCTCCTCCGTAATTAAGGGTATATTATCTACATCTATTTCTTCTACCATAGCACATGGAATGTCCGGCAGATTTGGGAAGAGTATTGTTACCACCCTGCTTAGTACCTCTGGGCACTTTGGTGGGGGTATGTAACTTCCCTTGATCTTCTTCATGACAATTTTATAAGGTTGGCCCCAAGGGTCTTCATTGACCTCATCGTGCAGCTCTTTTAAACATCATTGTTTACTCTCTCTTATACACCTTTTAAGGTTGCGCTTTGCTTCTTTCATTTTTTCGTTGCAGTTCTCCACCGTATCCATTCCTCTACCGGTTCGGTAGAATTTCTTCCTTGCCCGTTGTTTCAATCTTCTAGCTCGATGGCAAACGCTGCGCGCTTGTTTGATCTTGTCATTCCACCAATATGCTGGTAGCCATCTTTGACTGGACACATCTCTCGGCATTACCGCGTCGCACGCTTTGGTGAGCTGGCCCGTTATTTGTGCAGCCTTGTCGTCTGCTGATCCCGTCAATTGAATATTGTCAAACATCGTCAAGAATAACTCTTTGTCATACTCTTTGGTTTTCCATTCAGTTCTTGTACTACTGGGATTTGTACAGAATTTCACGATCCATTTGCTTACCTGCCTTACGAGGCAGTTACTGACAAATGTCAAGTCTATGAATGACTCTGCATCTCGTTTTTTGAACGTCGGGGTGTCGCCTTGATTCAGCAACACCAAGTCTAGTAGCGTGAATGCCTCCAGTAGCACTCGTCCCCGTTTATTGGTCCTGCTACTACCCCACTCGATCGCCCATGCGTTAAAATCTCCTACTATTATAGCTGGTTTTTTATTCGTAGCGTCTTGCACCAGCCGGTCCAGTAGTTGTTGAAACTGCTCTATTGATGCGCTAGGCGGGACGTATTAACGAGAGCGACATCGAACTTGTGTTCTTGTACAAACTGACAGAGAAGGTCTTGCGCAGTCTCACAATGGTTGAGATTTAACTGGACTATTCTGATTACCCTTTCCTGATTTTTTTAACCGCTACTTGGTAGGCTGGGCACAAGTAGCTACCAGTGACATGGTTCGTCGGTATGTTGTCGCCATTTTTTCGGCACAGTAAACAACACGGTTCATTACGGCAGATATTTGCTTTATGCCCCGTCTTACCGCATTTGTAGCAGCATTTGCTGCTATCCTGCGGATCAGTACACTTGATAGCGACGTGGCCGAAACCAAGGCATTTATAACACCTAAGCGGCCCCTTACTGCGGTTCGATGTACGGATCCTACAGTTGACCCATCCAATTTTAATTTTCTCTAGCTTTGTGAACTTGGTCCCTATTTCTTTCGACACTTGCACAACAGCTATTTGCGTATCTCCGTACGCTTTTCTCAGCGATTTTACGGCAGTGATCTCAATCACATCTCTTTCTCCTATTTCCCTTTGCAAGGCCTCCAGTACCTCCTCTTTTGAGGTAAGTATGTTGAGATCCCTTATTTCAAAGGTCTCCTCTTGCTGCAGTGTTTTTATTGTGGTTCCTTCCACTAGTACTGCTTTAACCGCTTCTTGGAAGTCTGCGGTTTTAACTTCTTTTGTGCGTTTGAGCTTTATGAGGAGATCTCCCGCCACCGTTTTGCGAATTTTGTTTACGCTATCTCCTATGGCATTCAGTGAAGGAGCAGTTCTCAATGTTGACAAAATGTCCAAGTAGCTCCTTCCTTCCGGCGCCTTAATGATAAGAGCGTCCGGTCTGGTCGGTCTTGCCCGCTGTGTTTTGTCTCTACTGGTCCTACTCTGGTTGTTAACGCCAGGAGCCTTGTGGTTCTCCTTACTTAACTGTTTCTCCTTTTTTTTTTGCCTTTCTTGTAACGACCTCTTGCCAAGTTGCCTCTTTAAGTCTTTTACTCTCTTTCTCCTCTTTGTTACTCCTATCCTGCGGAGTATTTAAGGCCTCCCTTAGTTTATCCGCCTTTTTCGGTTTCAGACTTGGTGTTGTCTGAGTTTCCTTGCCTTCCGTTCCTGGACGTTGGCACTGTAGCAGGTCATCCTCCGCGCTGCACAAACTTTTATACATGACACTAATGCTTCGTGCCTTCATGTCCTTGATAGTTTTATGGACGTTATTTTTGCCCCTTATAAACTCTCTTAGTTCCTGGATCTTTTCTCCTAGACGCTCCAGCTGGTCATTTCTTCTTTCAAGGTTGTAGTCCCAGTTTGAGTTACTGCCTCCTTGATTTACCTGCTCTTGTTCCGTCCGTATTGCCCTTTCGGAAATAGTCTTTATTGGACTACACTCCATGGCAAACGTTTCTCTACTGAGACTGCTGTTATCGTCCGATCTCTGGGTAGGGAACCCAGTTTCTAAGACACTTTTTGGGGTATCCGAAGTCCCCAAGTTTGATTTCTTTGATGTACTATGCATTTTTATTTTTATTTATCCTCCTCTTCCAACTTTAGTCACCTACCTTCCACTGAGCACTCTCCGCGAAGCTATGCTTCACAGGTGTGAAGTCTGGCCTCATGCCCCCGCGCAAGTCTTCCTCAGAAAGCCTCCGGGGAAGGATAACGAGGCCCCCCCCTCTGACCACAATAGGGCCCGTTCCGGGCGCCACCCGGCACTATTGAGATCATTGGGATTTTCGCCGGATGATAGGGCAGCTAGGGCGTGTCGGCGAAACATCTCCGGGCCCCTGTACTTTCCGGGCGCCTGGGGGTGTCAGAACCCAGTTTGTCTCGTATCCTTTCCCTTCAGCAGCCGAATTCGAGTCGGACTGCGGCAATCGGCGAGCGCCTGCGTAGTCATAACCCTAAGATCAAACCTTGTTTCCGGTAGTGACAGATCTTCAATAAGCTGCTTGGTCCGCGGGAGATATTTTATTTCTCTCCTACCCTCTGTTTGCAGCACTACGTACGTAGTACTATGCGCTTACAGCGAGCGTTCCTCTATCCGCCACCCGAGGACGCGCCACATGGGGTACAGCTCCCCCTCGTGGCGTGTGTATGCGGTTATGTGAGTATGTTTGTGCACTCGTACGTCATTTTATTATTGCATTAGCTTGTAAACTGAGTCGTTCGACTCGTACGCGTTTTTTAATAAATAAATATTTTATTATTGCATTAGCTTGTAAACTGAGTCGTTCGACTCGTACGCGTTTTTTAATAAATAAATATTGTGCCAGAATTTCTCTTTTTATGTGTGCGAAACCCCCCCACTTCCATCAACGATCCCCAAACCAGAAATTTAGAATAAGCTTTGCGGCACCGATTAGTACAGTTATATAAGCACGCGTTCATTTCGATCCAAATCATTCGTCAAGCGATCGTCAAAGCAGCAACTCGACCATGGGACAGGGGCAGAGCAAAGAGCAGCAAAAAGGTTCTACGTGGGAGGAGAGACAGCCTCTCATGAGAAACAAAGAGCCAAGAAAACAGAACAATCAGTCGTCATTTTCAACCAATACTTTCTCGTATCCAGAGAAAAGCGGTTATAATAATCGGTCAAAAAAATCCTCATCCTCCTCCTTCTCGTCACAGAATCAAAAATCATTTTCCACAAACACCTTTTCGTGCCCCGAGAAAGACGGCTACAGCAAGTTATAACGCTAATTGCGATAATACATATTTCAAAAAACAATCGGCCCTTTTCAGGGCCACTATATAAATTATCTACGTGGAACAATCTCTTTATTTACAGCGCAGAAAGGATCAGAGCCGGAGCAAGGGCAATAAAAGGAGAGGGGGGCTACGGGCTGGTATAGCGAGAGTCGCGAACGTGCGTTTGAGCTCGGGGCCGGTATGGAGTAAACAGCGAAAGAGAGAGAGAAAGAGAGTCGCGCTCGGGTCTGCTTGGGTAAAAGGGGAGAGGGCTGGCATCGTATGCGGGATATAGCATTTTTTTTAAATTATTTATAATTATTTATAAATAAACAAAAGGCAATCGATGACAGACTGTTTATCGGGATATAGCTTATTTTTAAAATTATTTATAATTATTTATAAATAAACAAAAGGCAATCGATGACAGACTGTTTATCGGGATATAGCTTTTTTTAAAAATTATTTATAATTATTTATAAATAGACAAAAGGCACCCATCGATGACAGACTGTTTATGACAGTAACGGTCGTAAATTATGTTTATTAACCTTATTAGCCAGTGTTTATATAAACATGGACTTCTGTTTACATAAACAACTGGCGCCAGCCACGGTCTGGTGACGTCACTCTAGGCCACGCCCAGTCTCTCCATACCAGCCCATATACTACTACCATGTTGAAATTTGATATATTCTTTTTTATAATTCAAATAACATATTTTTTAGAAGGTCCCAAATAGCATAATACAAATTATTTTATTCGAAGTACAAATTTCAACTTGGGAAGGGAGTCCACAAAAAAAAACGCGCCTATCTATTTACCTCACGGGTGGTGTGGAAAAAATAGATTAACCCTTTCAAGTACAGTTTGTATGTTAGAGTACAAAATTACATTTGTATTGCAATTTTTAGCATCAACAAACTAATTTTTAAAATAAAATCACCATAATAGTGCTTGAAAGGGTTAAGAAGTCGCATATATTTGTTTAAAATAAAAAAAAAATAATATACTTATATTTATTATTAACATTGTTAATTTTGTTTGCAGGATTATAAAAGAAGAGGATATAGTCTCTGAAAACTATATTTTATAATGATTTTATTTTATGATTTTGATTGTACCGAAGTAAAAAAATGTTATATAAAGTATGTACAATTTATAAATAAAAACTTTATACTATTTATGTCAAATTTTTGTATAGACGCGAAAATGTAAAAAAAATATGTATAATTTTTGTAAAAATTTAATGAAATGTAGAAAATTTAAATCATAAACATTTCTTAAACAGCAATATTATTTATGATGCATTTTATGTAAAAAAGTAATAAATCATTTGATTTAATAAATCCTTACGTATATGTAAAAAATGTAGCTTTAATAGAATAGGTATAACAAGTTTGTTAACTGCGAAATCATGTACTAACTGATTATTTTTTATAAAATTGTAATTTGTAATATTCTTGAAGTATTTTTAAAAAATATTAGAAAGCAATAAACTTTATTTATAAAATTTTTAAATATATTGTAACGGGGTGGTTTATGCCGATGCGACGGCTCCAACGCTGCGCCGGAGGCTCGACTCCGGCGAGAAGATTCTCTTCTTCCCGTTCAACGGAGAGATACTCTCCTTGATGCGACGGCGATTGCCTGCGCCGTCGCTTGTGCAGCCTACCGCTGCCGCGTCGCTGTGACACGCTGCTCGGCTAGTCAGTTATTCTGTAAATCGCGAAGCACGCGATTTACCCACGGAGGCTGTCGGGGTACTCGGGAATGTGAGGACGTTAGGAGCGAACGAAAAGTAAACACTTGGATACAAGAGAATGTTTGTTTATTCAAGTTCGAATTACACGAGCTAGCAACCGTTATATACGCTGTATACGCGCGACGCGAGAAGGCAGATACGCACGCCGATAATAACTCGCCCGCGGCGAGATCGATCGCAATAATAATTAACGCACGACAAAGGATGATTGTACTTACAATCTCGCTAAGCGCCGCTCCTGCGTGGTGCGGCGCGCGCAAAATGGCGGGAGCGTCCTCCCTCAGTTACACTGCGTGGACTGCGAGTCGGTGGCGTACCGACAGGTTCGTCGCTGGCTCGCTGGATCACTCCGCTCGCACGCTCGCCTTCACTTGCAGCTCCACAGATACACTCGCGCACAGCGGAGGCACAGTAGGTCGCGTTCGCGCGGTATCGCAAGGTCGATAAATTCGAGCACGTGTTGCTGCTCTCGTGGCCGGAAGCTATCTATCGATTCCCGATCGCGCTCGCGACGCGAGGGGTCCGAGCGCCGCGCGCAGTGCCTGCGCGCCGAATCGCGGCGACCCTGCGCCTGACATGCGCGCGCGATCCAAATCGCTGGATCGCTTACAATATCTAATTTAAATATATTGAAATAAACAATTTACTTACCTTATATACATTGCTATTGTCATAATTACTTTCAAAATGATGCGTTCAGAATTTATTTTATGCAATGGCGTAAAAATGCATTACACACTTTGATTTTTAAAAACGTAATGTGTCAATGTAATTGTCATACTATAATTATATTATTTACCATTTTGTACATCATTTAAAGTTACTGTTGATGCATCAGTTCTTCATGTTCTCATACATGGCAGTGGACGTAACAAATTTTATTTACAAAATCTGTTTTTTTTGCTCGTTAACTGTGGGTATTAATATTAGTACATAAATCGTCATATTTGCATAAGAACAATACTAATAAAATCTCAGGTGATAAGCTTTAAACTTGAGGTAAAATCACGATATCGTATAGGTGTTGCAACGGTACATTGCGCGATATAGGAAGAAACTAAGCTTTCTGAAGCGTAAGTATAAGATGTTCAGGACGAATCTGAAATAGCTAATTTCTTATTTTTCCTGCTTCAGCTTACACGTTTTTTAAACAGAAAAGGCTTTCTGTAGGTTTGAATCGGAAAAAATAAAATAATTTCACACGCTTTGATTGCTTGCAAAATCGAAAAATAATATTATTTCATATTTTTTAAACTGGCATCTCGACGGCTAAGTGGAAGATTCGTCTATCTCGGCGGCTGCTTCGACAGCAGTTTATCTCGACGAAGGATTAAAAAACAATATATCTACGAACAAGCTCATATACGTTTCCACGCCATTTTTGACCAAGTAAATTAAATCGATATATTGTTAAAAGAAAATACATAATTAATTAATGTTTAGTTGAATACCTACCTTAAAATAATTTTTCGTGCATAAACCAATAATTTTATGTAATTCTCTCAATAAATCTTATCAATTATCATTTGAACATCATTTTTAAAATACCTATTGCTCAAGATACAACTTACGCCATCTATTAACTTTAACAGAAACTATAATGTGCACCTCGGTGTGCACAATTAATTATTACATCGAAAAAGCATTTTGTGCACAATATTTTACGCTGTGTGCAGAAGTTATTATTTCAGAATAATGTGCACAACGTTTCGTTTTAAAATAAATAATAACTTTTACTGTGTACAAAAGACTCGAGAAATATTACTTACTTTAATAATTTTTTTGTGCACAATATTTTGTGTACAATATACGAAATCACAATTTCTAATTAACGTTATGTGCATAATAAATTGGTTTCTGCTTTGTGCACAATACTTGACTTGAAAAAATCACATTGTGCACGATATTTTGTGTACAACATTATTCATTGACAGTTAGTGTTAATCTTATGTGCATGATCAATTTGTGTATAATGATTATGTTCGAGTTATTTAATTCTATTGAAAATAGTGTGCAAAATTATATAGGTATTGTGCATAAAATGTTTGTCATTAATTGCGGTGCATAATCATTATGTGTACGATCGTTATGTGCATGATCAACTACATATCATGAAATTAAACAAAAATTATTAGAGGCTGAAGTTTTGAAACATCAAATACAGGAAAATAAAAAATTAATTGAAAATAGGAAAAAACGTATTTTTGGCAAAATTCTTTCAGGCAATACAATATGTAAATACAAGCTTATGGGTAAATTTTCACACTTAAACAGTAAGTTTTTACAACGTAAATATTATAGCAACAAAAATAGTATCATTTCATCGCAGAAAAATGTTAACAGAAAAAATTTAACAGAGAAATTAAAGAAATCAGTTCAAATTTTTTTAGAAAAAGCTATTATAGCTCCCGGCATTCGTGATACAATAACAAAAGATCGCGTCACAAAAAGAAAACGTTACCTTTGCGATACTCTTGACAACTTATTTAAAAAATAGTTAACAGAAGAATCATTAAAAATGAGTAGAGCAGTATTTTATAAATTAAGGCCTTTTTGGATAGTAAGGAAAAAAGTCACTGGTACAGACACATGCTTATGCAAACTTCATGCGAATTTCAATTTGTTGATTCAAAAATTAACTTACTTAAAAGTATTATCTTGTAATAATATTGGCAGCTTTATTAAATCAGTAGCTTGTGATTCAAAAGAAGAAAAATGTATGTACAGAAATTGTTCTAGATGTAAGAATAGACGTGTAAAAAATAATGGGTGTCAAACTCAATCATTTTATTATCAATGGGTGACTGAACAAGTGAAAAGAGTTGGCGCAAAAAATAAAATCTATAATGTGAAATAACGTCCAAAAAATGATACATGTTACTATCGCTAAAATGGTTGATGATTTAAATTCCATGACACCTTTATTTCTGAAACATGTTTATAACATGATGCACCAGTATGCGTTTTTAGATGAACTCAAATCATATTAAAACCTTATGAAGTGTATGTAATTGTTGACTTTTCAGAAAATTACTGCTGTAAGTACGCTAATGAGATTCAGGCTATCCATTTTGGCGCATCTAAAAAACAAATAACACTTCTTACTGGAGTTTTCTATTATAAGTCCGACTCCGGCAACCTCAAATGCGTTTCGTTTTGTACTGCGTCTGATTGCTTACGTCATGACGCTGCAGCTATTTGGGGGCATTTAGAGCCAATTTTGAAGCTAGTCAAGTCTAGAGTACATGATGTTAATGCTATTCACTTCCAAAGTGATGGACCAACGACACAGTACAAGAATAAAAAGAATTTTCAACTTTTTGTTCAATTTTATTTAAAATTAAAACTTAAGAATGCGTCGTGGAATTTTACGGTTGCAGGCCATGGAAAAAGCAGCGCTGATGCTGTAGGAGGTACTGTAAAGCGAATGTGTGATAATGCAGTTGCATGCAATGATAATGTTCTTTCTGTTAATGATATTATTCAAGTAGTGCAAAAGTCTGCAACTCATAAAATACATGTTTTTTCTATCTCAAACTGAAATTGAAGACAAAGACAAATTAATAAATTTAAAAATAAAAGCCGCACCTCAGTCACAAAAAATTTTTCAAATTGTTTGGAATAACAAAAAACCGCGAACTTTATTTTTAAATCGTTTATCGTGTTACAAATGTTTAGATATTTTGGAATGTAAGCATTTTTGCTTGTTAAAAAATGGTTGGAATCTTGAAGATGTCAAGGTAACTAAAAATGTGCGTAAAAATTCGAAGCCAACAACTGGACGCAAGAGTAAGAAAAAATAATAATTGTCCGTTTCGTTTATACGTAAAAAAAATATTTAAGTTTTGTTAATTGTTACTTTCGCTCAGTTTTCGTTAAATTAAAATAATTAATTAATGTAAATCGTGTTCATAATTCTATGTAAAAAGAATGAAGTGCAATGTATTGTTAATTATATTATAAAAAAATTCAATTAAAATTTGTACGTAAAAATCTATATAGATTTATTTTTAATTTATTTATAACATTAATTTATACAAAAGTGTAGAATTTAGGAAAAAACTTATAAGAATAAAAACATTTTAAAGTTCTATAAAGGATACTTTTAAATTTTTCCAGATTTTTTAATCAATTTTAAAAAAATTTAGATTTTATCATTTTTTGAAAAGCACAAAAATATTCAAAAAAATTTTGAAAAAATTTCAGATTATTCTTTGGTAGATTCTATGACACTTTTGTTCTTATACATTTTATGATAAAGTCCCTATTTTTGTAGTAAAAAAATTGTTAAGTTTATTAACATTATTATTGTTATATAAAAAATGAGTTTTTTCAAAAATGATTCACACTATTTTTGTTATGGTCTCTGACAGCTACAGATCATAAAAGTATAACTTTCAATAGTGTGCGATAAAAAAAATCATTTTTTATTTTTAAATTAAATATTAAATTAAAATAAAAGTTAAATTAAAATTAAATGATCAAAAGATTTACTCATATGTCAACTCGAAATTTGTGTACGTAGAAAAACATTTTAGGTATCAATTTCAAAATTTATATCTAAATATTTCAAAGGAAAAATGTGAAGTGGAAAGAAAAATTTTTCAGAATTCTCCATCCTTCGCATCCCTTTCAGCCGATGAACTTGACTACAATATTATGCAAAAACCTGGGTATATTGTCAGATTAGCAGGTGAAGTCGTGCATATAATTAAGTGCACGCCAATAGAAGTAAAAAATTATTATACTGAATATTGATATATACAGCTACCAGTCTCACCATGAAATAAAAGAATGTTTCTCACATCAAAAATAGATATCTTATAAA
The DNA here is from genome assembly GCA_020010945.3 of Muscidifurax raptorellus. NCBI lineage: Eukaryota > Metazoa > Arthropoda > Insecta > Hymenoptera > Pteromalidae > Muscidifurax > Muscidifurax raptorellus. The sequence goes on along the minus strand of JAHUUD020000019.1, from coordinate 244,935 downwards.
AGAAGGGTTCGTAGATAAATTGTAACTCTGTGGTACCTAAATATTTTCAAATAAGTGATAACTGGATAAGTGTCATGCCTGCAGCAAGAACAAGTAATAATATCATTAACACTTTAAAACCATCAACCAAAATTGCATCGCAGCCAGAAAAATTGGATTCATTAGCAGCTAGTGGAATTTATTGGCAAGATTTTCACAAACTACAGCAACACATAATGTTTCCGATTGAAAAAGTATCCTTGCTTAACACCATAGCCAGAAAAAATAATTCAAGGAGGTATTATATCCAATATTATTAACTGAAAACACATTAATAAATATTACTGAAAAGACATGGGACCGATTTATAGATAAATTAGTAAAATTTGGATCAATCAGTTGAGCAATAATAACAAAGCCACAAAAAAAAATAAAAATTTTTGGCCTGGGGGTCTGACTATGTATATTGTATGTTTTTTGGGTCGCTGAATTTGAATCCATGGTCGGTTTAACCCTAACACGTTAGGGTTTGGCAATAACCTCAAAAAACCTAGTGAATAATGATTTTCAGCACTATTAAATGTATATAACTCTATAACTTGAACGGTTAACTCCTAAAACCCTATAACACCATAACCCCATAAAGCTCAAAAGATCTAGTAAATGAGGAATTTCATCATTAAATGCATATAACTCTATAATTCGAACGGTCAAGCTCTAAAACTTATAAACCTATGGCCCCATAACCACATAACCTCATAACTCCATAACCTTTATAACCTCGTCATCAAAATACTGAAACAGTATCGCCTAATCTTCCACCGCGACAATATTCGTGGCGTAGATTTCACGAAATTAAAACAGAATATTGTCATCATTTCCAAGTTATCTCTGTATAACCTTGTATAATAATTTAATTGTGTGCAATCTACGCCGTGGAAGATTGAGCGATACACTTTCAGTATTTTCATGTCGGGGTTATAGAGTTAGTCGAAGATTCGATGGGCGAGCGTGTTTTAGGTTTAACATCGTTTAGGATTATCGGGTTTAACGGTTTTAGTTAATTTTAAAGTGTCTTTTAAACCCTGACGTAGTAGGATCAAACCGACCTCGGATCAGGATTCAGCGATTCCAAAAACATACAGTAAACATAGTTAGACGCCGAGGCCGAATTTTTTGTGTGGCTATGTAGTTAGAATTATATTGTTATGGGGTTATGGGGTTATAGTGTTATGTGGTTATGGGGTTAAGGGGGCATGAGGTTATGTGGTTATGGGGACATAGGTTTATAGATTTTAGGACTTGACCATTCGAATTATAGAGTTATATGCATTTAATGCTGAAAATCCCCATTTACTAGATCTTTAGAGCTTTATGGGGTTATGGTGTTATAGAGTTATATACATTTAATAGTTCTGAAAATCATTATTTACTAGGTTTTTAGAGTTCTAGAGGTTATGGCCAAATCCTAACGTGCTAGGGTTAAATCAACCTTGGATTCAGATTCAGCGACCCAAAAAACATACAGTCATACATATACATAGTCAGACCCCCGGACCAAAAAATTTTTTTTTGTGTGGCTGTGTAATCATATTTATTATTTTTAATATTTTCAAATTGGCAATTGATATTATAATCCGAGGAAACACATTACATGCAATGTACGGGTGGACACTTTATCTACTTGGAGCAAAATTCAATTCTATTACGCATTTATTAATATTAATGTAATATATTAAAAGTACACGATGACGAACATCAAACAAGGAAAAAGACTAACTATGAAGATGTTCAACTAAATGAAGTTGTGATAAATCCTGTAAATCCAAGGAAACAAATTTTTCCACCTATTCATATCTATCTACCAAAATTGAAGGTCCTATATAAATCAACCGAAAGAATCAAATGAATCTTTATTTTCACTGAAGGTGTTGTAGAGTATACATCTTTAAATATTATAAATAATAAATATATAAAACGTTTACTGTTATGCTACGTAAATAATGTGACATTTATACAAATAGATTTAATAATATTAATGTAAATAAAATTACAGATCCATATTATTATACAGAAATCATATTATTATGATTAGTTTAAATAATTTAGATAATATAATTTATAATAAGAACAATTACTTTAAATCGAATAATCTGGTATTGATATGAAGATCAAAGATGTTACTATTTAAGGTAGTTAAAGAAGCTAATTTAAGAAGCTGGGTATTATAACGAAAATTGTTTTTGAACTATTGATATTTATATTCTACATTATCTAATTAAGTTGCTATTGTACCAATAAGTAGCTCAGCGGATTTAGTGAATACGCCCGAATATGCGGTGCGAATGGTTGACCATTGTCACTCAAGCTGAACTTGGCTACGATGCTTCCATTGGTCGACAGAGCTACCGGCAATTAATTTACGATACGGTCTTAATAATTATAATAAAGTTAAATAAGTCACAAGTAACTATCCAAACCAGAATTATACTTATTTAAATTCCTGCACACGACTGTCCAAGAACTGTAGCAGAGTTCTAGAGCAGAACACAAATGTCTATTTAAATAGTATATTTGTAAGATCGTATCGAGACAATATTAGAGTTATGATGCGTAGCAACTTCAAGCTGCTTGATTGCATTGATCAGCCGATTAACGCACGATAAATTGCATTTTTACAAGTGGATGCGAGACTATCGGCTGATAGTTTACCAATGTATGCCTTAGCAAGCTTGGTCAGCACATTAGTTACAGTTATAACGTTGTTTTTAAATTATAAAACTGTAGTGACCAATCGAAGCTCCGCACAGAAAAACTACCGATAAGAAAAATCTAAGATTTCGCGTATGACCAGCCAATCAATAGGTGTCTAGCAGGAATACTGATTTGTGCGTTTCGAACAAGACGGAAGGCGAACAAATCGCTATTGAACACTCCTTGTCTAGCCACGGACAAGAAAACATCACCGTTGTAATTAGTGGTATATTTGAAAGTTGTGGGAGAAAAAGAGGGGGGGGGAGAGAGAGAGAGAGAGAGAGAGATCGTACCCAGACTATAAAGACCAGTGGTTTTATACTAATTAAACAAATATATGACTCGAATTATTTTGCAAGTTGACATTCTTCAATTGTCATAACTTCAAAAAATATTATTGCTAAAATCATAATTAATCGACATGTAGATGTTTCTTGTGCTCGAGCTCGGTGGCCTTGCACATTGCTTTGCCTTGGGTTTGCCATACTACAATTGTTCAACCTATAATTCAGCCTTATTGCGTTTTTCAAACTATAGTTTGTCTCCCCTCCCCATCCCATAACAGCTATAATCCCTCCCCGCATACTTAAGCTACTACAAATAATGATTCGAATCGCTATCTCCCTTCCGATAAGTCCTTGCATCGAGAAAGTTAGTATGGTGTCTTTAAACAATAAAGGATTATTTTATTTTAGCCCATGTTTTCTTTTTTTTAAGGTATTTTGTTCTTTTAAAAATAACAGTACGTAATAATAAATAAAGAAATTAAGAACAAAAAATCAGAGCTACAATTGAAGTTTATTATACAATGAAATATTTCAAATCTAGATTTTGTTAAATGGAAACAGCGAGAAATGATTATTTACTGAACCCACATCCTTCGAGAATTATACTTAGGCGACAGTAATGGCTCTTCAGGCGATAATGGAATTGCAGCATCAGGGTAAACAGGAATTTTCGTTTTTGGTTTTGTCCGTAAGGAATCATGAATCTTCACTTCACAAAAATATCCAAAAGATGGTCGTTCAATATGCATATTATCTAAAACACATCGATCAAATATTTGTTGTGTTTTACGGCATCTGAAAACAAATATCGTATTAATTTATGATTAATTCAATATTGATTCTTTGAAATAAATATTTAATAAGTATTCCTTGTATACTACAAGCGATCATTCGATAATTGTTACTGATACTACGGTCCTACGGGGTATCAACACAGGTACTAGAAGGGATAGATAGCGAAGCCGATTTTCGAGTTTATACGGACTTACAACATCCACTGATCTATCCGCTACACCCTGATCCGGTGTCTATTCCCAGCGTCTATTAGAATTTCAATAGAAACAAGGACTGCAGACCTTAATTATAAAGCTTAAGGGGAGTTGATTCACATACCGTTCTAACTTACATCAGTTACTTAAATAAGTCATAACTTAATCTTATAAACGTATACATAATGCGAACTTACAAAAACCCCGACTATACAAATCATCTCACTATACAAGCTAAGTACATCTGTCTATTCTGGGCATCAAATAGACAGTTTAAACATTTTACACATGCAAAATCAATTATAATTCACTCTCTACCTCCCTATCTCCCTCTCTCTCCCTCTCTCTTTGGAAGCTCGCCTCACATCTTTGAAATTCATTGCCCACTCATCTTCGCGACAATAGATCACTATCATCTTTCAAACGTCAGGCAAAGCAATACTTTATTAGTCTAGGAAACACTTAAGCACTGTACAATCACTTTCATCTCACAATCTCATCATTCATTCTTTCATTCAAATTTAATGTATTCTCTTATTGTATTTTTGGTAATGTTTTTTTCGTACAACAAAATGTACAGCAATCAAATTATCTAAATCTAAGAAATCTAAATCTCTCTCTCTCTCTCTCTCTCACTCCCGCTACGTGTCGCAGGACGAATACACGTTTGTTTATCGCTCCGCTATTTTGATGCTGCTTGGTCGCTGAACAGTTATTCAATGTTGAATTGTTACTGTAAAGTGTTGACTAAGAGATTAAAAGTGGCGCAAAAACTTTGTGAATCAGTAATATTGGTGCTATAATCGAGTGAACTTTCTCATCACCTGCAACGTCATCACAGAGTAGGAAGTGCCGTTTGCCATGTAGGCTCTACATCACTCCCTTGCTGCTGTAATTCAATCCGTCAAAACTAGGAGTCCGAAAATCCCCTCTCAAGAGAAAATTGGCCAACAAACTAGGAGTGGAAGACCCATCGCCAAATATTCGGCCCGAATTCGCGTCACTGCCGATAGGCGGACTCCAATACTATTTACCTATAAGAGTTTTTGTTTCTAGAAATCTGGAACGCGAGCATCACATTGATTTGATCTGATCTGACTAGAAATCTGCTGTAGGAACAATGTGGGAGATGGATGTAGAAGTATGCTCGGTATGTGGTGACAGTACTACATCCCCAATGAGTATATTCCCGACTTGCCTGCGCCGCTGCCATTCGCGTTGCTTTGAAAGACAATTGGGGACGCTGTACGATAACTGCCGCGGTAAAGTTCTTAAAATCGTTGAACTCGGTGCGACTCACCATGCGGGAGAATCTCGCACATGGATAGACGCGATACTAGTGGACGATAATGATATAATTCTGGACACATGCAATTGAGTTGTGAGTTTTCACAGCGATCATAACATAATCGATGTTACTATCAAATTATTCAACATTAAACAGCATATTCCTTTTCAATTCAGCTACAGAAAGTTCAAAAATATAGCCCAAAATGAATTGCTGTTTCACTTGGCTGGGTGTGATTGTTCGCTGTTTGATTGCATGGACGTTGACGTGGACGATTGACTGGCATACCTATGCTCAAAAATCATGGAGGTCTTGGACATAGTTGCCCCAAAGCAACAATTTACACCTAAAACGAAAATCAAGCCTCCATGGGTAGATACGCCTTGGGAAAGCGGTATAAACATACGGAGGACTGCAAATTTTTTGCTCAATACCTAGAACTCGCATTCACTCCTGAACACTTGACAGAGCAGGCGCGTAACTCATACATAAGCGAGAAGATCCGCAGTGCGCATGAGAGTAGAAAGGACCTCTTGAGCTTAAATCTCTGGGGCTTTTACCGAAGCCAAAAGAGGAGCTGCACGAGTTCACACCTTCAGAACTTATCGGGTGTCTATTTCCTCTACTCAGTGCCGGTTAGAGAGGAATGAAATCGTGGATTCTCATTCAAAGAAGTCTTCTATGAGAATATTGTCATTGCTGTCAATCACTTCTCCTCATAGACGGTGGGGGAGGATGGCATTCCCGAAGGTGTAATTGTTAAATCTCTTCCGATAATTTGACAATATCTGACTAAAATATACAATTCCTCTCTTGGTAGTGGTACTTTCCCTAGGTGGAAAAAAGCGCGCTTAGTGCCACTGAAAAAGAAATCGTTCCCGTCGACACTTTCTCATTTTCGACCTGTCACGCTGCTTTTGTTTCTTTTAAAGGTTCTTGAGAAGATTGTCCACACACACATTACAGTATAGCTAACTTCTAAAAAAATGCTTGACCCAAATCAGGCGGGTTCCAGGCAATACCACAGCTCTCAGACTGTCCTATTAAAACTAACGGAGAACATTATGATGGGAATAGACAATAAAAAACAAAAACTTGTTACCATACAACTGCTTTTTGACTTCAGTAAAGCCTTCGATTCAATCTCACCAACAAAATTTCTACGCAAACCTAAGCATGGGGTTCTTAAGGGTAGCAGTCAGATGTATGGGTTCCTACATTTCGGAGATAAAACAAAAAGAAGTCACAAGGCTAAACTGCCAATCTGATTGGCTCACTACCAATCTTGGTGTACCATAGCGGTGTCCTTGGGCCCCTGCTTTTCAGTCTCTACATAAATGACCTCGCTGACGCTCTTGACTCTGATAACGTTTACCGATTACTGTACGCTGACGACCTGCAGATCTACACACAAGTAATGAAAGGCGGACACAGAATTCAGTGGCTAGATGGGCGGAGGCGCTGGTCTTCAACTCAATGTAAAAAAACTGAAGCTATTATATTTGGATCAGTGAATAACATAAATGAAATCAAGGAACTGGAGTTGCCAGGCATTGAGGTGGGGGGAGGCGTCTACATCCCCCTTTCTGACACTGTCAAGAATCGTGTGGTAGTCATGGACTAAACTTACGTGGCAACTCATGTCGACTATATTATAAAAAATGTAAATGGAGCACTATAGAGTCTTAGATTGTTTCGATCAAGCACTACGGAATCTCTTCATAGGCAACTCGCCAGTGCGCTGGCGGTTCCGTTCATAAACTATTGTACAGTAGTCTGTCTTGTCGTCACGCAAGGACAGCAGGCAGCTCACAAGATCGCGCGGTTTTGGCAGTTCTCATTGTGATCTCGTCGACATCACGTTGAAGAAACGAGAGCGCCACACACGAGTTTTGGGCAGTGAGAGCGTGAGAGAGAGAGAAAGAGAGAGAGAGATAGAGAAAGTGTGTATCGTACATAAGGTGCTGACACTATTGTGTCGCTACCACCACCTGGACAGCCCCCACATCCCGTCGACGAGCGAGTCGCCGACGTCAGAGAACGACCAGGGTCAACCAGGATCCATGGGAAGGAGAGCGACCGTGTCCCGTCAGTCCAGGCACCACGTCCAGTTGGAGAGAAAGAGACATTGCGAGGAAGCCAGTAGGCCGGTTGCGAGCTAGGTACGCTTTGAGAGAGAACAGGGAACCTGGGGCTCGTCGTCCCCCTTCGTGAGGTAGGTGTTCATTTGTTGCTTTATCGTGTCGGCGGAGAGTCGAGAGTGTGAGATTTTCTTGATTGAACACTAATTTATTGCTGGCAAGGTTAATAAGAACCGTATGCCAGGGTGTAAAATATAGTACAAAACATTATAAACATGATCGATATATAAATATAATAAACAAATTTGAATGATGATTATGTTAAGTGGCATAATATTGCAAGTCGTAGAGATCGTATAATATATGCGGACATAGTTATGCTATAATTATGTCGAATAAGATATAACAATAATAAGGAAACATGTGTCTCGTAATTATAATCCATAAAAAATAAAATAAAACCTTTATGAACAATTATAGACTAAAAAAATAAAGTAACCTCAACTTAATTTTATAACAATAAAACAGAAAAATAATATAATGTAAATAAGTGAGGCAGTCCCACTAGCTAACTGGGATAAATATCAGCATGCTACATAACCTAGTCTAAGGACCTAGCAAAAAGTCGAATAAATAAAGTCTTCGAATGTTGCGATAGAGGGTTTAGCCTAATAAAACACGTGATGGAATCCCAAAATTCATCGCCTAAATACTAAAGCTTTTTGAGAATTGTTGCATTTGTCGCCAGAGAGATATTAAATGTAAATCCTTTCCCAGCGACGAATGTTGTAATTCAGAGATGTGATAACGTTTACACTGCTGATAAATCTGGAAATCGACAGTCAAAAGCATACACGTATTAGAACAATGCAATAGCGAGTGTTAATTCAATTCAGACGCCGAAAGGGAACGAAGAAAATCGTGAGACAAGGCATTAGATAAAAAATGTTTATTTAACAACAGTAATAATACAAAGTCTACTTTGACGTAGACTACGGCTGCATAAGCCCTCTTGCTAGAACTGGCAAATCCGTGCAGCTTTAGGGGACTTAAGGAGGTGGCACCGATCCACCTCGGGATCCATATTCGTTACACTGCATGCAGGCCGCGAAGGAAGCTTTACCATTTTGCACCGAGGGCTGCAAATCTCTGCTGCAAATCCCGTCTTGGTCTCTTCCGTAGCAGCTGCACGCTATATCTTCCCAAAGTATCTCGCCGGCACCCCTTTTCAAATTGGCGCTCACAGTCGACGTCATCATCTAAGGGTTTCCAGTAGCCACCAACGTCTTCTAAACACCAAAAGCGCTGCAACAGCTCAGCGAGGGAGTATTGCGGTGCAGCGCTCGCAGCTATTATGGCATCATCGCACTTCAAATGACATCCGCCAATGACTAGCCAGCCCAAAGTACTGATCTGATCCGAGGGCCTTCTGTCGGACCGACGTGTACCCCATTGCGGATGATCCTGGTGTAGGCTTCGGAACCTAGCACTAGGTCAATGTCCCCGGGAGCCGAGAATAAGGAATCGGCCAGCTTGATCTCTTGGAGTGCCAGTAGTCGCATTCAAACTGGTTCCTTGGTGTAGTCAAGGCTAGACGAGGTAGCAATAGGGCGCTGACAACCAAAGGCCGAGCATCCCTATCGTGAGGAAGTAGTATAGAAGTAGAACTTCGAGCAGTGTTAAAGATTCGACCACCGATTGCATTGGGCGACACTGAAAGTAGCGGGGTCGACCTCAGAACCTGAGTCGATCAAGGCACGTACCTAAAATATCTAGCCATCGCGTCGCCGTTTCAAGACCAAGGGGAACGCGAGGACTGATATTCATTCCGACGAATGGGTAGCATCCTGTGGTGAAGCCCCTACTTCCTGTAATGTGATACGGGGACACTTGTTGGAGGAATCGGCCGTTTCGGTAGTGACCTTCCTCATGCCTAAGCGTTCACCATGCAGCAAGCTCTGATGGTGCTGATTGCACTCTCGGCAACGATACTGCGATGGGGAATTATTTGTTGAGTGTCCTGATGAAAGGCAGTTGAAACATAACCGTGCACAACACAGTCTCCAGACGTTTGGCTGCGGTAAGAGATGCGAACTTATTGCAGCGGTTGCCACTTGACATCAGCACCGGCAACGGTGAGGACTCTGAGCGCTTTTGGGGCTTGGCTCACGGCGACCCTCGTCACGACGAGTAGAGCTCCGATGACTCTCGCAGGCGTCAGTGAGCTCAATCGTCTTCAATGTCTTAGCTGACTCCTTCAAGAAGGCAGTTAGCTTTTCGAATGTGACCTCACAGGTCAGCTTGCTTAACTCCTCCCACTTACGGAGTGAGTCCTCCCAGTCGCGTCCATACCCTTCGCTACAAAAAAGATGATCCACTGGTCCCAACTTTCGCACGTCGCCGCTTTGTCCCAACTCACATCAGGCAGCCCTGAGGGATGCCTGAAGTGAGTTCCAGGAAATCTGTCGGTATGCCCTTCAAATCGACGTACGAGTGAGATTATTGAATAACCTCGTCAGTATAGTTCATTTCCCTCATCCTAGTAAGAAGGTTTCTAGGACTTATGGAGTCAAATGTCATACGAAAATCGAACAAAATAAGAATAGTCATCAGGCCATTCTCGATGCCAACTATGATATCCTCAATTATCTTCAGCAAAGCAAATTGAATGTTGAAGTACTTACGGAAATCAGACTGGCAGGGTGAAAGCATCTTATTTGTCTCTAAGAAATTATTTAGTTGGTGGTATAAGCTTGTCCGAAATTGTTGCGAAATATGACTGATTTGCAATTGTCTGGGTGTCCAAAGATGTAGATGGGTTCGCAATATCGGTTCCACTCATTCGGATCAACAATGGCCTAGAGAGAACTATTGAAAATATCAGTTAGTATATTGACGACGAATCCAAGAACATCCTTCAAGTAAAAGCAATCATCGTTACTACACCCTTTTGCTTTACCCATAAACTCAGTAGCGGTTTGCAAAACTTTTAACAGGGGCGAATGAAAAAATTGGCAATTCAATTTTTATAGGTATTACAAAAATGACGTTTAATTCAGCCACAGAACACAAAGGAAGACAAGTGGCTACTGAAGCATAAAACTTGTTTAGTTTGTCCGATTTCAATTTACATAATGGAAAACAGTTTTGTAGTTTGACTATGCCAAGCTTCGATAGAAATAGCCATCGCTTGGATTGGTCAGTGATTTGGGAAAGTGTGTAATTAATAAATTGTTCACGTGTTAACCTAATTTAATATTTAGGTTGTTCGAGCGGTTTTACAATTATGATGGTTTTCTAAAGTGTCATTATTACATTAATATGTAATGCATATAGAGAATCTTTCTTCGTAAAATATATTAAAAGTTACTCTCGCTTATTTTTAAGTTACATCTTGAATGATTGTCTTCGTTGTCCTTGATTTCCATCCTTTGTAGGTTTATCAGGGAGACCCTTGGCATCAGGGCTGGCTGAACATCTAGTCCACTGGCTACAGCCAGCTGTTGTAGGTTTGGGAGGCTGAGGCCGGTTGGCGATAGTGGAAGATAGTATGGAATTGTCTGGTATTCTATTTCCGGACGTCTTGCCTTGAACGTCTGTGGAGACGCTACACCGGCTTGTGTGTGAGTTTTCCCCATGTTCTGAAATCAATCTATCGCGTATTAGTAGTGGGGTCCCGTTCAGTGAGAACTTTCTTTATTATTACTATTATTGATATATACGATAAGTGTGATCGTGCAGGTCCCTGCGTAATTTACTGTTGATGGCAGGGTTAAAAATCTACCGTAAATGTCCCTGTATTCGCCCAACTTCTTTTATCGATAATATCGCGGAAATCCGGTCCCGTTTTTAAAGATCGCGTTAGCGGCTCCCTTCTAAGGTTCAACGAGGTTATCATCGCTTCCTTGTCTAAACTATCTTTAATAAGAACTAATGGCGTATTGTCTGTATTGTTTATCAACGACGCTATGTTTAATTCCGTTCTATTGAACTGCAACGAGACGTCAGTCTCGTACAGAATATGTACAAGTAGGCACACAAACAAAGCGAGCGAAAGACAGACCCGCACGACAATAACATGAGCACAAGCCGAGTGCTCATGGGTAGCAACACGTGCTCGTACAATGTAAACACAGCCGCGAACGAAATCGACGACGGGCGCAAACAAAATAACGCACACTACCGAAAAGAGCACGGTAAGCACCACACAGATACACAAACAACACTCGACCCAATCACCACCAGAAGGCGTTGGCGCCAGCGACTTGGGCTATATAAGCCCGGCCGCGACAGCACGGCGGCAGTTCGATCAGAGCTCCCGATCCGGCGTTGACGTGAGCACACGACACCGTTAGGAGGGCCCTAAAGGAACTGACGATATCTGACCGTTTTCGTGCGCACACGTAACGGCACGGATACCGAAACTACCGCACTAAACCGCTAACCCCCGTCCCATCGTTTCGACCATTCCTGTTGCCGCTGTGAGCATACAGGGCAATCGGAATCCGAAACTAGTCGCAAATACTGGCAGAGTCGTGCGCACACGTCTCTGTCAGAATCTGCATACACTCACATACTCCGTTTCACCGCCACACCGTTTCTACCGTTCTTGTTGCCGCTGTGCGCACACAGGGCAATCGGAACCCGAAACCGGCTGCAAATACTGGCAGAGCCGTGCGCACACGTCTCTGTCAGAATCTGCACACCCGCCACACACATACCGCTGCACCGTCACACCGTTTCGACCGTTCCTGTTACCACTGTGCGCACACAGGATAACCGGAACCCGAAAATGACTGCAGAGACTTGCAGAGTCGTGCGCACACGTCTCTGTCAGACTCTGCACGCTCACACACAGCCCCACCGTTCCGCCGTTTCACTTGCCGCTGTGCGCACACAGGGTAAGAGAAACCACGGAAGGCGATTACAGTATCAGGTTGAGTCGTGCGCACACGTCTCAATCGGATCCTGTACGACTCCGCCTGTACACTAACATCACGCCGACGTTCCTCCATTCCACCTATCGCTGTGCGCACACAGGGTAGGGGGAAATCGGGAACCGGTACAGAGTCCACACAAGATCGTGCGCACACGTTCTCGCGAGGACTCCGCAATAACAAATTACACACCTGGTAACAGCCAAACCGCCGTGCTCGAGGCGTAGTCGTTATAAGTAATTGTAAGCGAGGCATACCGACGACCGAATAAGCGTTACGAATGTTTAAGCGAAACAAATGTAAGCAACGACTAATGTCAAGCGTCATACCGTACAATTAAGGACCGCACCGATAGTTTATAAGTACCGTAATTACCGCTTAGATAATAAGGAATAGATGTAAGAGATAAGTCTTTTTAAAAGCGTACTTTTGTTTGGTTACAGATGGCGAATGATGACGCACTTTAGAGAATACTAAATATACTAACTATTAAAATTTAGCCAAACGAAGTTATTTCTAACCTCACCCCTTTTCCGAATCCTGAATCCCAACTGACAAAATCCGGGGCAAGGGGGACGCAACCGTTACAGAGCAATATAGCTTCTTCTAGCTCATATGCTTTCAGTATGCTAAATTCTGTGTGTATTAGTTCGGTTTGATTGGCCAATAATTTCGCCAATTGCCTAGTATCATTGCCTGTTATACTGATGAGCTGTTCACTCTCTTTTCCCGCTTCCTCGTCTAAGGTTCCGAATAGTGTGTGATTTTTCCTATTGCCGAGAACCAAGCTCATTTGTTTCTGGGTTTTTGTACCAATGGATTTAGTTTTTCGACTAATAATCCGGGATTATGGTTAATGGCTTTTGTGTTGATCCCTCCGTAGATCTCCTTGAGTATGGCACACCTGTAAGAGGGTGTCCTATAATTTCGATTTTTTTCCATCTTTTTACATATATGTGTATATAATAGTTCCGCGATGGCAACTATGTTTTTGGTTTTCATTGTTAGCTTATCAATCCGCGATTCTCTTGCTATAGCATATTAGTTTATTTATGCGAGTAATCCCGTATGTTAGTATGTATAATTTATTTATTATTATTAATATGATTTTTATTAACAACGCTATTATTATTGTATAATATTATAGAACTAATAGAATAATACTGTAATAGAACTAATCGTGCTATTTTATTGTGATAAATACAGGATTTTAATGGCTTAGCTATAGGAAACATTGGGTTATTGCCTCTGATTTAATGACTGGGTTTGGTTCTGGAGTCATTTTATATTTTAAATCGTTTTATAATTTAGTCCGTCGTAGCTTTTCGTCGTGTATTCGGCTTCGTCGCGGCTTTTGGCGCGTTATTACCGGAGCGCTCAAGTTTCGCGAGACTCGATCTCTGCGCTTTTCGTCCGTCGACTCTTGGTTTTGGTGGAATTATCTGCGAGAGTTGCATCTTTCCCGATCTTTTCGTAGTTGTTGGCTATTTCTGCCCGTCGTCAGTGTTGATTGTACCGGGCTTGAAGTAGCTTATAAGTATTATAGTTCTTCAATTGGGTTTTTTTTGTTTGTGTCATGGATCGATCAAGCGTGGCTTTCGCTCTATTAATGGTATTGGATGACGGGGCTACGCTCCTCAACTACCCGTGGTGAGTAATTCGTGATTTTTTCTCTTGTAATCCCTTGGTTCACATATGTATGTATTTTTATGGATATGTGTGTTATTCTTCAAGACCCCATACTGTGGGTGCCCATGGACACCTGTAGGGAGGAGTCGGAGGTAGATGAGGAAGAGGAGAAGGCGTCTGGGGACGGCGAGGTGTCCTTGGACAACGATGAACCTCTATTCCTGGATTGCCATAAGCATCCCGGGTGGGAGTATATTCTCGACGGTTGATGCGTTTTCTGCAGGCAACTGGACTCCGAAATAGCATTCATCACCCTTATCAGGAGCCAAGATGGAATTTTGGTAAGATTTTTGTTTCGCTGCCTTTTAATGTCTTGCTGGCGTTAACGCTGATGTTCCGTGTTATTTTTTTTCTCAGGATTCCATGAGTAGGAATCCCGGCGCCTGGGTGATTGGCCACTTGCGCGTGGCTTTCCTCCGCGGATGATATGTCTCAAGGGGCGTGAGGTGAGAGATTTTCCTTATAGCTAACTAATTATTATCTGAATTATTTGACGCGGGGTAACTTGTATACTGTTTCTGTTCCAAGCATGGATGCCGAGTCCCCCGCCCGTTTTCTTGAGCCCGACCGAAGCAGGGAGGTTTCGCAATGCGCGATGCCTGAAGTGCATTTTATAGTTGCCGTTTTTTTTGTCTGTTAATAAATCTGATTTTCAAGGATTTTGTTTTGTATGGATTTATTTTCCTTTTTCTTATACTAGCTAAGCTCACTCTTAAAATTTGACAGAGTAAGATCTATTAAATATGCACACGAAGAGGAAAATTTCTTAAACTCAAATAAATATACTTATTAAAAATCTATTTGCATTAAAGTGAATAAATTTATTTGTATTGAGCATCATAATATTGAATCGAAATACTTTTTTGTTGTCAATTTTTGTTTTACTCAACTAATATTAACTTAAGTTAAAAAAATATTTTTTTTTTGTATATTTTACAATGTACGCCTAGTAAATTTAAATAAATATACTAAGTCCTATTCTAGTAAATAATTAACTTTTTGTGAATAATTTCAGTTATTGAAAGCATTGTATTTATATTATTTATATATCTTAATTTATGGACCTATATTCTTGTTAAATTGTTTATACCCTAAATTAACGACTTTGTAAAACTTATTGAAAATATTCTTTGCTCTTAGTTTATTTATTCTATACGTTACATGAATCTCGTGGTTTGTATCCTTACACACTCCTGTCTCATTGTTGTGCGTTTGCACGGACGCGGTTCTCTAGCGCGATGCGCGTCATGAGTGGTACCTTGTTTTCAATTGGCTCGATGAAAATTCGCTAAATTATGCAAAAACTGCTTAAATTTCCCAAAAGCCTCTCCTCTTTTTAACTAAAGTTGTGTAAAGCTCTTGATCTCACTATGACAGGTTCTCACTCATATGTATATGTTGTTTGGGCTTTTTTGATTTGTTGATACATTCGCATAAATGTTTAAATGTCTTTGTAATCACCAATGTAATAGAATTTCCCTTTAAGGTTTTTCTACGAGATTTTCCCTCTAGATATTGTTGATTTTTTTTTCAATACGCGTATCTTGTTCTTTTTTATTAGTTTATAGCAGATAATCTGTTTGTTTGCCCATGCTGACATTTGGCAAGGAATAAAAAAAAGTTTTTTTATACATATAACTTTTTACTAAATAAATGTTTTACGCAAATTGTGACTTTAACGTGTACAGTTTGAAATCATTATTGTTTGGTATCTAATGGTAGACAAAAGTCAAATCTCTTTAGGATTAATCCACTGTTTTGCAGTTTAAAGTATACTTTTAAATAAATCTTGCGATTTGCAACGACTATGTGTAGATTCATATCACGGCGATAAGGTACGTAATCTGGGCCGCTCCGAAACTCTTCTCCGTAGGCTAGAATAGGGATAAAAGGGCCGCGGATGCGATGTTTCCGAAAATTTTAAACATTTTTATTGAAAAATCCTAAAAATTTGTCACCTATTAAGAAACAGCTTAGAGTAGAGGGTGTTCCCAACTTGAGCCCTTACAACTTTTGGAAGAAGCTCCAGGACTTACTCTCGTCCCAGCTCTCAATTAGTGTTGGCGAGTCTTCGAGCTGCTTGATAAGGACAGGCCTATTGGGAGTTCCAGTATAGCGCCACCACACGGAGCACGTGGGCAGCTAAGCTCTCGCTCTATAGGCACTCACTCTTCTGCCGACCGCCGCTGTGACAACAGCTCTGCCGCACGACGCGTATTCGTCTAATAGTTATAAATAAATAAGTTTTTGATAAATATCAATCCTCAAAGAAGGATTACTCCAACAGGTTGTGGGCCAGCTCGCTGGAAAAGAGAGGAAGGACCGAGAAGAAGACGTTTAAGAGTTTTCTCTTTGTGAGATCAGAGAAAATCCAATTAGACGTATCAGAGGTGTGCGAACGAACTTCAGAAGAAAGAGTAAGTACAAGTTTTGTAAGGTGTATTCAGAAGAGGGATTAGACTAAGCAAAAGAAAGTTTAATTTGCTCGGCTCCGGGAGTGTGCTGTGTTGCCGCATCGATTATAAAATTTAGAGTACGAAAATAAGAGTAGATAAAAAGACAGTGCGGTGTCTTAATAATCAGAGAAATAGAGTAGAGAGAGGAAGAAAGTTCAGAGGTCTCAGTGTGAGACAAAAGCGCGCGACAGCAAGACGCGCGAGCGCTCACCGGCACAAGCGTGCACGAGCCGATTCCGGGAATCGGGGAGAGGCGAGCGGGACTAGCGACGTTGTCAGAGTCGAGCGCGCGGTTTGTTGTGCTCTCTCTCTCTCTCTCTCTCTCTCTCTCTCTCGATCAGAAGCAAAACAGACTTCAAGCGCACGGATTTTTCTTGTTTTTTTTCTCTCTCCTTTCGAGTTTCAATATATATGGACTAATTGTATTCAGACGTACCAAATCAGACGGGCAATGGCGTACACACGCAAAAAAAAAAAAAAAAAAAAAAACTGGAGTCTTTCAGACTTACTACCAACCGATCAGAGAGACGGTGACAAGGATCAATTAAAAGATCAACAAAACAATAACCAAGGTACAAAGTGTTTTTCAAGTCAGAATATAAACAATCAATTCAGAATCAGATGTTAGGCCTAAAACTCAGAGTTCATAGAAATGATAAAATTGAATGCTAATCAGAACGATTGTTTATAATACAGAATCAGAGTCAGAAAGTTACACACCTCCGGGTACACCCCCAAATAGGAATAGGATGTGAGACGATCAACAGATCGAACCTAATGCGAAATTGAGAAATCTGGAGGAGGAGTTTGAGAGACACTCGAGAGTGCTAGACAACCACGCCGAGATAATCCAAAATCAGACGGAAGCCATACTCCAGATGAAGGGAAACATCGACAAACTGAATGGGATTGTCGAGAAACTTTCAGAGAAAATAGGAAAACTAACTTCAGAGGTAAATAATCACCCTGCCAGTTCTACACTCAGAGACATAAATGAAATAAATTTACACAATAATAGAAATTCTATTAATCTATCAGACGAAACAAGTGCTTTAGGAGATCTCAGCAGAGCTTGCAGAGAACTCAGACGGTCCATTAACCTAAGCACTACTAGTTCAAAACTGAACATTAAAAGAGATAAGATCGGCCTTTTTCCAAGCTGTTAGTGGAAAATTTAAAGAAGTCAGATCTGCTAATATAATCAGACTTTAAGCAACTAAATCAGAGATGAGTCTTGATGACATAAAAACATTTATACTACAGCTGGAATCAGACAGACGAAAATCAGAGGGTCAATCTTCAGACGTCAGACCGAAAGTCACAGCCAGACAGGCAACAGTGGGAGACAAGTGCTACAGGTGTAACAAGGTCGGACACAGAGCGGCCTCATGTCCTCTCAAGGACTATAACCTGTGGTACTGCTTCTACTGCCAGGCTGTAGCTCCACATAAAGGGGATGATTGTCCAAATAAGGACAACCCTAAAGACGGGTATGTAAAATCTTATACATACAAAAACACAAACACACAAAACAATCAAAACAAAAACAACTTCAGAGGTAGAGGTAACAGAGGCAGGGGTGGTTATAATAATGTCAGAGGTAGAGAAAATAATGTAAGAAGAGGATCTTTTAAACGCAAGGTCAATATACAAACTCCAGGTAGAAGTCAGAAGCAGGGAGACAAAGTCAAAGCGATGCTAACAGGTAACAGCACTCATGTATGTAATAAAACACCTACAAAACTAGTACTTATTGCGGACTCTGGCGCAACAGAGCATATAGTCAATAAGAGTATAATTTTAAGCAACTTTAGGAAAAGTTCAGGCGAATATATCAGAAGTGCAAATAAAAACAAATTTGCGAATATCTCTATAGATGGTAAAGGAGATTTAATCTTAAAATCAAAATCAGATGAGAACGATAAAATAATATTGACAAATGTAATTGCTGCCAAAAATATTTCAAACAATTTGATCTCTCTCAGACGTTTTGCAGACGTAGGTCTGAGCATTTACATGGATAATAAAATACTTAAAATATACGACAAGAATTCAGACGAAGAATACTTGACTGGAACCTATGAAAAGCCAAATTGGATAATTTCTTTAAACGTAGTAAGAAATGAACAGTCAGATGAACACCAAGAAATCTACGATAGATATTCATGTGTGGCTAACATAGTATCAGTCGACGAGTTCTTGCAACAATCTCAGGCAGATATCAAGGATCTTGAGGATCAAAGCGAATCAGAAGAAAATAACGCATCAGAAGAAACTCAGACGAATCCTGCTGAGATTGGGAGGGAGAAGAAGCAAGAACAAACCGAACAAGAAACAAATTCACCTAGTCAGAGAGAAGTTTGTGATACAAACTTAGATGAACAAATTTTGAACAGAAAAATCCTAAATCTAGACGAATCTTCAGATGAAATGCTGAAATATCTACAAAACAACGCAGACAACAAGTCAGAGAAACAAGAAA
Organism: Muscidifurax raptorellus; assembly: GCA_020010945.3. Lineage (NCBI taxonomy): Eukaryota > Metazoa > Arthropoda > Insecta > Hymenoptera > Pteromalidae > Muscidifurax > Muscidifurax raptorellus. The sequence continues at coordinate 225,993 of JAHUUD020000019.1, read as the reverse complement.
AGAAGCTGAACGAAGGAATGCTATGGCATATCAAATTAGGTCACGCTTCTTTGCAATATCTACTATTGCTACAAAAGTCAGAAGAAAAACTCAGAAAGATAAAATTCGACAAGTCCATAACAGACTGTGAAGTCTGCGTCCTAGCAAAAATGGAAAACCTGCCGTTCTCAGAAGTCAGAGTTAAAGCAACAAGGCCATTAGAAAGGATACACACAGACACAATGGGACCAATTAAACCAGTCTCGTATCCTGGGGAAAATAAATTCATAATAGTATTTATTGATGATCACACCAGATTTGCCAAAGCATACTCTACTAAACATAAGAGTGAAGCCGGAGATTGCTTAGAAAAATTCTTGGTGACTACAAGAAATTTACTGGGCAAAGAGGAAAAAGTGTGTTTCATCCGAACGGATAATGGCACTGAATTTACTGGAGGTAAATTTTCAGAAGTCATGAAGAAAGAGAAAATTGAAGGAGAATTCGCACCTCCGTATACACCACAACATAATGGAACCGTTGAAAGGTTTAACAAAACTATTCAGTGGAAAATCAGAGCGCTCATGATAGACTCCGGTCTACCCAAGAGCATGTGGATACTCGCTTTGGAAGTGGCTATACACATCTATAACAGGACACCACACAAAGGAATCGATTCAGAGATACCAATCAAGAAACTGGTTCCAAATGGAAATATACATCTAGACAAAATCAGACGCTTCGGATGTCTGGCCTATGCCAAGATACCTAATGCCAAGAACAAGTTTTCAGACAGAGCAATCCGTACAATCATGGTAGGATACTCTTAAACTGGTTATGTTTTGTGGCATCCAGAATCCCAGAGATTTATCACATCTAGACATGTGAGAGTCAATGAAAAACTGGTCTATAGGGATGTATATAAGACGGACTTAAGAGAAAAATCAGAGACGTTAGAAATAACGACTGAAGAGAAAACACAATCAGAAGCACCAGAAGACACTAAATCAGAGAAGGTGAAAAGTCAGAAGAGAAAAGCAGACGACAAAAATTCAGAAGCATCAAAGTCTAAGAAACCAGAACCAGAAAAGCGACCATGCTTAGAGAGAAAAGCTAAGACAAACAGACGAACTTGGACACATCTCAGAGAAGCAGTAGTTGAAGTAGAATCTATTAATCACGATCTAATACAAGTATCCACTCCAACCGGAGAAATCAGAGATGTGCACTCGGAAGAAGATGATCTCGGTCATATCTTTATAGCACAAACAAACAGAGATCCTGTCAGCTATAAAGAAGCTATTGAATCAGACGACAAACATAAATGGTCAGAAGCAATAAAACAAGAGTTGAAGTCTATGGAAGACAACAACGTCTGGACGCTGGTAGACAGACCCTCCTTAGATAAAGATGGCAAAAAGGTTCACACTATTGATTCCAAGTGGGTGTTCAAGAAGAAAACTTCAGAAGATGGTCAAACAACCTACAAAGGTAGACTGGTTATCAGAGGATTCAAGGATCGAAAAGAATATGAACTTAGGGAAACCTACGCACCAGTTTCTAGATTGCCAGTAGTCAGAGCGACTTTCGCAATCATAAACAAGTTCAACTTAACTGCCTATCAGATGGATGTCTAGACAGCATTTCTGAATGGAACGCTCGACGATGACATCTTCATGGAAATACCAGACGGTATAGAAATAAGTCCATCCATCAGAAGAAATAAAGTATGTAAACTTCAGAAAGCTTTATACGGCCTCAGAATTAGTCCCAAGCGATGGAATAAGCGTTTCTCAGAAGTTGCTTTGGAACTTGGGCTAGAAAAGGATATAAATGAGCCATGTTTCTTCACATGGAGAATGCAAAATCAAATGGTGGTTTTACTGCTATACGTAGACGATATTATTTTAGCAGGCAACAATCAGAAGAAATTGAAAGAAATAAAAGAAAAATTATGTTCTACCTTTCAGATGAAAGATTTAGGAGAACCTAAATTATTCTTAGGCATGAAGGTAACAAGAGACAGAGATCAGAAGATTTTAAAACTGTCACAATCAGAATACATTGAAAAATGTCTGGAACGCTTCAATATGAAAGATTGTAAGCCCCAGAAAACACCTATGGTTACAAGACAGGTTCGAAATAGAGAACTTATAAATTCAGAAGAAGTTCAGTTACCAACTCAAGCACCATATAGGGAAGCTATAGGAAGCTTATTATATTTGGCTGGAGCCACCAGACCTGATATTGCGTTTGCAGTAAACTTCCTATCCAGAAAACAGCTGTCACCCTCTGAAAGTGACTGGAAGGAAGTAAAAAGGGTATTTAGATATCTCAGAGGAACTTCAGACTTAAGTTTGACTTTCAGAGCAGAGAACGATGACATGGAAGCAATGACAGACGCCAGTTTCAGAGACTGTGAAGATTCATCTTCAACTGGAGGATATTTAATAAAATTGTATGGCGACTCAATTATGTGGAGAAGCTACAAACAAACATATGTATCACTCTCTACTTGCCAAGCTGAGTATTTGGCTATGAGCAATGCTTGCCAAGAAATTGTTTCATTGGACAAAGCTATCAGAGACATAACAGGGGAAACCATGTATCCTGTAACGCTATGGTGCGATAACAAATCAGCAGGGGACTGCACTCAGATGGAAGGAAATCATAAGCTGAAAAACTTTGATGATGACGTGAAAGAAATTCAGAGAAAACTACTAAACAGAGAAAATACAGGTAGTAAAAGTCACATGGCAGAAACACATGGAGACTACATAAAACAATGTGTTCTAGAAGGAAAAATCAGAGTCAAATGGATTCCAACCACAGAAAACATGGCAGATATAATGACTAAACCTCTGCTTAATGAAACTCATAAATACCTCAGAGATAAAATACTAAACACAGAAAGTTACACTTAATCATAAAACTTATAGTTTTATGTATATCAGACGAATAAAATTTAAATATTTCAGATACAAGAAACCAAGCAGACGCTAGCTCAGAGGAGTAATCAGAGAACAGTGTTCAGACGTGCAGAGTATCAAGCGCCCGAAGGGAGGGAGTGTTGGCGAGTCTTCGAGCTGCTTGATAAGGACAGGCCTATTGGGAGTTCCAGTATAGCGCCACCACACGGAGCACGTGGGCAGCTAAGCTCTCGCTCTATAGGCACTCACTCTTCTGCCGACCGCCGCTGTGACAACAGCTCTGCCGCACGACGCGTATTCGTCTAATAGTTATAAATAAATAAGTTTTTGATAAATATATCAAAGTGTAGTGCTTCTCTCTCCCGTCCACCTCGCCTCATCAATCCTCAAAGAAGGATTACTCCAACAATTAGCTTGGTTATTTTTCTCGCGCTTAGTCTATTTTGCTATTATATTATTCAAAAATTTGAATAAATATTCAGAAAGTTTCTACTAGATTAAATTCAGTGTCTTTAATTATTTATTCAACTCTCATTTATATCCATTTACCAAGAATCAGAGGGAGAGAAAGAAAAAGAGAGAGAGAGAGAGAGAGAGAGAGAGATATAGAGAGAGAAAGAGAGAGAGAGAGAGAGAGAGAGAGAGAGAGAGAGAGAGAGAGATCTAGCGTCACATCCAGGTTTAGTCAAACAAACAAAAGTAAGTACAATTATTTGATTATATACGTAGGATTTTATTTTACACTACCACATGTGGAATCATAGGCATTTCTCTTCGCTAAGAATAGAATTCAAGTGCCGGTCGACTATAAAATCTAATCCTAGAACCGCGATAATCCACATACAGAATAACCAAGCTTGCACCGTTCTGGATAGAAATTTGTTATGTATCTATTTGAATATTTATTAAACTTGACTTTGGTATGCAGTGACTAACTCCGACTTTTTATAATTTGACTCATTTAATTGCCTTTGAAGAGGGAGGATTAAGCCTCCGAAACGTTGGCCTAATTAAACATTACGACTACTCGTTGAAATTATTATTAAAACGTAATCGGGTTCAAGAAGTTGTATTTTTCAATAAAATATCATATTGTTTCCGAATCGAATGTAATAAATTATTTTAACCAGGGTTAAGATCACTTTTGCTCTTTCCGAAAGTAAATGTTTATCAATTTGCTCTTTGGCAAAGAGGAAATTACTTATTTATAAAAAACCTCAATTGTTGCTTTCTACAAAAAATAGCATAACTTCGTTAACCCATTAAGTCCGGGCGGGACACATTTTCAATTTTTTTTCAGCGGCTTTATTCGATATGAAAACGTTCTATAAAAAAATCAACAAAAGATAATTCTTATGTAAAATTGTCTCATATTTCGATCTGCGATATTAGTTTGTTGAACAAATGTGTATTAACAAAGTTATATTTGTTTATTTAACAGAACATGTGGTTTTCGAAATGAGAAACAATTTTCAATCAAAATTTTCGACTTAATAACACTTATAAAGGGAACCTTATTTATAGACTAAAAGTGTCAACGGACCCTAAACTTCAAAGTATAGTGGTAGGTTTTTCCAAATTCAACATGGCGGCACCCAATATACCGGCTTTAAGTAAAATTTTTTTGGATAATACCGCTCATTTTTTTTGGTAACTAACAATTTTTTCCTATCTCTATGAAAATTGGTATATAAGGATTTTTTTGGTCGCTGATTACGAATTTGCTTTCAGATTTTAAAAATTCTAGTTGGCGGATCTAAGATGGCTACCACAAATTTTGAAAATTCTCTAATTTTAAATTGATATACGGGGGTTTTCGAGGTCGCTGATTACGAATTTGAAATTAGTTTTTCAAAATTCAAGATGGCGGATTTGAAATATATTCTACAAATAAAAAATATAAAAAAATACAAAAGAATGCTGGCTAAGAAACGTAATAAAATTTGCATCGAAATTGGAGCACTTTTCAAAATTTGTGGTAGTCATTTCAGATCCGCTATCTTGTATTTTGAAAGACTGATTGTAAATTCGTAATCAGCGACCCCGAAAATCCCCGTATACCAATTTTCAAAATTTGTGGTAGACATCTTGGATCCGCCATCTTAAACTTTTAAAATCTAAAACCAAATTCGTAATCAGCGACCAATAGAACTCCTATATACAAATTTTTATAAAGATAGGAAAAATTTGTTAGTTACCAAAAAAAAATAAGCGGTAACATAAAAAAAAAATTTTAACCTGCCACTATACTTTGAAGTTCAGGCTCTGTGGATACTTTTAGTCTATAAATAAGGTTCCCTTTATAAGTGTTATTAAGTCGACAATTTTGATTGAAAATTTTTTCTCATTTCGAAAACCACATTTTTTGTTTAATAAACAAATATAACTTTGTAAATACACATTTTTTCAAAAGGGCTAATGGCGTAGATCGAAAGATGAGACAATTTTACATAAGATTACCTTTTGTTGATTTTTTTATAGACCGCTTTCATATCGAATAAACCTGCTGAACAAAAATTTGAAAATGTGTCCAGCTTTTATTAAGAATTGGAAATTTTAAGTACAGATTTGAAAATCTTTTATCAACTTACAGACCACAATATTGGATTTGTAACACAATAACTTAAGCCTAAATAGAAAGTTAAGATCAACAAATATCCAATACATGAATAGAACAAAAATTAATTCCATAGACTCACGGTGAAAACGCTGATTTGCCACTTGATTTATCAATGCAATTATAATACTGATTAAACTCATCATTACAATGTTTTTTTATTTGCTTAAAAAAATCTAGAGCACATGCTGTAACAATCTTTCCTTCAGAAATACAACGCCGTGGATCATCTTCTTCAGCTTTGCACAACATGAATTCCTAAAAATAAAACACGTATGACAATGAAATATAAGTGTCGAAAAAATGATTAATACAAAATAGATACTATTATACGTAAGGTGATTTATTCAACGTCTTCCTATATTATATAGTTTTATTGGTAACACTTTCCCGACAAAATAACGTGAAATTCGATCATTTTTATTTTATTTGTGAAAAATCAAAAGACTTCCCTCCCCCCACATCTTATGCGCCTAATGTAGTACATATTTATAAGTAACATAATCATTAAATATAATATATAATCGTTATACTTTTACTGTCTACATAGTAATATATGGCCATATTAACAGTATCGATACCTAATTACATTATTAAGTAAGATTTAATAAGTAAAGGGATAGACTATGATCGCTTGTTTAGCGAATGAACAGTCACGAGTAATGATATCTTTGATGGATTTTAACGAAACATATTACATTGAAATTGTAACAGAATTGGAAGCTTAATACAAAGCATGCAACATTACCTTTTTTTGTCGTTGTTGATTGATGAAATGAAAAATGAACGAAATAAACATACTTGAAGATGGAAACACAAAAAAGAAAACTCCTGAAAATTGTAGAATAGAATAATTGATACGTGTATATTATAATTAACGTGCATGACATTTCGCAGGCTTTATCCTCCCTCTTCCATGTTTCTTTATTAAAAAATACATATAAAAATTATCAGCTATATCACAGTATATCTCAAAATTAAATATAGTTAATATTGAAAAGAAACTTACAAAATTCTATGTTTATTATAAATATTTGTACATGTACATCCTCAAACCATAGATATTGAGGTTGAATTAAAAGAGAAGCTAATATATATATATATATATAGGGTTTTTTAAAATTTGCAGAATATAATTTAAAGGTACAAAAACCAAGGTGAACTCACGTGCAGGAAAAGAGCAACCGTAAAGATATATGATATTATATGTTGTTGGCCGAGGGATTGTGTGGCCCAACGACAAACGGGCGATGATACTGAACTTACAGGATATAAAAATCAGAAATTTTGGATATTGTATTGTGAGAGAAGAGATTAAAAGCACATACTTAATAAGATCAATAACACATACACCTTTCACTCGGGCGAAGTGTGTATGTATAGCATTTACAGAAATGCTGTACATACACCTCCACAACCACACAATTAATAGAGCATAAGATACCAACTTTTTGATGAAATTGTACAAAAAATAAACTGACACCATCAAAAAACATAGCATCCACACCAATAACAATAATAATCATGACAAACACAGAGGAGATAAAAAGGGGAATATGCTGCCCGTCCCGGGGTCGCATGACGGCTGAGGAGGTGGCTAAAGGCCGTGACTAATATATTTGGACATGAATACCTAGACAATAGGCGGTTAGTCCACCTATCACGTTCTAACTAATAAGTCACGCCTCTATACAGCACGGTAAATACCAGTCGGTGAACATGCGGTCGGAGTAGGGACCTTTTCCTCTCTCTGGTTGCCGGAGGTACACACTGTACTCACAAAATCGACCATCTCTCTCCGCTTTCTGCTGCTCTGGTAGGTCCGCGTCTTTCGTTCAGTCTCTTTCTTCACAATGCAATATTCAAAATTTACGATTATTATATCTTTTAAGTTCAGTGTCAGTGCCCTTTCGTCATTCGGCCACACAATACCTCGGCCAACGACATATAATATCATATATTTGGACGGTTGCTCTTTTTCAGCACATGAGTTCACCTTGGTTTTTGTACCTTAAAATTATATACCGCAAATTTTGAAAAACCCTTGCTGATCTTGCTGATAATTTTTACATGAGCTTTTTTTATAAAAAGGATTGGAAGAGGGAGGATAAAGCCTCTGAAACGTCGGCCAAGTTAATTATAATATACTCGTGACGATTATTCTATTCTACAATTTTTTAAAATTGACGAGTATAAGAATCATCATTTTGAAAGAAAAATCTTTGTCAAGATGTACTTTGACTATCAACATTATTTAAATCGTTGTTATTGGGTTGTAGACAAGAAGCTTATTACAAAGCATTCAATCACTTACCCCCCCCCCCCACACACAGACACACACCACGAGGAGGAGCTGTACCCCATGTGGCGCGTCCTCGGGTGACGGATAGAGGAACGCTCGCTGTAAGTGCCTAGTACTACGTACGTTGTGCCCTTAACAACTCCGCAGGATAGGAGTAACCAATAGGAGAAAGAGAATAAACGACCTAAAGAGGAAACTTGGCAAGAGGTCGTTACAAGTAAGGCGAAAAAAAAGGAGAAACAGTCAAGTAGGAGAACAACAAGGTCCCTGGCGTTAATAACCAGAATAGGACTAGCAAAGAGAAAACAAAGCGGGCAAGACCGACCAGACTGGACGCTCTTATGATTAAGGCGCCGGAAGAAAGGAGCTACGTGGACTCCTCAACTGAATGCTATAGGAGATAGCGTAAATAAAATACGCAAAACGGTGGCGGGTGATCTCCTCATAGAGCTCAAACGCACAAAAGAAGTTAAAACCGCAGACTTCCAAGAAGCGGTTAAAGCAGTACTAGTGGAAGGAACCACAATAAAAACACTGCAGCAAGAGGAGACCTTTGAAATAAGGGATCTCAACATACTTACCTCAAAAGAGGAGGTACCGGAGGACTTACAAAGGGAAATAGGAGAAAGAGATGCAATTGAGGTTACTGCTATAAAATTGCTGAGAAAAACGTACGGAGACACGCAGATAGCTGTTGCGCAATTGTCGAAAGAAATAGCAACCAAGTTCACAAAGCTAGAGAAAATTAAAATTGGATGGGTCAATTCTAGGATCCGTTCGTCAAACCGCAGTAAGGGGCCGCTTAGATGTTATAAATGCCTTGATTTTGGCCACGTCGCCATCAAGTGTACTGATCCGCAGGATAGAAGCAAATGCTGCTACAAATGCGGTGAGACGGGGCATAATGCAAATAGCTGCCGTAATGAAACGTGTTGTTTACTGTGCCGTAAAAAAGGCGACAATATACCGACGAACCATGTCACTGGTAGCTACTTGTGCCCAGCCTACCAAGCAGCGGTTAAAAAAATTAGGAAAGGGTAATGAGAATAGTACAGCTAAATCTCAACCATTGTGAGACTGCGCAAGACCTTCTTTGTCAGTTTGTACGAGAACACAAGTTCGATGTCGATCTTCTCAGTGAGCAGTACAAAGATCTGAATGAGCCATCCTGGAAATCTGACGCCTCAGATAAAGCCGCAATCTGGGCATGCAAAGACTTTACCTTTCAGGGCAAGATGGTAAACAAGGAAAATGGCTTCGTAAGAGCGAAAATAGGCGGCATACATGCATACAGTTGCTATGTCCCCCCTAGCGCGTCAATAGAGCAGTTTCAGCAACTACTAGACCGGCTGGTACAAGACGCCAGGAATAAAAAGTCAGCTATAATAGCCGGAGATTTTAACGCATGGGCGATCAAGTGGGGTAGTAGCAGAACCAATAAACGGGGACAAGTGCTACTGGATGCATTCACGCTACTAGACATGTTGTTGCTGAATCAAGGCAACACCCCAACGTTCACAAAAGGAGATGCAGAGTCATTCATAGACTTGACATTTGTCAGTAAATGCTTCGTAAGGCGGGTAGACAAATAGATCGTGAGTGATCACTACACAAATAGTGATCACCTAGCTATAATAATGGTGATAGGCGGACCAAAAAAGAAATTTTTTACAAATTTCAGTAGTACAAGAATTGAATGGAAAACCAAAGAGTATGACAAGGAGTTATACTTGACGATGTTTGACAATATTCAATTGATGGGATTAGCAGACGACAAGGCTGCACAAAGGACGGGCCAGCTCACCAAAGTGTGCGACGCGGTAATGCCGAGAAAAGTGTCCAGTCAAAGATGGCCATCAGCATATTGGTGGAATGACAAGATCAAACAAGCGCGCAGCGTTTGCCATCAAGCTAGGAGATTGGAACAACGGGCAAGGAGGAAATTCTACCGAACCGGTAGAGGAATGGATACGGTGGAGCGAAAAAATGAAGGAAGCTAAGCGCAACCTTAAAAGGTGTATAAGAGAGAGTAAACAAAGATTTCTAAGAGAGCTGCAAGTTGAGGTTAATGAAGAACCTTGGGGCCGACCTTATAAAATTGTTGTGAAGAAGATCAAGGGAAGTTACATACCCCCACCAAAGTGCCCAGAGGTACTAAGCAGGGTGGTAACAACACTCTTCCCAAATCAATTGGATATTCCATGTGCTATGGTAGAAGAAATAGATGTAGATAATATATCCTTAATCACGGAGGAGGAGCTACTAACAAGACTCCAGGACTTGACAGCATACCCAATATTGCATTGAAACATGCCATCCAGGCTCACCCAGCAGAGTTTATAGACTTGTACAACACTTGTCTCAAAGAAGAAAAGTTTCCATTAAACTGGAAAAAGCAGACTTGTGTTGCTACCAAAGGGTAGTAAGCCACCTGGAGAAGGGTCGTCATCCAGACCGTTCTGAATGCTCGATACGCAGGGCAAAGTATAAGAGTGCATAATCTTCGTTAGGATGGAATGCACAACCGAGGAGGCAGAGGGGTTTGCGGAACACCAGTATGGTTTCTGTAAGTGCCGCTCAACATTAGACGCTATCGGCTTAGTGGTGAATACAGCTTGGACAGCCATAAGCGGAAAAAGGTGTAACGGCGGTGCGAAAAAGTACTGCGCGGTGGTTACACTTGACGTTAAAAATGCATTTGACTCTGCAAATTGGTGCAAAATTCACGAAGCACTAGTGAGATTAGGAGTCTCTCCGTATATAAGAAGAATAATGTCCGACTACCTTAAGGACAGAACTCTCTTGTATGAGACTGAGGAGGGCACGGTGAATTATAAGGTTACCGGGGGAGTTCCACAGGGGTCAGTACTGGGCTCATCGTTGTGGGACATTATGTACGATGGCGTACTCAAGCTAGAATTACCAGAAGGAGCAATGATCGTAGGATTCGCAGACGACATAGCTTTGTTATTGGTAGCAAAAGAGAAAGAAGAGGTAGCTGAAATTGCTAGTGAAGCTATCATTAAAATACAGAAGTGGCTATATAATGCGAATCTAGAGTTAGCAGGCCATAAAACGGAGGAAATCCTAATATCTAGCAGAAAGAAGACGGAGACGATTACCCTGACAATAGGCGGTCATGAAATTACTTCTAAACCGACTATTAAATATTTAGGTATAACGTTAGACGCAAAGCTGACCTTTAAACAGCACTTGGAAGCAGCAAGAGAGAAAGCTGCAAAAACTACCGCAGTGCTGGCGCGGCTGATGCCAAATGTAGGTGGTCCCACACAGAATCGCAGAACGCTACTGGCAATTTGGGATGCCGCTAGGAAAGTAACAATGACGGAGTGGCATAAGCGATGGGACTCTAGTAGCAAGGGACGGTGGACACTCCGCCTCATACCAAGTGTAGAAGACTGGACAAAAAGAAGACATGGGGAAGTAAATTTCTACCTAATACAGTTTCTGAGTGGACATGACATGCTACCGGGCGTATCTGCACCGATTTAAATTGGAGGATTGCCCGGATTGCCCGACGTGCTTGAATGCAATCGAAGACGCCGAGCATGTATTCAGTGAATGCCCACGCTATGAACAGGAACGAGAATAACTTGAGTGCTACCTGCAGACCAGAGTAACGCCTGAGTCTATTATGGTAGCTATGATGACTTCGGCCAATAGATGGAGCGCAATAAACAATTTTGCTGCACACATCCTTATGAAGGTCCGAAAGGACGAAGGAAAAAGAACAAGAAGACGTGAGATGCTGCAAAAAAACAGACGACCGGACGATGCGGTAAGAAGTAAACGGCAGACGACAAAGAAAATGTATGACGAACGGCTGTTCAGGTGACAGAAACAGAGAAAAACGTGATGACCACATCAATAGACGAGGGCGGTAGCCCAAAGTCCCCCAGCGAAGCAATACTCAAACGGTGTTACCGCGGGGGTGACTTATTGGAGAAAGAGCCGGGTCCAACTTAATTAGGATCGGTAAGGAGGATCGAGAGGATTCTGTTGCCGTTGAAATTCAAAAGCTAACGGTAGCGAAGGGTTTAGTGGGTGAGAGTCCCACACAGGTGGTACCAGGCGGTGCAATATCGTCCATAATGGATTTGCCCTTAACCTCTCACTCTAAAAAGAAAAAAAACACACACACCGTTCCAGAGGGTCGGACACATATCGGGATGAATCAAAATACGAACATGAAGAAACGGAACGAAAAAGTAGATAAACCAGACAATACCATCAGTCTGAAAAGCTTGTCAAACGCAGGATGTAAAACCCACTTTAGCCGTACAGAGGCTAAAGATGACGACACATGCCAGCAGACCACCATAAACATCAAGGCACATGCTGACGGAGACAAACGTAGAAGGGTGCAGGGAGCCTGGAGTAAAATCTAGACAGCGGAGACCACGGGGCAAGACCTTCTAAATAAGCTCCAAGAGATTATAGAAGGCACAATAGCGCAATATCTACAAGAGCGTGAGAGATGATATGAAGAAGATCATGTCACTCTTACGGCGATTAACCAGCGCAAGAGAAGGGATAAGCAAAATCAAGTCGAGCTTCAGGTTGATGCTAATGAACACCCCATGAAACCCTCAAGACCTAAACGGAAAGGAGACTCTTGCAAAGCCAAGGATGAAGGAAGAAGAAGGAAGGCCTGAGTAGGATCAGAGGCCACGAGTGGCGTACATCAGCACGCCGCAGACCCTATTGCGTAACCAAGGCATAAAAAAACCTTGGCAATAAGTAAAAATTAAAAAAAATGAAAAAAAGAAGAACAAAGAGGACGGGGGGGGGGTCTTTATCCAAAAAGGCGCTAGAAAACAGAGACCGCCACGGGCAAGACGTACTCGAACGGACCCCCTTATCATAAAGTCTTCTGAGGGTAAGTTCTGCGTTAATACCTTGAAAGAGATCAAGGCGGATCCTAAACTGAGGGTATTGGGCAGTAGTGTCAACATGGTATGCAAAACGGTGACGGGAGAGCTACTTTTGGAACTTCAGCTGACGGCAGATTTTAAGACAGTGAAACTTCGACAAGCCGTGGAAATTGTACGAGAAGCAGGCATCGAAAGAAGGACTCTACAGCACGAAGTAGTCTTCGAAATAAAGGATGTTAAAGTTTGTTAAAGCACTGCGGAGTGAGTTCCAAGGTAGCGATACATTGGCAGTGGAGGATACGTCAGTTAGGTCAATTAGGTCAAATACCAGCATCACTGCCTTAACAGGTGATATCAAATGAGAAAATCAAAATAGGTTTGTCATTCTGCAGAATCCGAGAGATACAACGAGTGACACGGACACTTAGATGCTATCCATGCCTAGGTTGCAACGAGACATCAGTCTCGTGCAGAATATATACAAGTAGGCACACAAACATCGCGAGCGAAAGGCAGACCCGCACGACAATAACATGAGCACAAGCCGAGTGCTCATGGGTAGCAACACGTGCTCGTATAGTGTAAACATAGCCGCGAACGAAACCGACGACGGGCGCAAACAAAACAACGCACACTACCGAAAAGAGCACGGTAAGCACCACACAAGTACACCAACAACACTCGACCCAATCACCACCAGAGGGCGTTGGCGCCAGCGACTTGGGCTATATAAGCCCAGCCGCGACAGCACGGCGGCAGTTCGATCAGAGCTCCCGATCCGAGCGTTGCCGTGAGCACACGACACCGCTAGGAGGGCCCTAGAAGAACTGACGATATCTGACCGTTTCGTGCGCATACGTAACGGTACGGATACCGAAATTACCGTAATAAACCGCTAGATCCCGTTCCGTTGTTTCAACCATTCCTGTTGCGCACACAGGGCAATCGGAATACGAAATTACACGCAGATACTGGCAGAGTCGTGCGCACACGTCTCTGTCAGAATCTGCATACACTCACACACACCGTTTCACCGCCACACCGTTTCGACCGTTCTTGTTGCCGCTGTGCGCACACAGGGCAATCAGAACCCGAAACCGGCTGCAAATACTAGCAGAGTCGTGCGCACACGTCTCTGTTAGAATCTGCACACCCACCACACACATACCGCTACACCGCCACACCGTTTCGACCGTTCTTGTTGCCGCTGTGCGCACACAGGGCAATCAGAACCCGAAACCGGCTGCAAATACTAGCAGAGTCGTGCGCACACGTCTCTATTAGAATCTGCACACCCGCCACACACATACCGCTGCACTGTCACACCGTTTCGACCGTTCCTGTTACCACTTTGCGCACACAGGGTAACCGGAACCCGAAACTGACTGCAGAGACTGACAGAGTCGTGCGCACACGTCTCTGTCAGACTCTGCACGCTCACACACAGTCACTCACCACTCTGCCGCTTCACTTGCCGCTGTGCGTATACAGGGCAAGGGTAGCCGCGAGAGACAGCCACCGTACCGGGTTGAGTCGTGCGCACACGTCTCAATCAGGTCCTGTGAGACTTCACACTAAAACATCCCGCCAATGTTCCTCCGTTCCACCTACCGCTGTGCGTTCACAGGGTAGGGGGAAATAGGAACCAGTGCAGAGTCCACACGAGATCGTGCGCACACGTTCTCGCGAGGACTCCGCAAGAGCCAAGTACACACCCAACCGAACCGCCGTGCTCGAAGCGTAGTCAATAGGTAGCCGAAACATACCGGCGACCGAACTAGTGTTATCAATGTTAAGCGAAATAAATGTAAGCGACTACTAGCGTAGAATTAAGGACCGTACCGTTAATTGATAAGTACCGCGATTACCGCCTAGATTATAAGACATAACTGTAAGAGATAAGTCTTCTTAAAAGCGCACTTTGTTTGGTTACAGATGGCGAATGACGACGCACTGTAGGAGACGTTTTAAATATATATATAATTATTAAAGTTAACCAAACGGAGTTATTTCTAACCTCACCCCTTTCCGAATCCTGAATCCCGACTGTCAAGATCCGGGGCAGGGGGAACGCAACCGTTACAAGGTTTTGGTCATATTGCCAAAAAGTGCACATCAATACAGGATCGGGGTAACTGTTGCTACAATTGTGGGAGCAAAGAGCATAAAGTGAATGACTGTAAAAGCCAACCAAACTGAGTACTATGCCATGAAAGAGGCGTAGAAGGGAAATGGGACCATGCAGCTGGTAGCTACACCATTCCCAGTCTACCGAACAGCAATAGTGGAAGTGAAAAAAACAAAAACGTTTGGTCCTCGGGATTGATCGCTTTGTTCGGTAGATAAAATGAAAAAGGCGATTTTTTTTTAAATTTATATCTCTGAAACTGAACATCATAACCTCACGAAGAAAAATTGAATGGACAAAACAGTCCTATTAACTGAAAAATGAAAAAGTTAATTTAATATATAAATTAGATTTTATGAAAAGATGTTTTCTATAATAATAGTAGATCAAATTACCTACAATTTCGAGATTATGAAAAATGGTGGCCCGGAACGGACGTATTGTTTGTGAGTGAGTGGTGAGAAGGCGATTAGTGGTGGAAAGAGTGGAGATAAAGCGGAGCAAAGCAAGAGAAAGGTGAAAGGCGGAAAGGCGAACAGAAAGAGTAATAAAGATAAGTAATATAGAATAAAGACAAAGAAAGGAAAGAGCAAAGTAAGAGCGAGGAATAAGAGAGGTTAGAATAGGGGAGAGAGAGAAAGAGAGCGAGAGAAAGAGATAGAGCGATAGAGAGGGAGAGAGAGAGGAGAGAGAGAGAGAGAGAGAGAGAGAGAGAGAGAGAGAGAGAGAGAGAGAGAGAGACAGGGAGGAGAAATAGCATGAGTAAAAATCCTTAGAAAAGGCACCAAAAGAAACTGATATAGAGAGAATAGAGAGGATCAACGAGGTGATTTTCGGAACGCAACCTGAAGGTGGGACTACAATAGCGGAAGAGGAAGAAACAGATGGATTAGCGGAATGGTATACCCCCAAGCAAGGAAAGAACAAAGAGAGTAAATCCACAGGTAAGCACAAAAAAGAGGGGTCAGAGGGAAGGGGAAAAGGGATAAAGCCGCAATTGGATAGGAAATCGCAGAGTGTAATTGACATAGTGGGAGGACGACTGATATTAAAAAGGAAAAGGAAAGAAGCAGAAGAGACAGAGGAAAAGATAGAAAAAATTAAAGGTGAGGACACACCGGAAAAAAATAGAAGAAAGAAAGAGGAGGAAGAAGAGGGAAAGCGGAAAGAAGAAGAAAAGAAAGGGATCTTCATTAAAAGCAAGCTAATCGTAAGAACACCACCAAGTTTACCAAGTACAAGAAAGGCAGCCGAAGAGGAAGAGGAAGAAGAGAATCTGGAGAAAAAAGATAATAAGGAAGAAGATAGCGACGAAAAGGTAAAAGAAGAGGAAGAGATGGAGAAGACACTAAAGGAGATACTGGAGAAAATGAATAAAGAAGGCAAAGCCAGGGAAAGAGGGGTAGAAAAAGCCAAGCTAAGAGAAGAAAAAAGAGAGAAAGTATGGAAAAAAAGACTCGAAGAGATAAACAGAAAAGCCGAGGAAAGGGAAAGAAGGTTTGAAGAAACAATTCTGAAAATAGAAAGAGAAAGAGAAAAGGAGATAAAAAAGATAGCAGAGGAAATAAAGAAAAATAAGGAGGAGGAGGAGAAAGCTAGGAAGAAGCTACGAGAAGAGATAGAGCAGCTGAAGAAAAAGCAGGAGAAATATGAAACAGGCGGAACAGAAATAGCAGAAGAATGGGTAAAGAAAATAGAGGACTTAACAGAAGCAGTCAAAGAGATGAAAGGAAAAGAAGAAGAAAAAGAGATTAACAACAACGAGCAAATAGGGAATCAAGGAGGGATAGAAGGACAGAGAAGAATGAAGATACTGGACTGGATGGCAGAAAAAGAGGAAAGAGAAATAATAAGGAATAACATAGTTATAAGCGGATTGGAAACTGAAAATGGAGTGAGGACAGAAGAGGTACAAAACTGGATAAAAGAGAAATTAGAAGTAGAGGTGAAAGTGAGGAAATGCTGGATCACTCGAGGTACGAACCCAAAGATTGGAGCGAAGCTACGAAGTAAAGAAGATAAAGACAAAGTGATGGAGAATAAGAGCAAACTAGGAAGAGAAGAGATATACATAGATAATGACACAACATGGAAAGAAAGAAGAAACAGAGAGATAGTAATAAAAAAGAGTAAAGAGTGTGATGATGCACTTTTCACGGGGAGAGATTCACCCGAGCAACAGCCACTATACTCTAGGATACACTACGAATTAATATTCGGACTCTTCCGATCTCGATAAGAAGGGGGGGACAGGTAGGTATTTATGGACGGCCTGGCGTGGCACTTCGGGGAAAATAAATAATAACACGTCAATATTCAAATAATAATAACACAACACTTGTATATTATACGATCCGTTGACCAGATCCCCAAAATGGCGGATCGGTTACAATTCTCAAAGATCACGCGGCGACGACGTCGCCCAAGATGGCGGCGAACTCCTCCTGGCTCGGCTCAGCTCTCCTCTGCAGATGGCGGAAGCCAGTGGCGCGACACTAATCTGAAATAATCCGAAAGGTTGACGCGGATCCGCCTCTCACCATACGACGACTGCTCCTCGTCCAGTTCCTGTAAACGAAAGCCAGAAAAATGGGGAAAAGGAAAGGACTCAGTCAGACTGTTAACCAGTCAGCATCGGCGCGATCGATTGAATTACAGTTTGCAACTCTCCGACACGGCTACTCTGGATAGATTTCACCGTGGCGCAACCTTATATCCCAGGCTCAGTTCGGCTAGGTAGGCGCGATGCTCGTTCTCGACACTGATGGCTCCGTAGTCCATCAATCGCTCGGTTCCCGTGACGCCATCACCACAAACCCCGGTTTCGTGCGTTAACTCGACGAAGTATAACGGACGCGGCCAGTTCCGCACTAACTGGCTTCCAGGCACGGCAACATTCGCGTGAAAGGCTGGATTAGCGGAGAGAGAGAATCCTCGAAGCACACCCGCGACGCGCGACGACCAACACCTCATACAGTAACCCGCACGTGGTTGGGAATTGGCACAACGCACTACGTTCGAACCGTGGGAGTCTAATTCACGGGAAGGCGCAACACTTATAGAGTGGTGTTCCCAGGAGGAGAACCACCAAATCCCATTTAATATTCGCGGAGACTACCGTCTATGTCTCACGGGTCCATATCGCACTATGGCGGCGGCACGACACCAAGGTAATTCACACACTTAGCTGGACGTAAGTCTACAGCGGCGCAACACTTAGATGGGTCGTACCTCAGACGGACGACCCATTGGCGAATAATCACGGCGCAACCCAGCACCAGAATCGAGGGAGAAGGACGAGAATTACTCACTCTACTGGAGCTCTTCTAATGGCCTCCTCTGACTCGCCACGTGTCTTTTTCCGGGAACTAGCGGTTGCGTCTTATGGCGTTGAAGGTCCAGAACGGAATGGACGAGGAGGAAGCCGCTCCTCTGCGGGAGGCGAAGGCGTTCCGGAAGACTCGTCTAACCGCGCCCTCTATACAGGCGAGGCCACCCATGGTGTCCGACCAGGGGGCCTAGGCTGGCGCGAATTACGAATTATTGCACACGTGGCATGGTGGTTGCGGCGCGCGCGCGCGCCACCACGTGTTGCGTTGACGAACCCGTGAGCGAGCGCGTAGTCGCGCCTGTACCATGCTAGAGGTGTATATTCAACCTCATGGCGGCCGTACTGGTGGTCTTTGTTCCCGCTGCGCTTGTTTCCCCTTCCTTCCGCGCCTAGTCCACGCGTTATCTCGATTGCCGGAGCTACGCGCGCTACTCCCTCCTCTCTCGGTCTCGGTACGCGTGCTATATCGTCACGAGGCCTGTGGGCGTCCCCTCTCGCGTCGATGCGCGGCTGGTATGCGCGGCTGGTATGCGCGCGCGTCATTCTTGTTCGGCGCTCCGTACCCTGCGCATGTTTGTATTCCTCCAGGAGTCGCCGCTACGACCCCTGGTGGATCTCCTTGACAGAGCCATCATGGCCGTCGGTGTCGAGGAGAGCGGCGCGAGTGGCGACACGTGGCAACAGTGCGCGGCGCGTATGTCGTAACCCACACCTGGAGAGCCACCGCTGTGACAGGTCCTCGACAAGTGAGGTTACTTCCGTCGTCGGCACGTGCACGTGTATTTTCTTTCAGTGCGTCGGGCTGCATCGGAGGCGAGTTCTCATCCTCGACCTCGTCTGCATCCGACGGCACGTCGCAAGAGGTAGTAAAAAAGGGAGAAAAGGTAAAGATAGGATACAATAAGTTCAAGATAGGAAATGTAGAATGGTTCTGGAACGAGAAAAATGAAAAGTGGTTTCGGAAAGAAAACAGAGAAACGGGGGAAGAAAAAAGAAGGAAGGAATAAAAGAGACAAGGAAACAGAAATAAAAGCAGTCTGGTGGAACATAGCAGGGATGGGGAAAATGAAAGAAAGAGACTGGGAATACGTCGGGAAACATGGGTAAAGGAGAAAAACAATAAAATATGGGAGAACAGATTAAAGGGATACGAATTTAAGACGAAACTGGCAATAAGGTCACACAAAAAAGGGAGAGCAAGAGGAGGGGTGGTACTGGCAATAAAAAATATAAACAAAGACATGGAAATAGTTTGGGGGAAAGAACCCACGAACGAAATGATAACAGCGAAAATCGGAAAAGTAAAGGAAAAGGTGAGAGTGGGAGTAGTATATATGAGAGAAGAAGTAGGAAAAAACTGGGAGGAGCTAGAGAAGATTTGCGAGGAAGAAAAAGAAGAAAAAATAATAATAGGAGGAGACTTCAATGCAAGAACAGCGAAAAAAGGAGCAAGATGCCTCACGACAGAGGACAAAGAAGAGAGCAGGAAATCAAAAGATAAGTTTATAAACGAAGAAGGAAGACACATGATAGAGAAACTAAAAGAAGTAGGTATGCACATAATAAACGGAGATATAGAAGGAGATTGGCGGGGAGAATGGACATACCTGGGAGGAAATGGTAGCTCGACGATAGATTATGTGATAACAAACGAAGAATGAAGAGAAATAATAGATAACATGACAATATGAGGGAAATGGAAGTCAGACCACTTCCCGGTGGAATTGAGACTGAAAATGAAGAAAAGAGTAGAGATAGAGGAAGAGGAACTAATAACAGACTGGACAGAAAAATGAATAGAAGAATACAGAAGCTGGCTAGGGAAAGCATGGGTGCCGAAGGACTGGAAGGAGCTCAAAGACGTAGTAAAAAATGCAATAACAAAAAGAAGAAAGAAAGTTAAAAGAATAGGCGAAGGATGGTGGGACGAAGAATGCAAGGTAGCAAGAAATAAAGTTAAAAAAGCACTAAGGAAGTGGAGAGAAGGAAGGGAAGACAAAAAAGAATTCTTAACGGAACGCAACAAATATAGACAGCTATTAGTTAAGAAGAAGAAAGAAGAGGGGGAAAGAATAATAGAAGAACTACAAAATGACAAAAAAGGACAAGGCTTCTGGGAAGTGGTAAATAGGAAAAGGAGAAAAGGGAGAGAGAGACTCAGCGAAAAGATTACAGAAACGGAATGGGAAGAATATTTCAAGAAACTACTGGACGGAAAAAAAGTAGAAGAAAGAGAAAAAGACAGAGAGGAAGACATGGAAAGAGTAAGAGAACAAAGAGAGAAGGAAAGAGTGAATCCAAAGAGGGAAAGAGAACAGGAAGAGGAGATCACACATGAAGAGATTAAAGAGGCAATCAGGAAACTGAAAAAGAAGAAGGCAGCAGGAGAGGATGAGATTCAGAATGAGGCATGGATATTTGGAGGGGGCAGAGCTGAAGACTTCCTATACAACATCCTAAATGAGATATGGAAAGGGAATGGATTCCCAGAGGAATGGAACACGGGACTGATTGCGCCGATTTATAAAAAAGGAGATAAGGATGAAGTAGGAAACTATAGAGGAATAACGCTGATGGACACGGGATATAAAATTTAAGCAAATATAATAAAAAAGAAATTAAGGGCCGAGCTGGAAGAGAAGAATGTACTAGATGACACACAAATGGGATTCAGAGAAGGAAGAGGCATAATAGATGCGATATATATAGTTAAAGCCATAGTAGAAAAAGAAATAAAAAAAGAAAAAGGAAAAGTGTTTCTATTCTTCGTAGACATGCGAGCGGCGTTTGATAAATTAAAAAGAGAAGAGATATGGCAAATGATGGAAAAGAAAAAAGTAAAAGACAAGTACATAAGGAAAATAAAAGAGATATACAAAGACACACATAGCAGAGTAAGAATTGGCAAAACAAGGACAGGGAAATTCAAAACAGAAAAAGGAGTAAGGCAAGGGTGCCCACTCAGTCCAGGGTTGTTTAATACCGCATTCGCAGATCTAGAACAAGAAATGGGGAAAGTACAAGAAGGAGGGCTGACACTAGGCAACAGGAAAGTACACTCAATAGGGTATGCAGACGACATAGTATTAATGGCAAATAACGAAGAAGGAATAAAGAAAATGCTGAAGAGGTTTAAGAAATACATAAAGAAGAAAGGGCTGTAACTGAATGTCGAAAAATCGAAAATAATGAGATGCAGGAAAAGAGGAGGTAGGAAGAAGGTCACCTTCGAATGGGATGGGAAAGAAATAGAGGAAGTCAAGACGTTCACATACCTGGGGTACGAAATGAAATGCAATAACAAGGAAGAAGATCAAATAAAAAGAATAAAAGGGAAGGCGAATGCAGCGCTAGGGAAAATCTGGAGCATAGGGGAAATACTATTTAAAGAAAACTGGCATCTGAGGATGAAGCTCTTCAACTGCCTGATAAAATCGGTGATACTATACGGAGCGGAAATATGGGGGTGGAAGGAATATAAAGAAATAGAAAGGATCCAGGATAAGTACATGAAATGGGTGTTGAAAGCAGACAGGAGCACCCCCAGGCACGTACTAATGTTGGAAACAAGAAGGGAAGGAAGTAACGTGAAGGCAAGAAGGGAAGGAAACAACGTGAAGGCAAGAAGGAAGCGGTCACAGCAGGGAAAAGAGCGTTAAAATATGAAGAGAAACTAAGGGCAGCAAAGGAAAGGACGCTGTTAAAAGAGTGCTGGAAAGAGCTGCAGAAGGAGGCGAGAGGGCAACAGAGAGTAAGAAAAGACACAAACGCAAGGAGAGAATTTCTAGAAGGCAGAGGAATCTCACTACAAGGATACATGGAAAAGATAGAAGAAGGGCCAGTATGGCCAGACCTAGAGCAGACAAGCAAAGACATAGAGAGACAAAAGTGGAACGAGGAAATGGAAAAATCAGAATTCGCAAAGGAAGTAAAAGAGATAATAGATAGCTACGGAGAAACTCCGGAGCACCGTAAAAGAGGAGGAAAGAAGAGAAACAAAGAACTGGAGACGCAAGCAAGATTTAGAATGGGAAACGAAACAAAAGCCAATAAATACTGGACATAAGAAGAAAACAGAAAATGCAGAATATGCAAAGGAAAGAGAGAGACGGCAAAGCACGTAATGGAAGAGTGCGAAAAGACGAAAACGGAAGGAACATGGCAAGAGAAAATAAACGAACGGCAGAAAAATTTAGGAAAGCTACTACAAATAAAATGGATAAGCAAAAGAGCGGAACGGAATGAAGACGAACAGGAAAACGGAACGAGAGAGGTGGCGCAAGTGGGTCACGCGCTATCAGTTTAAGAACGCGCAAAAGAGGGGAGGCAACAATATGAGGCGAAGAGAAAACGGAGAGGTTAGAAAGCCGTGACACAGACAAGAATAAAGGATAGAAAACAAAAAAAGAAGGAAAGAAAGGAAAATGAGTGAAAGAAAAAAAAACCTGAAGAGAGACTAGAGTGGGCTCTGGAGAAGATAACGGAGATGGAAATTTGGGTGATAGAAAAGGATAGAGAAGAAAAAAAAAGAAAAATAAAGAAAGGAAAAATGGTGGTAAGAGTTAAAGGTTAAGGACGAGGAGATTAGAGACCTGAGAAAAAGAGTGGAGAAGCAGGAAAACAAGGAGTCGGAAGAAGGTATACAAGGAAGAGGTCAGACGACACATAAAGAGAGTAAAAAGATGAGGAGACAAAGGAAAGGAGAGAAGGAAACCCAGAAAAAAGAAAAGAGGAGAGAAGAAGAGAGAAAAAAATACACTACACGAACAGTTACGCTGACACACAATCACTATCTAGACACACACATGAATGAAATTACACACCACGCAAACAACAGACAGACACAAGCACACACACAGATACACAAACAATGAAAATAAAGCAAAAAAACTTAAAAGTGCAACAGTGGTGAAAGACTCTATTAGTGACACAAGAAATAAAATTGTGCGATTAGTGCAACGGCAAGTGACATTTAGTGAGTCTGGTGTACAAGGCTTCGGGTTCAAAGTTGATATTGCGTGTGTAAAGTGTAAACAGATTGCTTAAATCAATTCAAGTGAAAAAGTTGGACCAAGAGTGGCTTGCTGGTTCTCAAGATTGATGAGGAAGTTTAACATCAGTCCAAGATGTGCAGCAGTGGATTGGACCAATACGAGCAACGATGCCAGACTTATGCAGAAATAAAAACATTAAACAGTACCGTAGAGGCCTGGACTATCAGAAGAAGAACACGAGAAGGAATCCCAGAGGAATCATATGCAGCAGGAGCTCACTAAGGTATTTATTATAAGTGTATTTATTATAAATGTTGATTTTAACCAATGATTATATTTTTATTGCCACTAACTTGTATTTATTATTTAATTTATTTAATAAAATAAATAAATAAATATAATTTAGTTCCAACTAAAATGTACATTTTTTATTTTATTCTTTGCAGAGCTGGCATGAGCCGTCTCTGTCAAGAGTGACAGGTGAGGTTATGGATGTGTAGCAGACTCAATGAATGACTACAATGCTTGGTCTATGTGACAAAAAAAAGATAAGTATTATTAACTGAGTTAAGTGTGCTAAGTACAGTGCACTTAAATTTCTAATTTTTGTGTTTTTTTTTATTTCAGCTCATGCAACAACAAAAGAGCGGTTCAACCCAAGCCAACCGTAGAATATTGGTGCCAACTGGAGGATACGCTTATCTAATGCATTAAAAAGAGGAGATAAGATCCTGAACATATTAGATAAGTATTAATTATAACTAATATAATTGGAATCGTAATTGTTAAATATCTCATAATATTAATTTTCTGAATTTTAGCTCATTGTCCGTAGGGTTCCAAGGGAACGCATGGTTGGATTGGGCTTAAATTTTGTGGAGATACTTCTTAGAGGAGTACTTTCAGTATGAGCGGAGGGATTTTGAATTGAACGAGTATAATTGATAAAACACCAATAAAAGTGAAAGAATTATTGCAAAATAGGTGTAATATTGGAATTATTTAAACAAAAATATACTTTTACTAGCTCAAATAAAAATCCCTCCGTTCATACTGAAAGTACACGTATAAAGAGTATCTCCATAAAATTTAAGCCCAATCCAACCATGCGTACACTTTGAATCTTACAGACAGTGAAAAAAGTCATCGAAACTAGTCTGCTTTGCCCGGGTAGCATATCAAGTTCAAATACATTAAAAATTTAGATATTTAATGTTTATTGTAAGTACCTTTATATCAAAAGACTCTTTTTCAATTTTGTTTTAGCCTCAAACTCTAGACGTACATCGACAGGAGCGCTCTTGAGAGATTCATTTTGTCGTGAACAGTCAATAACAACGAGTGGTGCGAAGCTGAGAAACGAGGACTTTGTTAGCAGCGGTTGCGGATCTGTTCCATAGTAGGATTTTTAAAAATTAGCGTACATATCATAGAGGATAGCAAACTTATTCTTATATATGTCGAGATTCATATTGTTTTATGGATAATATTGTGAATTCAAGAAAAGTTTCACATTACTAATGTCACAATGATCAAACAGACTGGCGTTTGTAGTTCTCGATGATTTTCTCTTTGTTTGTAGTCCAAGAATCATTAAACGAGGTTTTTCCAATTGATTTAATGTTTTCACTGTCCAGACATGTGTATTCGTGCTCGGAAGAAAAGGATATTCAAATAACTCCCATGAACGAAAACACATAGAGATGGGGTTATCTTCGCCAATGAAATTTAATAACTGGATTTTTGTTTGTCAGATGCAATTTGTTTATAATTTTCTGCAAAGCCTAAAATCATACTAAGAAGAATGGAAACGTCAAAGTTGCCCTGAGCATCAACAAAAGTTTTGATATCTTCTTCGACACCAAGCCAGCCTGCATTCTCCAGCATACGACTCTTATTGGAATTAAATGAAATTCATCCTTTTATAAGACTGCTCAGACCGACATTTTTACTTTTATCAATTTGCATGCCATTAATCTCATAACAAATTTCATCAAACATATGACAAATAGCATTGTTGACAAATATAGTTTTTTCTAGTGGTCCTCCTGTATTCTCTTTTTGTAATTTTCCACATATATGGATAGAAAAACGTGATGGCAAGATACACAGATCTTGATGTTGGATAGAAATACGAATTTCATCATTATTATCAAATCTTGATGATGAGTAGGTTGATGTACGTGAACCTCGTAATGAGCAATAGACTCATCGAACACGACACCTGATTGAATGCTTAGAATTTCGTCCATTTTTCTGGAAGCAGCAGAGAATTATACACGTGGATTTTTTTCTACGAACTTTTAGTCCTAGGCTTTTTAGCAATTGAATGCTCTGACGTGTTAACGGTTTGAGTTTCTTTGCTCGACTGATGCCTGCTTGCTATGATGGCTGACTTATATACAGGGTGTCCCATTTTAATTTACCACCCCCTAAAACTGGTTAATAATTTGCTCTGAGAAAAAAATGTTTGAAATAAAATTTGTTGGGTTCGAAGGGGGGCATCTTTTGGCTATTTTAGCTGCGACCTTGAACATGACCTTCAAGGTCATTTGAAAGTCAAGACCAAATTTTCATATGAAATGTGCATATTTTTATGGCGGATTCGGATTCTACTAAAAAAGAGAAACACTTTTTGTCCAAATCATTTTTTGAAAAAATCCTAAATTTTTGTTGTAAACGGCTTTAAAAAAGTTGAAAAAATTACTAATATCTCTTATTGCCCCACCCTTTAAAAGAAGTTAAAAATTTGCTCTGAGAAAAAAATGTTTCAAATAAAATTTGTTGGGTTCGAAGGGGGGCATCTTTTGGCTATTTTAGCTGCGACCTTGAACATGACTTTCAAGGTCATTTGAAAGTCAAGACCAAATTTTCATATGAAATGTGCATATTTTTATGGCGGATTCGGATTCTACTAAAAAAGAGAAACACTTTTTGTCCAAATCATTTTTTGAAAAAATCCTAAATTTTTGTTGTAAACGGCTTTAAAAAAGTTGAAAAAATTACTAATATCTCTTATTGCCCCACCCTTTAAAAGAAGTTAAAAATTTGCTCTGAGAAAAAAATGTTTCAAATAAAATTTGTTGGGTTAGAAGGGGGGCATCTTTTGGCTATTCCAGCTGTGACCTTGAACATGACCTTCAAGGTCATTTGAATAAGATTTATCACAGATTCGGGTTCTACTAAAAAAGTAACACTTTTTGTCTTAACCATTTTTTGATCATCAATAGGTAGCTCTCCCTTTAACTGAAAAGAGAATTTGTCCTAGAAATAAGCTGTTTTAGATGAATGTTACTAGCTTCAAACAAAGACAGAGGTATCCTTTGGATCACTTAAAGCAAGACCTTCACGTCCAGCCACTTAAGGCAAGACCCCGTCCAGCCACTTAAGGCAAGACCCCGTCCAACCACTTAAGGCAAGACCCTATCCAGCCACTTAAGGCAAGACCTTCACGTCCAGCCACTTAAGGCAAGACCCCGTCCAACCACTTAAGGCAAGACCCTATCCAGCCACTTAAGGCAAGACCTTCACGTCCAGCCAAGGCAAGACCCCCTCGTTCTGCTAGTCACGGAAATTTCAACGTCTCAAGTGCTCTATCAATTGCCCATTTTGTTGAATGCACATTTGTATTCTCTGCCGAAAACTTCTTTGGACATCTATTAATGTTTGTGGGGTGAACGCCCAGAATGCTGCAATAATTCTCTCCATCATATTTTGTGCCGTCGTCGGGGCTTCCGCGTAAACTCTCTGCTTCACGGCCCCCCACAGAAAGAAGTCCAATGGGGTCAAATCTGGCGATCGCGCAGGGAATTCACAGATTGGACTACCAATTCCAATCCAACTATTTGGGTATGTCGCGTTCAGAAATCTCCTGACAAGTAGTCTACGATGAGCGGGAGCACCATCTTGCTGGAACCACATGTCTCGCCTTATTTCCAGCGGAATGTTTTCTAGAAGAGGTGGAATTTGGTTCTCGAGAATATCTAAATAAAGCTCGCCGTTTAAATTACGGTCATAAAAACTTGGACCCACAACGTATTCCCCAACTATGCCCGCCCAAACATTAATTGACCACCGTCTTTGTGTACGGTGATCTCGCTGCCAATGTGGATTTTCTTCTGCATAATAATGCGCGTTATGAAGATTAACTCCTCCCATATTGTCGAACTTTGCCTCGTCTGTAAAGAGAGTCCGATCAAAGAAAAATGGATCTATGCGCATTCGTGTTTCCGCCCATTGACAGAATCTAAGTCGCCTGGCAGGATCACCAGGCTCAATGGCATGTGTAAGGTGCAAGTGATATGGATGAAATCTAAAATGACGCAATACACGGGAAACTGTTGATCTGGGTACTCCATGCATTCGCTGAATTTGTCGCTCCTCGGCAATTACAGCACGAACCCCAAGCGCAATATGCTCTCTTGGGCCCGTCCGTCGCCTCTTCCTTCTTAAGTTACCTCCTTGAGCTCTTATCGTTAGAAGTTTAATATTCCTCCTACTAGGATGACGAGCGTCCGGATACCTTTCAGCGTACAGCCTCGCTGCAGCCTTGTAATTGTCGTGACATTCTCCCAGAATCTTGATCATGTTGACTATCTCTACTGGCGTGTAGTCAGCCATTATCTGTTGTAGGTAGATTTTTTAGGGAATATTTAATCTTACTAGAAATAATTTATTTTAAGTATTTTTCTGCTCTGAAATTCAGAAAGTCAATGAAAACCTAATGATGAGAAGCTTTGAGGAGCTGTAAGAATTTACAAGCTTTACCAATAGAACGATAACGAAGCAAAAAAATGTCTTTTAGCGAGAAATAAAGCATTTACGAGAAAAATATTTCTTAAAAAGATGCGTACTTTATCAGAGAATCTGAATATGATTTAAAATATGTACAATTTTACTTTATCAGAGAATCTGAATATGATTCAAAATATGTACAATTTTCATTAAAAAAACTAAGCTTGATTTTGATTCTCAGTTGAAAACATGCCCCTTACTGCTCAAACTTGCCCCAGATGATGTCAAACTTGTCCCAGTTGTGACCGTAAACTTGCCCCAGATGATGTCAAATTTTCCGCAGATGACGTAAAACTTGCCCCAGAGAATGTCAAACATACCCCGAAGATTGCAAACTTGCCCCAGAGAATGTCAAACATACCCCGAAGATTGCAAACTTCCCCCATGTGATAAAAAATGAATCAGATTAGCGTTCTAAAGAACTTTGGTTCTGTTGATAAATTTTTTGGTAATTTCATTTCTTTGAAAAAGAGAGTATTTTCCATTAAAGTGATGGTTCTTTCTTAAAATGAATTTAAGGTTCGAGGTCAAGGTCATAGCCAAGCTTCAATTGCCGGAATAAAAATCGAGGATTACCGTTAAATAAATTGACTGACCTTCGAATGACCTTGTTGGTTAAGGACAAGTTCATGGCTAAGGTCATACTTGGACTTAAATTTGTAAAATTGTGTACGTTTCTAATTCCTCGGATAAAATGTAAAATTTTTAACTTCTTTTAAAGGGTGGGGCAATAAGAGATATCTAGTGATTTTTTCAACTTTTTTAAAGCCGTTTACAACAAAAATTTGGGATTTTTTAAAAAAATGATTCGAACAAAAAGTGTTTCTCTTTTTTAGTAGAATCCGAATCCGCCATAAAAATATGCACATTTCATATGAAAATTTGGTCTTGACTTTCAAATGACCTTGAAGGTCATGTTCAAGGTCGCAGCTGAAATAGCCAAAAGATGCCCCCCTTCGAACCCAACAAATTTTATTTGAAACATTTTTTTCTCAGAGCAAATTATTAACCAGTTTTAGGGGGTGGTAAATTAAAATGGGACACCCTGTATACTCTAGGATTGTAAACAATTATACGGATTTGACCCATTATACGGATTTGATGTGAAGTAGAATAGTCATCTCCTCTCCTCGAAAATTCACTAAATTTCCATCCTGATCTACGATTTGGATTTGAAGATGATCTATGCACTTGACACTGACTGGTAGATATATGACATGAGACGGAAGTTCTATAATTTTATATCCTGGAGGCACTCTTGGAAAAAACTCATGGATTGTAGGAACTTTTTTGTTATTAATGTAAGCCGCAGATGTAATGTTGCACTCTACTCCGAATCCGTTGATATTTTCACAGGTAAATCAGAGCTGTGTTGAATGTTTTTTTTTTGAAAATGCGAGGAACAAAGCCAAGGAGACGGCCGATTGAATTGTGAGGTGTAAGATCTATTGGATGACTGCAGATAATTTCACTTCTGAGAAAGCAGTCTATTCTTAGCTTTCAAAGAAAATTGAATTCTTTTGGATTTTAAAATTCCTTCTACATAATGAATAATAGCATCAATCTCGTAACTGCCAATAGGTATAGTAATAATATCACCGTTCAAATGAAGTTTATTATTTGAATAGTCAACATTGGGAATAGAGTTGAATGTTAAAAGTTCAACTAAACCCAAGACAAAACTTTTATGCTGTGGTAGTACAATCGAAGGAAAATATTGCGCTTCTAAGACAGATGAGTTTCCCGACAGACTCAGAATAAAGCTGTCTTCCATGACTGATCGGAAGGAAATGATTTCATTCGTCTGTGAGCATATCCTTTAAAGTCTTCCAGCTAAGAAATAAAGACAAAGATAGCCACATATAAATGAGCAAAATTTTGATATCTTTTATAGTTGTATTTCACTTCTTCCACGTTAAAATATGACATGAGATCTTTCGGAGGTTTGAGATCGCCAAAACTATCAAAATAAAGTACATCAGAACCATGCTTGCGATAGCAAATCCAGTGAGTGCCTCTATTTTGAATGTTATCCAAGTTGACAACAGCTGACTCATTATACCATGCACCATCGGCGGGCAGATTATTTCTCATAAAAAGACCTCGAAAATCTGAGGCTTTCATTATACGTGCATATTTTTCGTAGTTAGTAAGTGGATGATTTGGCAAAGTTAAATCGAAGTTTTTTTTTCTATTGACATGATGACCACCACCACCACCAACAACAACAATACCACCACCACCACCACCTACATGAGGTTTCATAAATAAACCCATCCCAGTTTTATATGGTTTGAAATGGAGCGAGATGGACCTTTGCCTAAAGCAATGGCTTCCATGGTCTTATTATGTCTCTTACTTTCTTCAAGATTTTTTTGCGCAGCTTTAGCATTATTGACAGCTTTAACTATGCCAGCAGCACTTCCTGCTAGAGCACCGATCGCGCTAAGTCGTGCGAACAATGGGATGAGAAAAGGAAGAATTCCACCGATTTTTTATGGAAGCGGCAGAACGCGTGGAATGATAACTTTTTTCTTTCCGCCTACACTCTTAAAAACTTGATGTGCACCCTTCAAGGCCGATTGAATAACCTTGCGAGAACATTTACTGTCTATCATTGATTTTTTAGCTGCATTCACTAACTTACTGAATTTTAGTCTCATTCCAGTTTTTCCTTTTAATTTCATAGCATTGGTAACAGCAAAAGCATAAGCTTTTTCAGCAAGACTGGCATCCTTGGCTTTAACGCGTTGCCAAGCTCTATCAGTAAGGCTCTTAACAGCTGCTTTACGATCTCCATTTTTGTCAGAGTAAGCAACGTGATGTTCTTCGCATGCCTGATCAAGCTGATTAATTTCAGGGTCAACTCTTTTCTAACGCTTATTTAATTTGGTTCCGGGTTCACAGTATTGATATCCAGGAAGATGCATTTCAACAGGTAAGTTATTGATTACTTTATCAAGCAATCCATAACCTTTTTGCTGTTTCTTGGATTTGTGAACGACCATCTCTCTTTGAGTGTTAAGCCACAACTGACGATCAAAGTATAAAACAAGTGATTTTATTTCTAAAGCTCAATGTCGAATCTGACTCTGACACGTGAACATGGATTCTACCGAGCAGAACGTTAAACTTCCCGTAGCGAATTTCGATTTTAAAAAAGAAAAGAGAAAGAAGCGACACGATGAATTACGGCCAGATAGTATACGAGCAGTATTCTGTAGACCATCTAACTGTGGGAAAACAAATAGTTTATTGGTTCTAATTACACATCCAAATGGTCTTAGATTTGAAAATTTGTTTGTATACTCTAAATCCTTGAATCAGCCAAAGTATTAATTTCTCAAATATGTCTTGGATCCGATTGAAGTAGTATCATATTTTCCGTTTAGTGAGCATGAATCTGTAGTATCCCCAGATGAAGCCCTACCGAATTCAATTACGATTTTTGATGATGTGGCATGTAAGAAGCAGGATAATGTCAGAGCATTTTTCTGCATCGGAATACATAAAAGTGTAGATATTTCATCTCATTAGGGATAATGTTAATTTGTTAGTATTTTATTGTCAAGACGATGTGAATCTTAAACATATGTATGAAAATCCTGTGAATACCGATTTAACTTTTAATGAATTTCGAAATCTTTGTTCTGAATGTTGGAAGAAGGATAACTATGAATTCATTGTTATTGACAAAGATAGAGCGATATACGCTTCACATAGTAATCTTCATGCAAGTATATGCGAACGATTGAATAGAACATTAAAAAATGCAATGTGGATTGAGTTCAGTAAACAGGGAAGCTGTATGTGGTTGGATATCTTGCCTGAGTTGGTCAAAGCTTACAATTCAAGAAAACATCGGACTATAGGGATTGCGCCTAAAAATGTTACGCAAGCAAATGAAAGAGAGATCAAGAGACGTTTTCCAAATGAAAGGTCAACTGTGAAAAAACCAAAATTCAACGTCGGAGACAAAGTGCTTATAAGTAAAATAAAAAACGTGTTTGAAAAAGGTTATACACCGAACTGGTCTACTGAAATTTTTACAATAACTCGAGTTGCAAAAACTAATCCGGTAAATTATCACCTTAAAGATTATTATGATATACCGTTTCTGGCGGCTTTTATGAAACAGAAATTCAAAAAACTAAGTATCCAGAAATTTATTTAGTAGTAAAAGTTTTAAAGAGAAATGGTAAACGCGTGTATTTTAAATGGTTAGGTTTCAGTAACGAGCATAATAGTTGGATTGATAAAAATGAAATTCTTTAAATAAACTAAATCTATATAAACAAAATTAACAATGTATTTTCCAAATATAATTATAAGAATCATAGTGGTAGTCAATAAAAGATAAAGTGATCATATTTTGTTTAATTATACATTTATTTATGTATTACGATTATTATGTACAAATTTAAAAAAAAAATAATAAATAGATTATAAAAAAGCAATTTGTATGTCTTACATCATTTTCCTTGCCCTTAACCAATAGTATCGAACTTAAAAGAAGTTCCATCCTGATGTACTATAAATAAACAAAGCTTATTTGCAGTGTTGGAAACTTGGTGGAAAAATTATTGATCTTTTAGGATCGCTGAATCTTCTCTGGCAAGAAGATCTGGAAGCTCTCATCGAGCTCAGCAACTACCTTCGGACCGAATCTGGTTTTTACTTCTTTAAATGATGTCATCATGTACTGATGATTTTTCTTCAAGTCCGTAACTTTCTTCCTGGGCTGGAATCCATTTTGTAAAATGAAATAAGATTTTTTTGTTAGCGAAATATATTTTGACAGAGAAATCATTTTGCTAACAATCAACTGTGAAACTTACTTAGAAAATTACAAGAGTCTTGGCTTCTTTGCAAGAGGTTGACTGGTCTCGAGGTCTTCGATTGCTCGAATATACTCCTCATCATGGCCCGTTCCTAGATGTAGCCCATTTCGCACAACAATATCTACTCCTTCCATTGCCTCTTGTAAGATATCTTTCTTATTTTCTTGATTATATCTTTTTTCATCCGATGATGGGTCCCAGTCGTGCATAAACTCCTCCATCACATCGAATTCAATCCTGATTTGTTCACTTTCATCCCCTCTCTCGTCTTCCCCTTCTCTTTCTCGTCCTATAGCATTACTATTGGCCACATCATATCCCCTCTCCACCACTATCCCCTCCTCTCTTTCTTTGCTTCCATTTTCATTCATTTTTCCTCTAATTCTCCCTCTACTTGCATTGTAGCTTGCGCCATCTGTTCCTCCATAATTCTATAATGACCCCATGGCAAAGTGTCTGTACTATGTAATAATAAAAATCTGTTATCATCATGAGGACTTAAAACAATTTTACTTTGTTTTTCTGTTTGCACTATGTGAAACTTGGAACGAATGTTGCACTGCTCACGTTTAACAATAATGAGATCCTCTAGATATTTTCGATAATCTTCAAACGTGATTGATTTCTTCACAACAATAGATTTTATAACTTTGGCTTTTTTCAGTGTCGCAGCTCCATCAATCAAAATACTGTATATTTTGCTTCTTAAACCAATGAATTCTGTCATAATCTTGCCACAGCATTCGTCATTCATCAATCCAGGAACTTTTTTATTAACACGTGGAATTCCAAACTGATTATTTTCGTCATTATCAGAAGTATCAAATTTATACATATCTTCTTTCATTAAAACAGAAATGGTTGCAAAGATTCCAATTTCCTGTTTACAACATTCAACAATATGGCTTTCTATCAAAACCATCTTTCAAGTGCGTTACAGTATGCACAACCATAATCCTACAAGACCACATGTGCACTTCATACTCTCAAACTCATAAAATTATTCCGGCAATTACAAAAAAAAAAAATTAAAAAAGAAAAAAAGTAGAAAGCACTGTAGGCATTCTGGTTCTCTTTTCGGTTTCTGGCTCACTTATAGCTCGAGAGTGAGGCATACAGTCGGTACGCCTCACCCTCGAGCTGGCCCGTGTCCAGTGCGGCTTCCAGCCTCTCCACCAGTGTAGCGCGGTGTTGGCGCCACGCCGCACAGTGTGACGGAATGAAAATATTGGTGACAAAATAAAATATCCCCTGCTAGGAGCGACCGATCGGGATGATTTTTTTTTTTAAAATGTAGCTTATACTATACAGATTTAGGGAAAAATATACAATTTTTATGAGCCAGCGTTGCTGACTAAGCCAAATTGCTGATATCAGCAATAGAAATGTTACATTTTAAATAATAATAAAAAAATTAAACTGCCATAGTCACCTGAAGATAATTAAACTCAGTAATTAATTTTAATCATTACACACACACACACACACACACACACAGAGGCGAATGAAGTGACCCCTAAGCCGGTCGGCAAGGGGAAACCACAGCAGGCTAGCCGCGTTAGTGGGGCGAGCACTGCAAGAAGAGTAGCCGACGACAATGTCCACCAGAGGGAGAAAGACTCGTGGCAAGAGGTGGTGACAAGGAAGGCAAAGAAGAAAAAAGAAAAAAGCGTGAACAGGAAGGACAACACTGGTGCTCGTGGCCAAGACCAAAAAGGCACCAGAAAAAGTAGGACGGCAAGAGCAAGACCTCCTAGACCTGACGCCTTAGTCATCAAGGCCGAGGGTGGAAAAAGCTACGCCGAAATCCTAAAGAAAATTAAGGCAGAGCCTAGCCTAGAAAAGTTAGGAAACAGCGTACATAGAATACGCAAAACAACAGCAGGAGATCTGCTACTCGAGCTACGACGTTCCAAGGAGGTGGAAACAGCTGAGCTCCAGGAAGCGGTGAAAGCAGTACTAGTGGAAACTGCTACAATCAGGGCGCTGCATCATGAAGAGGCCTTCGAGATTAAGGATCTTGACATGCTGACCACTAAGGAGGATATAGTGGACGCACTACGCAAAAATGACGAGGAAGGACATAATTTCGAACCTACGGCGGTTAAGTCGCTTCGTAAAGCTTATGGAGATACGCAGAAAGCAATAGTACAGTTACCTGCCCAGATAGCCCAGAAGTTTATCAAGGGTGAGAAGATAAAGATAGGGTGGGTTATCTGCCGAATAAGGGCAATAAAGCGAGACACCCGCCCGCTCAGGTGCTATAAATGCTTGGGCTTCGGCCATACTGCTGCAAGCTGCATTGAGCAGCACGATAGAAGCCGCTGCTGCTACAAATGTGGCTCAGCGGGACATGTAGCGAAAGACTGCACAAACCAGCCCAGCTGCATTCTCTGCAGAGGAAAGAACGACGTAGAGAGAAGCGATCATGCCGCAGGTAGCTATAATTGCCCAGCGTACCAAGCGGCAGTGAAAGCCACAAAACAAAGAAGATGAGAATAGTACAGTTAAACCTGAACCACTGTGAGGTAGCACAGGACCTTCTCTGTCAGTACGTCCGTGAGCAGAAGATTGATGTTGCTATAATCAGTGAGCAGTACAGAGATCTTGAACAGCCAAGGTGGGAATCCGATGGCTCCGGTAAAGCAGCTATTTGGGCGTGCAGAGACCTTACCTTTCAAAGTAGGATGAAAGCCAAAGAAGCAGGTTTTGCCAGCGCAAAGATTGAGGGTATACAGGTATACAGCTGTTATGCCCCACCCAGTGCGCCAATAGATCAGTTTCAGCAGTTCTTGGACCGGCTAGTACGAGATGTCAGGGCTAAAAAACCAGCTATTATAGCTGGGGACTTTAACTCATGGGCGGTTGAATGGGGCAGCCGAAAAACTAATAGAAGAGGACAGGCCCTACTAGAGGCATTCACACTTCTGGACATGGTGCTGGTGAACGAAGGCAACGTACCAACCTATAAAAAGGTGGACGCTGAATCAGTGATCGACTTAACATTTGTTAGTAGATCTCTGGTAAAAGAGGTGAGTAAATGGACCGTAAGCGATCACTTCACTAATAGTGATCACCACGCCATTATAATGGAGCTGGGCACACAAAACATGATGCACTGTACTACTAACCCAATAAGTACGAAAATGGAATGGAAAGCCAAGGAGTACGACAAGGAACTATTTCTGATGATGTTAGGAAATATCCAATTGACGGGATCAGCAGAACATAAGGCTGAACAAATGACAAAATGGCTCACCCGAGCATGTGATGCAGTTATGCCAAGAAAAGTGCCCAATCAAAGATGGAAACCAGTATATTGGTGGAACGAGAAGATTAGATCAGCGCGCTCCGCTTGCCACCGAGCACGAAGGCTTGAGCAACGGGCAAGGAAAAAGTTTTACCGAACCGGTACTGGAAGCGAAGCTGTAGAAGAATGCAGCAGAAGAATGAAAGAAGCCCAGTGCACCCTCAAGAAGTGCATCAGTGAAAGCAAGCAGAGATGTCATAAGGAGCTGCTAGAAGAGGTCAATAAAGATCCATGGGGCAGGCCCTACAAAACAGTTATGAAGACACTCCAAGTCAGCCGGACGCACCATATGCTATAGCAGAGGAAGTGCGGGAAGAAAATATACCTCCAATTACAGTTGAGGAGCTACTTGTAGCAAGCAAGAGGGTAGGAAACAATAAGGCTCCCGGTCCTGACGGCATACCAAATGTAGCGCTGAAGCATGCCATCGAGGCTAAACCTGAAGAATTTGTTGGCCTCTACAATGCATGCCTGGCAGAAGGGAGATTTTCGACGAACTGGAAAAAGCAGCGACTTGTGTTGTTACCTAAGGGTAACAAAGCGCCCGGAGGGGAGACATCGTACAGACCATTATGTATGATGGACACTCAAGGAAAAATACTGGAGCGCATTATCAGCAACAGGATGGAGTGCATAATCGAAGAGACCAAGGGGCTTGCCGAGCACCAATATGGCTTTCGGAAGTGCCGATCTACTTTGGACGCGATCGGCCTAGTGGTAAACACAGCCCGAGCAGCCATCAGTGGAAAACGGTGGAAGGGCGGAACAAAGAAGTACTGTGCAGTTATTACTTTGGATGTCAAAAACGCATTCAACTCTGCAAATTGGACGAAGATACATGAAGCGCTTGAAAAGCTTGAGGTGCCCACATACATCAGGACGATGATGGCCGACTATCTGAAGGACAGAACTTTACTGTACGAAACGGATTGCGGCACTGAAACCTACAAGGTCACGGCAGGTGTTCCACAGGGATCAGTACTGGGCCCGCCATTGTGGAACATTATGTATGACGGAGTGCTGAGACTACAACTCCCGCGGGAGGCTATGGTAGTAGGATTCGCAGACGACATAGCTCTTGTAGTAGTAGGGAAGGAAAAAGAAGACGTCGCTGAAATCACCAATGAAGCGATCACCACCATCCAGAGGTGGCTGAGAGAAACGGGACTTGAACTCGCTAGACACAAGACCGAGGCGATCCTGATATCTAGCAGGAAGAAAATGGAGACAATCGCCCTAATGATAGACGGCCATGAGATAACCTCTAAATCGACTATCAAGTATTTGGGCGTTACTATAGACGAAAAGTTGACGTTTAAACAGCACCTTGATTTAGCAGGTAAAAAAGCGTCAAGAACGACTGCTGCTCTTTCTCGGCTCATGCCGAATGTCGGTGGAGCTACTCAGAAGAAAAAGAAGCTGTTAGCAAGTGTCAGCACATCGATTATGCTGTACGGGGCACCAATTTGGGCAGATGCAATGGCAATAAAATCCTATGCGCGGAACCTGTCATCCGTGTATAGACGGAGTGCGCTAAGAGTAGCGTCTGCTTACCGCACGGTATCGGACGATGCAATAAGCGTCGTGGCAAGCATGCCACCCATCGACCTCTTAGCACTAGAGAGGAAGGCCATATACATGGCAAAACAGGAGAACAGCGATAGAACGAAGGCAGAAATCTGGAACGCTGCCAGAGAACAAACAGTAGCTGAGTGGCAGAGAAGATGGGACAGTAGCCTGAAAGGGGCTGGACGCACCGACTTATACCAAAGATTGAAGACTGGATCACAAGAAGACACGGGGAAGTAAACTACTACCTCACGCAATTTTTGACGGGACATGGATGCTATCGAGCATACCTGTGTAGATTTAATTTAGAAGACTGTCCAGACTGCCCAGCATGTTTGGACATGTGCGAGGACGCTGAGCACGTTTTTTGCTACTGCTCGCGTTACCAGCAGGAGCGTGAAGAGTTTGAACGCTACCTCCAGACCAGAGCAACTCCTGAGTCTATTATGGTAGCTATGTTCGCCACCGCTGAGGGCTGGCACGTGGTTAGTAACTACGCCGCGGTCATCCTCAAGAAAGTGAGGGGCGACGAAGAGAGAAGAAGACGAGAGATGCTGCAAGAAGCTGACGACCGGACGATGCGGTAAGAAGTAGACGGCAGCCTATAATGAAGAAGGTACGATAGTAGATCTACTAGATATGGACGCATAAGGAATGACAATCACATCAAGGAGACAAGGGCAATGTCCCTATGCCCCCCCGCGAAGTAATACTTGACCGTGGTACCGCGGGGGAAAAAGGCACTAAAGACGGAGCTTGGCCCTCC
Source organism: Muscidifurax raptorellus (assembly GCA_020010945.3). Lineage (NCBI taxonomy): Eukaryota > Metazoa > Arthropoda > Insecta > Hymenoptera > Pteromalidae > Muscidifurax > Muscidifurax raptorellus. Next base: position 187,537 of record JAHUUD020000019.1, on the reverse strand, counting down.
TCACCAACAAATCGGTAAGGAGAGCGAAGAGGATTCGGGTTGCAATTGGATTCTATATTCGGTCGCAAAACGAAGGGTTTTAGTTGGTGAGAATCCAACACACGGTGGCTCAGGCCATGTCATGGTCTATTAAGATTTTTCCCTCCAACCTCTTTCTCCAATAAAAAATATATATATATATATATATATATATATATATATATATATATATATATATATATAAATATGGAAATCCAATCTTTTGAAGATTATATTCCGTACGCTTCAATCTTTTGAGGATTATATCGTCTTTTGAGGATTTTCTAAAGTCTATTATCCCAGAGTTACTTCGGCTAACCAGATAACCCACGTGAGTTTTGGGGGTTGAAGGGTGCGAAGCACCCTTCAACACCCCAAAACTCACTTGGGTTATCCAAGCGGTTAACAGAATGAGATTATAAACATCCTAATTTGGTACTGGGTTAGTTTGGTTATTTTTTAGCAATCTCGAACTCTGAATGAAGGGAGAATATGTCCTCAAAAGGCGGGATTACTATATCAATATATATATATATATATATATATATATATATATATATATATATATATATATATACATATATAAGCACTTTTACCGCAGTAGAAGCGTGAAATGTTGAATTTATCGAAAAATTGCTGACTCCTGCACCTGTATATATACATATATATGATAGGTATACTTAAATATTAGTCTTATATATATTTTTTCGACGAATTTGGTCATATACTGTATATACAAACACTTTTACCGCAATAGAAGTGTAAAGTATGGAATTTATCGAAAAATTGCAGATATCAGCAATTTGGCTTAGTCAGCAACGCTGGCTCATAAAAATTGTATATTTTTCCCTAAATTTGTATAGTTTAAGCTACATTTTAAAAAAAAATTATCCCGATCGGTCGCTCCTAGCAGGGGATATTTTATTTTGTCACCAATATTTTCGTTCCGTCACACTGTGCGCCGCTTCGGCTGCCTCTGCGCTCGAAGCCTCCTTCGTCGCTTTCGAACCAGCCGGTGGCGCTTGTTTCTCGGTGGCGCTGGTTCCAAGTTCCAGGCGAGCGGCGATGGGTCGCCCGATCTGCGGTGACGCTGGTTGTGGCGCACGTGGGCGGCGCAGACCCGTCGTGGTCATTTCACCCACGTCAGCGACTAGCGCGGGTTGTTACTAGTGGCATATCGCCAACGCCCCCTCTTACTCCTCCTCGGATTCTGGGATGAGGTACGTCTCCACCTCGACATCGGGGGAAAAGCCACCCCAAGGGTCTTCCCCCTCACCAACCTCCCGGATGACTACGTGAGGCCACTACTCCTCACGAGTTAACCCGGCCATCACGCGTTCAAAAGCCGCTTACAGCTCCTCGGAACACATAGCTAAGCAAATAAAATCTTACGTCCGCAGCTCTTTATGCGCGCGTTTTTTGCGGCGACGTCGACAGGTTAGTAATCATCGTTGCATGCCCGCGGTTGCGTGAACCCTTCGGGCGATCAGACCTCCTCTTCTCTGTCGACTTCCACTCTAGGAGTCTCTGACGTAGGCCTCACACGCCTAGCCGTGTACACCTTTTTCCCTCTCTTCTTGGCCTCTCTTCTTGGTAGCAGGTTTTACTACGAAATTTTTTTCATTTTTGTTTCTGGAAGTTTAACTTATTTTTTAATGAGGAAGGAGTTTGGACAGGCCACGAGGATGTCTAAACAAGACAATCAAAATAAAAAAATTTTAATTAAATTTAGCAAGAGCAGTGTATTTTTGTGTATTTACTGTCTGTGATTTATATAATTGTTCTATATGAACAATGTGATGAGATTTTTACAAGTGTCTAATCTTCAAAACCGTGTCAAATCAAAATGTGTAAAAATGAATTTTCAATCCTTTGCACTATTGAATGCTAGAAAGAAACGAAGCAGAGCACACAAGCATTATCCTCAACCAACAAAGACTTATTAAATTTTATAAATATAACAGAAAGTTGGTTGAGGATAATGTTTATATGCTTCTCTTTGTTTCTTTCTAGCATCTAGGCTTATTCAGATATTATTAAATCCATCCTATGATGCATTACATGAAGTACATATAAGATTGCCAATACTACAGAATCTAAAAAAAGAGTCTATTAGTTAAGGGATTTTCCTAGTAAATTCAAAATTCATACTTTGCGTCACAGAATAGCAGACGAGAGAACAACAAACTTTCTTATAACAAATAACGGAAACCAACTTATCATAAATCATGACATATTTGCCCTCCGTCATGCAATTATATATATATCATTTTATAAACTTTCAAGTTCGTATAAAAATATCTCACCGAATGACATCAGTTACGATATAGACTTTAAATTTTGTAAACTGATACATAATTACATAACCGAGAGCTACCACGTGATCGTTTAAGATAATTTTATTTTTATTATTTAGTAACACAAAACATAAATGAACAGATAGGGAAAGAGAGAGAATCGAAACATAAATTAGAGAAATTAAAAGTAGAAAAACGAGAAGATGGGGAAATAATAGAGAGCTTGAAGAATTAACAGGTTAAATGAGAGAAGGAGGGAAGAAGCGACTGGCGTTTATGGTAGTTAGAGGGAAAGAGAGTTAAAGGGATAACGATATCGAAGAAAAGAAGGAAAACCGAAAGATTGGAATATACATGATAAGATATAGAAATAGTTAATAAATATAAGTACTTCGAATTCTGTTTTAATTGTTTCTGGGGATGGGAAAAGTGGAACGAAATAGAGTGGGTAAAGGGGAAGTTTATCAAGATGGCCCTTAGGAATAAATCAAAATACACCAGAGTACATTTGGGGAATGGAAGCTGGAAGGAATAGCATAGTGATAGAAGCTAGATGAAGAGCAGGAAATTACTTACTGGAAATAATGAAGATACAGGAAGGGGTGTAGCCTAAAGTATATTTAGAAGAAGAATTAAGAAAGTTCATGAATGGGTATTCGACGAAATAGGGAGAAAAATTACGAAAAGCATTTAGGGGAGTAGAGGATAGGGAAAGCTTGACATAGTTACAGGGAGGAAGAGAATTCGAGATGATAGGAAAAGGGTTGAAGGAGGGTTTAAAAATTAAGATGGAAATTCAGCTATGTTGAGAAAAGTTAGACAGGTTAAATACTAAAGAGAGTACAAAATGATGAAAAAATAATTAAGAGCAGAAATGTATTAGAGAGATAAAAAATGGAGGGGAGGTAAAAAAACAATGGGCAAGATTAAAATGAGGGAATATAGGAAGATCTAAGAAAACAAGTTTCAGTGTGATAGGAAGTCGGCTGGTGGGTAAAAAGAAGAAAGCATAATGCAACTATGGAGATTGTGGAATTAGGATTAGAAAGTGACGAAAGAGAAAACAGGGAAAGATTAAAAGAAATATTGAGAGGGGAATGTAGGGAAGGAATATGGAGGTATGTTAGGAAGTCTGAGGAAAAGGCGAGGGAAAGTAAGGAGAGAAAAAAAGAATGAATAGAGTAAGAAATCAAGGGAGGAAGGAAAGAAGGAAAAGGGAGAGAGAGCTTATCAGATTAGGCAAGAGCGTACTTGCTAAGAAAAATTGTAGTAAAATGTAAATAATTAAATTATTGTAAAATTACAAAAACAAACATGTAAAATAAGTAGATGAAAATGATAACAGGAAAGTGTAGGAAGTAAATAAAGTCTAAAAGAATGTAAAGCGAAAATGTAGAAAAGAGAGGATTAAAAGGACACTCCATCTTTAAAACTGGAAAAAATAATTATTTTTAATTTCACACAGATACGTTGGATTGATTTGAAATTTTTTTATACATAAGTAATACAACTTTCTCTTTATTTGACAGTTTTTTTGGCCTATGAAGTCCTAATGTACCCTCATGAAAAATCAATCACCGAAAAGCACATCCACATGATTCCAGGACATGTATGGCCCATTAGGGCTGACAATTTGACATACTCTTGAAAACACTAGTTTTGGTATGAAATGAGGAAATTTAATTTAAATGAATAGAACCCTTTGAAAAATAAAACAAGTCAAAATTAAAGCTAAAACAACTAAATTTTTGACTTGTTTTATTTTCTATTCATTTAAATTAAATTTCCTCCATTCATACCAAAACTAGTGCTTTCAAGAGTATGTCAAAAAATGTTCAGCCCTAATGGGCCATACATGTCCTGGAATCATGTGGATAAATAAAGATAAAGTTGTCTTACGTATGTGTACAAAATTTCAAATCAATCCAACTTATCTGTGTGCAATTGAAAATAATTATTTTTTTGTGTTTTAAAGGTAGTCCCCTGCGGAAAACAGCGGATTTATTTTTAAGACAAATGTAAAAAGATTGTATATACATCGAAAAAAACGCATAAAAAAATAAAAATATGCGACGGCGAATTGTATTAAAATATCTCATATGAGATTTGACATACATTCTCAAGTAAAATCTTAGCTTAAATATCATGTATACATTTTTTTGGTCAAATGTAAACTGCAGTAATGGAACAAAATAAATCATATGAATTATATCTGTATTCATGCAGCATCAAGTAGATCCAAAAAAATTAATAAAAAATTAATGTAATACTACACCTTAAGAAATATATATACGAGGGTGGATTGATAAGTTTCCGGCCTGGCCAAGAGATGGCGCCACTAGGCCTACCTTGAGGTGGCGTTCTATAGTACCATCCTTAGATAGCTTGTAGCCCGAGTTTCAGCTCGATCGCCATGTTAGTTTAGGTTTGAGAGCACACTGAACAAGAAGCCTCTGTGTTTTTCTTAAAAATGGAAAAGTTGGAAAATCGTGCTGGCATCAAATACTTCTATTTGAAGGAGTTAAAGCCGAAGGAAATCAAAAAAGAGATGGACTCAACACTGGGGACATCCTCCCCATCATATTCAACCATTAAGCAGTGGGTTTCCGAGTTTAAAAAGGGTCGTGTGAGCACCTCTGATGAGCCTCGCTCAGGACGCCCTGTAGAGGTCACAACTCCAGATATGATCGAAAAAATCTATCAAATAGTGCCGGAAGACCGCAGATTAAAAGTGTGTGAGATAGCTGAGACCCGTAAGATGTCATATGAACGTGTGCAAAATATTTTGCACCAACATTTGCATATAAAAAAGCTCTGCGCAAGATGGGTGCCGCGTTTGCTAACAGTCGACCAAAAATTTATTAGAAAAAACATTTTTACCGCCAATTTGACGTTGTATAAGCGTAATCCAAGCGAATTTTTGCATCGATTCATAAACCGTTGACGAAGCTTGGGTCCACCACTACACTCCTGAAACCAAAGAACAGTCTAAACAGTGGATTGGACCAGGGGAATCAACTCTAAAGAAGGCAAAAAAAATTTTTTCGGCGAACAAGGTTATGGCTACTGTTTTTTGGGATGCAAGAGGTATTATATACATTGATTATCTTGAGAAGGGTAAAACTATCACTGGTCAATACTACGCAGACTTATTGCAACGTTTGAGCCACGAGGTGAAAATTAAACGACCTCATCTGGTGAAGAAAAGAATCTTGTTTCATCACGATAACACACCAGCGCACAAGTCAATCGTTGCGATGGCTAAATTCAACGATCTGAAGTTTGAATTGATGCCGCACCCTCCCTACTCTCCAGACCTAGCCCCGAGTAACTATTATCTGTTTCCTAACCTCAAAAAGTGGCTTGGCGGTAAGAGATTTGCGGACAATGAAGAAGTAATCGAAGCTGTAAATGGGTATTTTGAGGAGCTTGATGAATCAGTCTATAGAGATGGCATTACTAGACTAGAACACAGCTATGAGAAATGTATCAGCCTTGGAGATGATTATGTTGAGAAATAAAAAAAAAAATACTTAAAAACTTTGCTTCTGCGAGATGCTAATCTCGCTCGTGTGGTCGCTTACCTGCGACAATGCCCCGGTGCTCAGTATGCACTACACCTCTGGATACTGCCCGCGGAGGCGGCGGTATTCGGCGGTTTGAATAGGAAGAGGGATCGGCGAAAAGGCGGTTATTCAATAAGAAACTCGACGTCCGCGTTACGCGTATTCGCGTCGCGAGAAGGCCGCAAAATCTACGACCGGATCAGCGACTGGGGCCAAATGGCTCGCCAGTCGATCGCGCATAAATAAATAGAAATGAAATCCTACTTTGTTGTCGCGGTTATCTCCGTCGTCCTCTGGCAAGAGAGTCTCCTTCTCGACCTTGCCGTGTCGCTATGCGGTAGTAGCTGTGGTGGATGCGGTTGCTGCTGTTGCTGCTATCGTTGCTGCTATTGCTGCTATTGCTGCTCTCGATGCTGCTGTTGCTGCTAGGACTGATGTCTTGCTGCTGCTCACGTTACACTTTTGGCGCGCGTCTTAACAACTGTTTGCGAGTACGGTCAAAAGCTAACTAACTCGAATTTCCCTCAAATTGCGAGTTCCTGACTGGCCTTCCCGCGTTTCGGCTACCCGCGCCGACGTGCGCGTCTTGCCGCCCATTACAATATATATCAGTACATTATGCAACAAGAGAGTAAAGTCATTGATTGTTCCCGCGGGTGAGAGTTTACTGCACGAGCAAAAGGAGGGTAGTAAATTATTAAATTTAGTGAATAATCGCCTTTACTCTCGTGTTGTATATAGTGCTTTATTCACGTCTGAGCTGTGCAGCCACTTTATTTCTTGAAAAAAAACGTAAGTTTCAAAATTTTTTTTAATTGAAAGTAAATTATAAAATTTTGGGGTAATAAGGAATTTTATTTCTGCAAATTTACTTTATTCCCACATTTTGCGGATGAAGTTCATTATTCCCGCAATATGCGGGAATATAGTAAATTTTCGTGGAAAAAATTATGCGGGAATAAAATGCTACTTTAGTCCCGCCTTTCAGGGAATAAAGTGACTATTATAGTTCACTCGTGAATACAAAATATTATAGCATATTGATACGGAACAAAAATCCATATTTATGCTAACTACATGGTGCAATAATGGACTGCTCATGACATGAAGAAGTGTGGCTGCAGACTTATGCTAGACAGTGCTATACAAATGTATAGGATGCTCGTATTAGAAAATATATAAAGGACTACTTATACCACTTGTATCGTAATATACAATATTATAACAAGGTTGCTTTTTGTTAATTTTCATTATTTATTTGCTTTTAAAATTGTATAAATCGGGAAAAAGACGGGATTTTTTATGAAGTCGAAAAGATTTTTTTATAAATATGGGGAATCAAAAAAATTTCAAAAACTAAATTCAAATGTTGATTACCCAAGATACATACAAAATGTACCTTTTGCCACAGTTTATACTGAACTCAACTTTTTTTACGGTCATATTCGTTGGACATATTGTATGTGTACATGCCAAATCTATCTTCTTTTACCTGCCATTATTTTCCTTTGAGATAACACATTGTTTCTGAAATTGTTTTTCAAATCGTATTGAAACTAAAGAATGGAATTGTGTTCCTATACATTCATATCGACAACCTCTCTGAAGGTATCTGATTCTCTATTAGAGTTGCAAGCATTGTTTCTTGAAAATTCCCTAAGCTTAGGCCGTGCTTCTGCTTTGACAGTTATTGTAGGTCAGGATTTACAGCTTACATATAGAGAATGATTATTATTAATGCATATTATTATTCAATTTAATATCATTAGTTTATATACGGATGATTTTTTGTTATTCATTCGACAACTATCTGTAAAAGAACACGTAATTTGTGCTATTATCATGACAAAAACAAATAATATTACGTCTGTCGTATGTCTAACATTGGCCTAAAAATAGTTTTAGGAATATCTGAATTAGACTAGAACAAATCAAATTTTTTATCGAAAACTCCATTTTGGAAACATTGAGTTTCCAAGATGGAGTCATCGAGCCCTCGGTGACTTCACAGACATAAATTTTTTATAAATGTTATCCAAAAGTGAAAGTAAAAACAGTTATTTGTATAATATGTGAAGAGGCTTTTCTTACTAGTTATTTTGGTAACTTAGATGGGGCAGTAAAAATTAGTGGAGTTCTAGGATTATGTCCGGAACACAACCAGATAGACCTAACCTCAAAAGTGAATACAAATGTGCTGAGTAATGAAGCTAAAATAATCATTGTTCAGATTAAATTAGCACATAAGCGGCGAACAAGTGAGCAATTAAGTGTTTCTAGAGTCGATAATGATGATGATAATGACAATAGTATAAAAATAGACCGTAATTTGAAAAGTGAAAATGCCCTATTAAAAGAATTGAATAAAGAACTGAAGAAAGCAATAAGTTACTGAGAGAGTTACTCGATAAGCAGAAAAGCAAAGTAAATAGTTCAAGAAATAAAACCTATGTTCCAGTAATTTTGAGTGCCATGATTAGTAACAAGTCAAAACGGATCCCAAAATTTATAGTTAAAAATAAAAATATTAAAGAATTTTTGATTGACAAGATAAATGATGTGGTTGCACACTATCTCATAATACAAGAGTATACAAGCAAAAAAGTGTTGTGAGTTCTGATACATTCCTAGAGTCAGGTGAGGCAATCAGGATCTCTGCTATGTACAGGTGCCATGATAAATCGAAATTTAAATTTACTAATTCTGTAAGAAAATGTCTGTCAAAATAGGTTAATATACAAAATCAATGTATTTTTGGTGATTTCAATATTGCTATAGGGGATATAAATTATGACAAAATTAGTTTAGCTGAAAAAACAATAGTGCAAGAATTTCTGAATAATTGTCTTGAAAATGAATATATTCCATTTTTTTACAGGAATCACAAATCCATCTCAGAACAGTGAGAATGGTACATGTATAGACAATTGTTTCGCCAAACTAAGTATTGAGTGGGAGTCTTTTAAATTAAATATTCCATTCAATGATCATTACCCACTCTTTATGAGTATTAGCAAATTTAAGATAGGTAAAGATTACAATCATGCAACTTGCCTTATTGCCTTAACCATGGCAAGTTAATAAATATTGCAAAACGAGTTGAGTGGAACTGATTGTTTCAAATAAATTATCCAAATCAAGCTATAAATGAATTAATATATATGAACCAAAGCTGTGTTGAAAAAGCAACTAATAGAAAATATTCCAATAAAAACCAAAAAGATTCAGTTGAAAAGAAAAAATGGATTACCAAAGCAATATTAATATCCTGCAAAACTAAAGAAATGTTACATAACATATGGAATAAGAATCCAACAAATATAGAACTGAAAATGGATTATAAAAATTATTTAAAAATTTTGAGTATGGTAATTAAGGATGCTAAGTATAAATACGAAAATGCTACTAAATAAAGTAGTGGTAATTCAAAACAGCTTTAGAACATAGTAAATAATAAATTGGGAAAATAATGAAACAAGGAGGATCACTTAATAGTATAATAGTAAATGAAGAGAAAATTGAAGATAAGACTACTGTTGCGAAGACTATAAATAAATATTACTGTAACGTAGGAATAAATTTAAGCAATCAAATTAAAAATTGAACTCAGAGCACATTGAAAAGGAAACCTGGTGGGGTAGATAATATTAGTGCAATAACTATTAAAACTTTATCTAAACATTTATCAAAACTATTAGAGAAACAAATGCACTGAGACAACCGGATATAGTACCAATATATAAGTCTGGAGACAATAGTTGTATTTGTAATTATAGACCAATATCGCTTGACTTCTAACATTGCCAAAATACTTGAAAAAATCATATGCAATAGACTATATATTTTCATGAAACACAAAATAATATCTGATAAACAATTTGACTTTATAAGATAGCGAGGAACGAAAGATGCTCTTATTATCTTATGCAGATGACACAATTATTATTTCATGTGATAACTCGTGGACAGCTGCATAAGAAAGATTAAATGAATTCCTTTGTAAGGTTGCAATATGGCTAAACCTACATAAATTATCCTACAATTTTAGCAAAACTGTATATATTGCATATGGCAATTACTGTGATAGTGTGCCTAGCAGCTTAAATATCAAAATTGGTGATAATCTTATAAAGAGAGTAGACAGTTATAAATATTCAGGATTAATAATGGACTATAACATGAAGTGGGATAAATACATAAATTATATTATAAGATGAACAAGATATTTCATCTTTATTTTTGTGAAGCTAAAGAAATGTATGGATCATAAAACGCTAATCTTATTATATTATGCTTTCTTTATTTATGTATAGTAAACTATAGTATAATTACTTGGAGTGGGGCTTATAACAATTACTTAAATTTAATTCAAGGTATACAGAAGAAGATATTTCGAATTTTAAATAAAAACTAGAACCAACCTCTACCTATAAGGCAAATGTTCGAACTAGAGTGTATAGTATATCATTATAATAACTTAAGAGAGATATATAAGCAGTACAAATATGAATCGAACCAAGAATCTATCATTGCCAAAAATCTATAAAGCAGTAAGCTAAAAAGCCAGCTATTACGTGGCTGTAAGTGTACTTAACACTCTGCAGAATGATCTCAAATTCTTATCAATAAGTAAAGTCTCTAGCTCTATTAAAAGAAAGCTAAAAATGTTTATAGGAAATAATTAATTTGGATTTTAGATATTTTAATATTGTTAACTTTTGTATGGAAATGTATAATGGTAGGATAAAGCTGATTGCGTTATCCTGGTTGTTTATTGTAGTTTTAGGTTTTTATTATTAATGTATTTTTATGTATGCCATCTGTACAGACAACTATATTTGTCGCTATAGGATGCCTTTCAAAGGTATTTCAAACAATAATATATTAATAATATTTTAATAATATATTAGGTAAAAACTATTAAAATTACAATTTTTAGAAATATATTAATAACAACTTTTTATAGTTGGAATATTCATCAATATAATGAGCAGAGTACCACAGATTTAATATTACTTAATCATTTTAATGGAATAAAATTGTATTGCTTTAACACTATAAATATTTAAATAGTAATACAACTAACCCTATTCACCACCCTTGGGAATGTCTAAATTCGATTATCTATCCTTTTTTTGTGTATGCAAAGAAATATTTTTTGTTATTTTCCCATATAAACTATGACACGTCTAAAATATACAATTTTGCAATCTCTAGTTCCATAAAAAGCCATCAATTAATATAAAATGCATATAAAATATATCAATACAAAGCAAATAATGTTGAATTACATTTCTTACATGTTTTTATGGAAGCTTTTAAAATTGTTATTACAAAGCTTCCATTAAGAAGAAAAAACCTAATACATAGTTTCCATCTTCATTTTTAATCTATAGACAATAAAAATGAAAAATGAAAATACATATTTTCTACCTGTTTATGAATAATCTGTCACCATCATTAAGTACATTACATACACCATCACTATATCACTTAAGTTAATAATAGCAATTCATTTTACTATGGTACTTTAAAAATTGAAAAAAGGCAGAATAATGCACTTTTCCAAGAAGTAATGACATAATAAGGTGTGGTTGATATTCTAATTCAAAATCTTATTTAAAATATAGTAAAGCTAGATTTAAAAAACTCGTAATTTATATTTAAAAAGAAATAATAATAATAGTAATAAATAAAAGCATTTTATTTAACTGATTTAGTCTATGAATATTAAAAGCAATATGTAGCATAAAATCAAATATAAAAAAGAAAATATAATCATAAAATAGAAACTTTAATTTACATTATTTTTAAATTCACAATATTTCCCCAAGTGAAACGCAGCAGCTTGTAATACAGGAAATGTTAAAGTAACTTCTTCGACATTCAATTCATTATCATTAGGTAGAATAATATTCTCAGTTACCACCATTTTTATAACAAGATAAAAACACAAAATATTATAGAATTTGAAAATACTGCGAATCAATTTAAGTATTATATAACACTATATAACGTTATTTTTGAGTACTTAATTGTTAAAAATTTATTTATTCATTCTTAGCGTTATTAGTATTAAGGCATGTATTATTGTGTTATTAGAATGCAGGCACAACAGCTTTTCTACAATGCGTTCCGTTCCCTTATTCTATATAGTTCTGAGAGTTCTGCTGCGAGGCGTGAATTAGTTTAATTTGTCTGATTGGTCGATTCCGATGAAAACAATCGATCAGACAACTTAAACTAACTTCATACTGCACAGCAGAACACACAGACAGAACGATGCATATGATACAGTGTTCCTCCGTGTATTAAAAGTTAATAAAAATCGATAATTTTTAGAAGAAATTATTAAATAATTGTCGTTAGTGCTTTGACAATAATCGCAAATTGCATTACAATTAATAAATTAACCATTATGACCTAGAGTCAATCTCTAAGCTTCATGGCTAATTTTTTTTAACTTTCTGCAGCATGCTTCTAGGCCCATAACTTGTTAAAGGATATTTATGAATAGAGATGTAGGCAGATTAAATGAATCTCTATTTGCAGCGTCAACAAGTTTATTTTCTATCCTTGGACAAACATAATTTCACGCTTCTCTCTTCATACACAGAACAAGAGCTTCCGTTATCTGGTCCATGGAGGAAGAGAGAAGGAGACCAAACTCTTATGGGCTCGCGTTGCCGAAATGGACCTCTTTTACCGACGAAGATCGCCAGTTCGCTCGACTAAAAAGCCCTGACCTAGCGAGTATGAGAGCCTCCTGTCGGCGAATTATTGCACTGATCAGCGAACTCCTGATTACAAAATTATCGGAGTTCAAATCCACATAAAACCACTTTTTTTTATCGTGTTGTTAATGTTATATAAATAATTATTATATACAATTATTAATTATATTGTAAAAAGTTCATACAAAATAAACATAGAATGTGCGTTTGTTCTACACTTGATACATTCAAATAAAAAAGTAATACAATATTGAAGATATATTTGTAAATTTTCACGATAAATTCGTATAGGCATTAATTTTTATAATAAACAAACAATCCTTTTATTATTAATTTAACAAAACCGTACATAAATAACCGATTACTTGTACCGAAAGAAGTTATCAGGATAAAGATAAATATTTTGAAACCCCTTCTTTTGTTTAAATTTAAACTTTTGTTGAAGCTTAAATTTAAACTTAAACTTAAACTGAAGCTTAAATTTAAGCTTAAACAAATTCAAAGCCCCCACGTGAGTTCGATGATCATATGTAACTTTCAATTATATATTCTCAACGATTTTGATTTTTTTTCATGTCATAATTCAGAGGTACTTTTTATTTTTATTATAAATAAATTACGATGAACTTCAATTATGTATACTGTAATGGTAAGTATTATTTTAAATTATATAATACAGAAGAGCACGAAAGACAGTCTTTGATCAATTTCACCTTCATTTTTGCAATCATAGCGATCAGTAGCGATAATCCAGACTCGCAGAATTCAAGGAATTCTCGAGCCGGCAAGCAGTCCGATATTTTCGGAAATACGTTTTAGCAGAGAAGGGGAAAAAAATATTATTTCTTGGAAAGTGAATTTAGATGTGTATCGTTATTAATCGTACTATTTTGTATGTAAAGTAATATACTTTTATTACATATACTTACCATCTTTTTCTGTAGAGCGCAGATTTTATAAATTCAATCATAATTATTTAAAGATTATACTACTTTACAACAGAAAATCAAACTTACTATATAAATAATCTAAATAAATAACTAAGTAGCACAATCACTCAGCTACTGATCGCTATGATTGCAAAAATGAAGGTGAAATTGATCAAAGACTGTCTTTCGTGCTCTTCTGTATTATATAATTTAAAATACTTACCATTACAGTATACATAATTGAAGTTCATCGTAATTTATTTATAATAAAAATAAAAAGTACCTCTGAATTATGACATGAAAAAAAATCAAAATCGTTGAGAATATATAATTGAAAGTTACATATGATCATCGAACTCACGTGGGGGCTTTGAATTTGTTTAAGCTTAAATTTAAGCTTCAGTTTAAGTTTAAGTTTAAATTTAAGCTTCAACAAAAGTTTAAATTTAAACAAAAGAAGGGGTTTCAAAATATTTATCTTTATCCTGATAACTTCTTTCGGTACAAGTAATCGGTTATTTATGTACGGTTTTGTTAAATTAATAATAAAAGGATTGTTTGTTTATTATAAAAATTAATGCCTATACGAATATATCGTGAAAATTTACAAATATATCTTCAATATTGTATTACTTTTTTATTTGAATGTATCAAGTGTAGAACAAACGCACATTCTATGTTTATTTTGTATGAACTTTTTACAATATAATTAATAATTGTATATAATAATTATTTATATAACATTAACAACACGATAAAAAAAAGTGGTTTTATGTGGATTTGAACTCCGATAATTTTGTAATCAGGAGTTCGCTGATCAGTGCAATAATTCGCCGACAGGCGGCTCTCATATTCGCTAGGTCAGGGCTTTTTAGTCGAGCGGACCTGGCGATCTTCGCCAGGAAAAGAGGTCCATGCTGGAAGTACGGAGTTTGATCTCCTTCTCTCTTCCTTCATGATCTGGTCCTATTCGAAAGATTAACAAAACCCGACTGCCCCTTAAATCCGCGGTCGTAATCGGAGCAGCTAAACGCGCTGAAAATCTAAAACACACACACATACGCATAAGACGATACGCTCTCGCGTGAATACAAGCATTTGTGTAACTAGGAAGCTAGTCCAAGTCTATAATACATATAGGTAGTCAATTAATGCGAGGAATCATATATATTCGTAACACTCCTGCTATCCGAGTCACTAATTGCTGTCTCTACACTTATTAATCCTATATCGGTGCACAACGTAACAAATTGCTCCCGAGCTAAACCCTTTGTAAACAAATCAGCAAGTTGCTGTTTGCTTGGTATATAACTAACGCCAATCGCACCACATTGCCTCTTAAGTAGCGAACAATCCGCTTCGCAGCCCTTCAATGATGCTCGCTATATTTATCTAAATACCTACTCATAATATTTACGGCATAAGAGATATCGAAACGAGTTACAGTGGACAAAAACATCAATGAACCTACAAGTTAACAAAACGGTAATTTCATCTCATTCACGTTTCAAAACTTTCAACGCACAATCAGTTTGATGAAGAACCATGGTTATGTTTAGACGATCGCGCTCGATTTACATTCTAACAAAAACTCACAGCTCACACGTCGTAATCTCGAATCACTCCCTCAATGCATTGACAACATAATTAAGATTACATACATCTTTAGTCATAATCAGACCATCGTCGACATAAAATACAAGATACATTCTATACTCGCGCTTTATATTAACAAAAATAGAATTCTCGGACTCCCATGATTCAAAACCAAGATCTGACATAAATTCTTTGAACATAACATTCCAACACCTCGAAGCTTGCTTTAAGCCATATAGCGCTTTCCTAAGTATACACACTTTTATCCTGTCATAATTGTTTACATACAATCCCTGCGGAATACTCATGTAGACTTCCTCCGCGAGCACCCCATACAAAAAAGCCGTTTTCACATCAAATTGGATGATGTCATAATCCTCCCGACTAGCAATAGCCATCAAAAGGCGCAAGGCATCATGTCGGACGACTGGTGCATAAGTCTCGGTGTAATTGACTCTATATTCCTGATAGTCCCCTCGAGCACAAAGTCGAGCCTTATATTTACTTTGTTTTCCAGCCTTCGCTTCTTGATTCCTAAAAATCCATGTCGAGTTTATAACGCGATGGCCTTCTGGCTTTGGCACGAGTTCCCAAGTCCCATTACACTCGTGTGCTCGAAGTTCTTCCTGAATTGCTGCTATCCAGTGCTCCGCGTCAACACCAGAAACTGTTTCTCGATAATTACGCGGCTCATTACATTCAGCTCAGTGAGTCTATCTCGGACCGGGATCCGGAGCGTGCGCAGTAGCGCGCTTAGCTGCCGCGCTCTCATTGACGCTACAAATTACAATTTATTTATCAAATACGTAATAAAAAATTCAGAAATTACATTTTGTTTATGTAATTTTTATTTTATTAAGGTAAGTAATAAAAAAATGTAATTTTAAATATTCAAATAACTTATCACGATTTTATAAGACTTAAAAGTTACATTAATAACATTTAAACTGCGTTATTCCTAAAAGATTATACAATTTTAGGAATAGCGTAGTTACTTACCTTAGTAAAATAAAAATTTTATAAACAAAATGTAATTTTAATGGGCTTCAATTTAAGTGCATAAGTTTGGCAAGCAACGACCTATACCGCTCGGCAAAGAACGCTGCTAGAGTTATAATTAAATTTTGTTTAAGTTTAAACATAATTGGTTAACAAATATTTAGGTTTTTGATTATTTGATGTTAATAAATTAATGTTTGCTCATTATAGGTCTACGTAGATGCATATAAATTTATACATTTGTCTCTTTGAGTATCATTCATTAAAAATAATCTCATAGTTGATTATAAATAACCAACAATTATTCTTACTCTTAATTTGATTAAAATGTTTCTTTTTATTTTATCGATATTATTGACTTCAAATATATTACTCAAAACAAAGAGATTTACCCTGAAGAAAGGATGTACAATAAAGTTAATATTGGATTCTTAAATGCCCATAATTGTAATTAATTAAAAACTTGTTGCAATAATTTATTTGAACAAAGAATAAATTAATTTATTTATTAAGAATTTAGAAAATTAACGTAATAAAGTAACTATGTTACATAATAACAAAATAGTTCATTGTCAATCATCCTATTTATTATTCTAAGATAATTTACAAGTTAATTATCGTTAAGAAATTTTTTAAATTTTATATATTTGTTTAAGCATAGCATAACATTAACTATAAAAAAATGGCGAAAAAAATACCCAAGCACGGGACTTGAACTTGGTTATTTCAAAAGCCTGCTCTCGTAGAGCCCCGCCCTTCATCATTTTCAAACAGAGCGCGAACGTGGCGCACCAATAAGAGCGCGACAGCGATGCGCGCTACTGTGCACGCTCCGGATTCCGGTCCGAGATATACTCACTGATTCAGCTAGATTTACCTGATATCGATTTGGGGCTTCTATCTTGTTTTTATCTCTCAGTTGACGAGTGCTCGGATCAGGGGTTTCTTTATTTACTCTTCGCCTGCTTGTTTCCTCTTGAATCTTTATTTCCGCCCTATCATTTATTGAATCCTCCTCAGGTGCATCAGGTGGACCCCGCTTGCATGCCGCTGCTCTACTGCACTCCCATCTAGCGCTGCTTCAGCATCATCGATTGCCGTATGATCCAATGCAGGTATCCTCGATTGATTCACGATACTGCCAGGTTCAGGATCCTGCTCCAATCCGCCCTTATACACTCTGCTATCCAGCTTCAGTATAGTTACAGGTTTATCCAGATCCGCTAAGGCCTCACCAACCCGGTCCTCTACAAAAACTGGGAGGTTATAGAACCTATAATTTCTCGTTTCACCCTGATATCCTACGAACATCGCTTTAAAAGCTTTTTCATCCATCTTCTTTCGAAACTGCTTCGGTATATGCACAAAAACAGGCGAACCAAAGACCCTTAGATAACTGTACTCAGGCTTCTCGCAGGTCCATGCCTCGAAAGGGGTAGGCTCACGGTTGTTTCAGTATGTCGTTCGATTGAGCAAATATACAGCGGTGCTCAACGCTTCGACCCACAAGAATTTAGGTGCTTTTGCTCTAAGTAACATAGTAGGAACACTTTCTACAATTGTCCTATTGGCTCGTTCAGACTTACCATTTTGTTCAGGAGTGTACGGTGCAGTTGTCTCATGCCTATTGCCCTTATTCTTCATCCACTGCTTCATTCCAGCATTACAATATTCCGTACCGTTGTCACTTCTCAATACCTTCATGGATCGATTGAATTTATTCCTGAATTGTTGCTCAAATGTTTTAAAAGAGCCGTGCACACTCGACTTGTGCTTGAGAAAATAAACAAACTTACAATCAGAGGCATCATCAATAAAAGTGAGAAAATATCTCGCACCACCCAGTGAGTTCACATTGATTGGTCCACAGACGTCCGTATGAAACAGCTCCTGGTTGCCACTTTCGATGTTCTTGGTTCTTTTTGTATGGCTGCAAATGCGATTTTCCAAGCTTGCAGGCCTCACACGACAGAGTTTGCTCCGACTTTACTCGTATTCCTTGTAGCCTTCCCTTCTTCACCATTTGTTGAAGTGTCCTTTCATTTACGTGTCCCATATGTTCATGTAAACGTTGAAAATTCGTTGTTACCGAATTGTTAAGAACATCCTGCAGATCTCGTTATCCTGCTTTCGTCCTTATGCTACCTTGGAATTGCCACAATAAAATTCAACATCACGTGCTCCAAAAATTACTCAGTAGCCCTTATGAATGCATACGCCGACTGAAAACAAATAATTCCGCAGCCGCAGAACGTATAAAACGCCCTCAATTATTGAATTCTGCCACTCATCGATGACATATTTTTCTATCGATATGGTTGAATTCTATCACCTTTCTCTATTACATGATGTAAAAACCTGGAACCATTCCTTTCGGTAAGTTATATGTCTAGACGCCCCAACGAATTTTTGTTCTTCATCATTTATGATATCTTCCGCTGGATTAGAGCGTTTTCATGCTTCGTTTGATTTTCTGCAACTGTCGTTACGAAAGAGACTGTGCGACGATCGGAGTTTTGTTTTCCTCTATTCGACGACGCTCTTTTCTTCCTTCGGCAATCCCTGGTGAAATGACCAGCCTTCTTACAATAATAGCACATCAGCGATATCGTTGTTGATCGTCCTTGAGGAGCTCTATCATTTGTCTTCGTCATTCGTTCATCGACCTTCTGTTTATCTGCGAAATTTTTTCGCGTGTTGACAATAAACGCGCTCGTCTCTTTTTCACGCTTGCTTAAACGCCTTTGTTCCGTAATCAATCGCTCTTGCAGTGTTTGTTTCTTGATGTCAACACTATCCCAAGCGGTTACGAACTTATTAAATTTGGATCACAGACTTCCTAGAATGTTGGACACGATTCCTAACTTCGATACCTTGTAACGTGGCAGTTCGACTGCACGTTACAAAGCGAGCGAGTGACGCCGCAACGGTAAAAAAGCGACCGACTCTCGCGGCGGAACGAGCCAGCTCGCGAGTATGCATGAGGGGGGAGTAGTTCGCTCGGCAGGCGCGCGCGGCGCTGACTCGCGGGCTTCGGTTAGGTATGATTCTCTCTTTTATCTCGACTCTCGTCGGAACTGGTTGTCTCGAGGCAGATCGGGACATCGGGAGAAAACCGGGACTACGCCGAGGACGGCACCTGAGTCGCCAGCTACGAGTAAGTACGGCCAACTCAGTGAAATGTGCCGGGCGGCAGGCAATACAGTGCGCGAGTGTTTAAGTGCGCGGTATTTCACGGCCACGTGCCAACTGCCGTGCATCGTCCCCTGAAATAAGCTATCGTCTCCTTGAACAAGGTATCGTTCCTCCCAGCTCTCGTGACAACCTGTAAGCTATGGTCGCCTCATACACTATCGCCTCCTCTCCCAAGCTATCGCCTCCTCACAAGCTATCGTTTTCCGTAAATAAGCTATCGTTTTCCTCAGCTATCGTCTCCTTTCACCAGCTACCGTTCCTCCTCACCAGCTATCGTCTCCCAGTTATCGAATGTTCCCCTCCCGCAGTTATCGAATGTCTCTAGCTCTCGCTAATAAACCCTAGCTCTCGTTTACGCTCTTGTTAATAGTAGACCGTCACGGTAAATTCGTTCTCACCGTTTGATTCGCTATCAGGTAGATTAGTATTTAGGCTACTTAGTTATAAGACATAATTAAACTGTTAAGAGAGTAATGCGCGATAGCATTGTATTTGATTAATATAGTATAGTGCGTAGGGATAGCGAGTCCCTATGTTGTCTGAGTGTGTGTGCGCGCGTCACGGTCGCGGCAAGGTTGTCGGCAAGTGGGAGATTATGATGTTGGCGCGCGAGTAGTATATGGAGTGGCTGTAAGACGTAGTACCGGGGGACCGCGAGCCCGTGAGAGCACGCTGTGACGGACGCGCTGATAGCGTGGCCGGCGGGCGCTTTCGGAAGATTTTTGTGGAGTCGCTCGCGCAGTGCATGTGTGAATCGCGACGACTTTGTGCGCCGACCGTGAGCGGGCGCGCAGTATGTGAGTCATGAAGTGTATCGCGAGAATAGAAGCCTCGGCCAGCGGGCCATGTCAGAGGCAGGGTGATAGTCGGCAGGATGCCGAGGTTAT
This sequence comes from Muscidifurax raptorellus, assembly GCA_020010945.3. Classification (NCBI taxonomy): domain Eukaryota; kingdom Metazoa; phylum Arthropoda; class Insecta; order Hymenoptera; family Pteromalidae; genus Muscidifurax; species Muscidifurax raptorellus. Next base: position 167,316 of record JAHUUD020000019.1, on the reverse strand, counting down.
TCATGTAATGTTTGAAAGTTAGAGAAAGAGAAGAAAAATATATTAAAATCAACAACAACCGAATCAAGTATTGTCATTTACCCACAACCTTGCATCGACCACCGTTTCCCAACAGAGCTAGCCGAGCTCGATCAACTGTCGCGTTGATGAGCACCAACACGTGATGGCATCACCGAGTAAAGGGATCTCAGATCCCTGGCATCTCGTATGCCTGGCGCCCTGGGCCGTAGCGGCCCGCCATCACGTATGAATTGGAGTTCCATCGGCGCGAGCTCGAATAATGAAGCCTAGCAATTCTACAGGTTTCAACTTCTCATCCAAATCCTCCAGCATTCGGGTCATGTTAAAAATTTTAGTAGAAAATTGCACTTTTGATTCCGTAGGCTCCATTCGAGATCCATAAGATTTTTGTTTATGAATTAATTTTACTTTTGACCACATTTCATATGCGCTGTTACTCCTTTTACAGTTTTCGAGCTGTGTCGGCATCATCGAGCCCGCTAACAAGCACATTGCTTTCACATTGCGAGATGTCCAGTCTTTGCCACTGGCTGTCGTCAAATCATCAGGCTTTCGAAAATCTCCGGTTACTACTTCATACACGCCGCTCGCCATGAGCGTTACACGCATTTGGAACTTCCACAGCTGATAATTAGTTCCATTGAATTTATTCAGCTGAATCGGCGATTCAGTTGATGTCGCCATGTTAAATCGATTGTCTTCGCTTCACTCGTAGGATATCTTTTTAAATGTTTTAACAAACTTCGATTTATTTATTACGCGTTTAGTGTGTCTGCAGCACGCTTCTAGGCCCATAACTTGTTAAAGGATATTTATGAATAGAGATGTAGGCAGATTAAATGAATCTCTCTTTGCAGCGTCAACAAGTTTATTTTCTATCCTTGGACACACACAATTTCACGCTCCTCACTTCATACACAGAACAAGAGCTTCCGTTATCTGGCTCTATTTGAACGGTTTCCAAAACCCGACTGCCCCTTAAATCCGCATTCGTAGTCGAAGCAGCTAAACGCGCTGAAAATCTAAAACACACACATACGTATATGTCGATACGCTCTCGCGTGAATACAAACATTCGTGTAACTAGGAAGCTAGTCCAAGTCTATAAGACTTGTAGGTAGTCAATTAATGCGAGGAATCATATACAGGGTGATTCAAAAAGACCGGGACACCAGCGTAACTCCAAAAAAACGTTTTTTAAAAAAAAATGCTTCAAATAAAAGTTGTAGGGTTTAAAAAGATGCACCTAACGGTGACCTCGCGTTTGACCTTAAGGTCGAATTTCAAGGTCATTTGAAGGTCAACTTAGTTTTTTTAAATGGAAACCCTATTTTTTGACAGTGGGATTAGAAAGAGCATAAAATTCTACGTTCAAATATACCCCTATATTGTGGAGGCATAGTGACCCCAAAGGTCATACGATTGTTTTCAACATTATCTTGCGCTGTGAATGCGTATCTGCGCCCTCACATCATTACGTCGCAACTTATTTTTCAATGTGTACTTTAGGTTTTGAAATAATAAAACAAAATACCGTTCGAACTTTTAAAGAATTTTATTAATTTGTTAACAAAAACATTTTTACAATCGCATATTGTCGAACGTAGAACTAATTTAATTGTAACATCGAATATAAATTTGCAAAATAAGTAAGTTTCGTAAGTCCAACACAAAAAAATCATTATTACAAGTGCTCGAAATGTGCACCATTAACTGCTTGACAGTGAGCTAGTCTATCATAAAAACTATCTACGGCATTTTGAATCATATCTGCTGGAATCGATGCAGCTGCATCAAAAATTCTCTGCCGAAGTTCTTCGATAGTTTGTGGGTTTGTCCTATAAACAATGCTTTTCAGGTAACCCCACAAAAAAACTAGACGCTTGTTGTAATAATGATTTTTTTGTGTTGGACTTATGAAACTTACTTATTTTGCAAATTTATATTCGATGTCACAATTAAATTAGTTCTACGTTCGACAATATGCGATTGTAAAAATATTTTTGTTAACAAATTAATAAAATTCTTTAAAAGTTCGAACGGTATTTTGTTTTATTATTTCAAAACCTAAAGTACACATTAAAAAATAAGTTGCGACGTAATGATGTGAGGGCGCAGATACGCATTCACAGCGCAAGATAATGTTGAAAACAATCGTATGACCTTTGGGGTCACTATGCCCCCACAATATAGGGGTATATTTGAACGTAGAATTTTATGCTCTTTCTAATCCCGCTGTCAAAAAATAGGGTTTCCATTTAAAAAAACTAAGTTGACCTTCAAATGACCTTGAAATTCGACCTTAAGGTCAAACGCGAGGTCACCGTTAGGTGCATCTTTTTAAACCCTACAACTTTTATTTGAAGCATTTTTTTTTAAAAAACGTTTTTTTGGAGTTACGCTGGTGTCCCGGTCTTTTTGAATCACCCTGTATATTCGTAACAAAAATGATTAATTTTTAATAGTTTTTAATAGTTGAGCAACCGCGACACACATGTAAACAAACATAACCAGACACACGGAGGAACACTAAGGCGAGGCATATGCAGGAACAAAGGCGATGCTGTTCCACCGTATTCCTTGCTGTGCCTTCATTCCTTTTTACAGATACAACAAGACAACATTGGTTAGTGTATCTATATGTATAAGGAACATACCCAAAAAAAGCCGCACAAGCAATGGCATGAAATCGGACACACAGACACAATGGCGAATCTGCGTGCAGTAACAGACACCACCATATAGCAACACACAAACGACAACCCGACACACACCAATGTATCACGACCAGTTATATAAGCGAGCCGTCGAACAGCGAGTGCAGTTTGGCTCTAGCTTCTGATCTGCACAATGCCCTTACGCGGTAATAAGCACCGTAGAAACGGGAAGACATCTAGAATCGGTGTAATCGTGCGCACACATCTCGTACGTAATATCGAGATAGTGCAATTGTAAATACACCAAATATTGCCGAAATACTATAAGCCAAATACTGTAAGCCAAATCACACGCATTGGTTATTTTGTTTCAGATTAGAGAAAACGACTAAATCTCCACATTGTACATACACAATATTCACTATATACATCTTCTTCTTGTTACAAATAATCTTTTTTTATTATTAACCGTTTTTCTTCCGAATCCTGTTTCCCTACTGAGATTCCGGTAGAAGGGAAACGCTACTGTTACAATGTTAATGCGATATCACAGTAAAGCATGTGCTACAAGAACCGAATCGAGAGTGTCGTCCTCTGTCTTTTGCGTAGAGCAGCTTGGTTTTTTGTATCCTCCAATTTTCTGCATTTTCCAATCCTGTGGGGTCTTTCATGCAAAATCCCTCCTCCTCGGAAAGCATCCTCGCTGGTTTGATGCGGTAATGACGCAATCATGGTGCAACCCTTACAAAGAATAAATATTAAGAAGAGATACTATGGGTATAAATTGGCATGCATAAGCCGGAGCCTGAGAAAGCAGCCTTTTCTGTCGCTTATATCAACCTACTGTTATCTATGCATGTACGAGCTACGTGCAGTGTATGCTTAGATTGAAAGATATTTATAACCTAAGATTTTGTCGCGAGATCGAGTGAGCCCCAGAAAAAGACCTCAATCGGAATTCAACACAATAGTCTAAAAAGGGGCGAGGGGAACGGAGGAACAGAGACAACCGAGCGCGCAGCTTCGTTCGAAGCTGACAGAGCTGCACGTGTATAGCTTTGTTTCGGCGGATATTTTAAGTGACTCCTTGATTACGATGTCTAGGCAGCTCAGGTCGTCGATCACACTGTCCAAAATAATTGGAGTCATTGTAGTCTTTAACTTCGGAATACCTCTAGACGTTGCTTGTTAAAGCGAATAACGAAACTTAGAGCGATTATATATATATATATATATGATCTCGACTACTCAATAAATGAATATAGCTATAACTTTTGGAATAAATTTTGCAGATTCCCAAAGAGACGCCTGAATTGTTCTAGATTTTTTTTATCAATATCCTTTGTGCTGCAGAGGGCCCAAGTTGGTCATAGAAGCACTGTATACAGTATTTTGCTATTTTGATTAATCTGTAACTCCTTAGGGAAGTACTTTTTGCTAAAAACATAAAGATACTATTTTTTGTAAAATTTTCTGAACCTTGCAAGAAAATATATTTAATGCCATATATACATGCTTTAACTGACATACCTGCAATGCAATATTTGAAAGTTTCATCCGGAGTTTAACAACCAAACAAATCATTGAGATGGCTTTTTTGAGTACGAAAGCACCTGTCTAATTTTCAGAATGGGTTTCGTCCATTTTATAACCTAAAAAATGCATCATATTTTTAAAGTCTCAAAAATAGTATGTATGGTCTTGAATAAAATATGAGTAAAATTCTGAGGAAAAGTTTAAGTGAAAAAGTATCTGTAGTAGTATTTGTTCAATTGCTTCCTGGCATTGGTTAAAATTTCAAATTTCTGTACAAAATTAACTTTTAGCTCGACTGGCGAGAAAAACCATAAAAAATATTAAGAACACTTGTTGTCTTAGAATTCTTCATGAAATCCAATTTTATTTTTTCAAGTTCTTAGATGCTATTTTTTTATGTTTCGAAAATGTAATGCATTTTTGTAGGTCATAAAATGGTCTGAACCCATTCTGGAAGTTATACAGATATGTTCGTACTAAAAAAAAGCCATCTCCGTGAATTTCTCGGTTGTAAAACTTCGTATGAAACTTTCAAATATTTTCATTAAAAGAATTGCATTGCAAGTAGGCCAAAGCATGTATATATGGCATTAATAATATTTTTTGTACAAAGTGCTTTTATATATGAGTAACTTTAACCCTCGGTAGCTCAAAGAATATTGATAAAAAATCTGAAAATATTATTCCAAAAGTTCATTTATTGAGTAGTCGAGTTCACAGAAATCCAGCCATATATATATATATTTTATATGTTCTATATCGTCATCGTTTCCATGTTCATATATCTCGTTATTCATATATTGTTGTGCGTTCCGCTATAGGTTTGTTCGTATATAATACGCCCTGAGGAAATAACGTTCAATTTAAAGAGTGCGATTCGAATTTTAGAAAGAAAAAACAAAGAATGTTGACTCAGCTGTTTTAAGGTTTTAAAATGTATATATTGTAGTCTAAGAAAATCAATCTATGTATTGAAGCGTTAGCGACGATAGCTATTATCGGCCTGCTCCCCTGTATCAGATCAGTCCTGGTAGCTCCTCCGCCGAAAACTTTTCGTGGAGGAGGTAAGCCTGAATTCTTATTGGCTAAACAAAATGGAGAAAGGCCCATTTTCTTAAGGGGTAACACCACTCTAGAGGCCGAAAAAAGGTGTAACTTTGCGAATTTTTCATGGAATTATGGGAAAAAGGATTATATTGGAATTTACAGGGTTTATTTAACATATATTAAAGTATAAAAAAAATTTCTTTATTATCGATTTTGTGCAAAATGGCGGCGCCACAGTGGATCTCCGAAACAAGGTTTTTTTGAAACTACATACTAATAGCTATCGAAGTACGTAGAATTTTTCTTTTTTTTTCAATTTTTGTAGAAACTGTGCATATCTGAATAAAAAGTATGAATTTTCGACTAAAAAAGAGCAGTAAATTGTTAATAAAACAAATAATTTTCAAAATATCAAAAAACGGCTACGTACTTCGGAGGAGAATCTATATATATGAAGCTACTGCAAAAATTTGAAGTCTATCCATGCAATAGTTTTGAAGCTACAAGTACGCCCGATTTGAAAAAAACAGTTTCGAGAAAAACGCGTTTTAAGTTTTCGTAACATTGAAACTGTTGAAATTTTTGTTCCCCTCTAGTCTGCGCCGTACATCTGGTCGTCTCTGTTGATGTCGGACTCTTCCTCTTCCTTCCTTGCAGATTTTATAGACATCCGGGCCTGTCTGGTATCGTTGGTCAACAATCGCTCGAAAAATTTGATGCGACGAGCGTCCGCCTTCACGCAAAAATTGTAGCAATTCGGTCCGATCGTTAAGCCCAGGTGTTCCATCAGCTTCAATACACTGGACAATCCATCGTTGTAGATAGTTGCAGCAATATATACTGCAGTATCAAGCACATGTTTGCCACTGGAAAATGTTTTTGGAGCCATGGACCAGATCGTTACATTAAAACTTTCGTTGCTATTTTGCGTGCAGCCGCCTAAGCAACGAATAAGTAATTCATCTTGGCTGAGTTCTTCGTACAATGCCAAAATCGCTTTATAAGCCTCTTGAGAAAGAGCCGGCTTATGCGTAAAGTCCTGCCCAGTTGCTTGAGCTTTTTGCCAAGCGCACCATGAATTCTCTCCGGGCGGGCATCTTTCGTGCCTCGATTGATCGTCGGTCGATAATTTATGGTCCTGCGTTGCGTAGATTTCATTTTGCATTTTTCTACAGAATCGTGATTCCTACGAATTGCTAATCCGTAATAAATTGCCAACTCGTCTATGAGCTTACCAGTAAGCTTGCCTTTTTCTCCAAGTCCTTTTGTTTGCTTCTTCAAATTACGGAGACGAGAGCCCATCTGCGCACGTGCACACAGACTCCCTTCAATAGGGTGTTAGAACACCCTGGTGGACTTCTCATAAACCACTTTGCCTATAAGCAATAGAATCCGGACATGTAGGGTCGATAAATCAGAGCGCGCCGTGGCGGCTGATTCAGCTGTCGGCGCGCGCTCTAAGGCGTTACCTCAGATTTAAGAATTAGACCCCTTCCACATTAAATTTCCCTTAAGTATACTAAAAAAAAAAATAGAATTTTTGCAAATCCTAGAGTGGTGTTACCCCTTAAACATCTAGTGCTTTCTCTTTCGAGAAAAATACTCGACTCCAACCGCCGGTTGGTCGAGGCTGGTCAACATGGGCAGCGAAAGGAAAAAAGGGGTCCATTGTTTTACGCTCATACGTTCATAGTTTTTAATTGCTTTTAGTTTTTCTTGCTTTCTCTCAATCGTTCTCACGCACGTATTTCATCTCTTTTGGTATCTATCATATTTCAAATATTTCCGCGCAAACATGGCGTCGTTATGCGTCAATGTTCTTTTTACGTATTGGTCCATACCATTTAACATATGTACATACGCCCACAAATGCCCAAAAAGAAATTAATTGATTATTGAATAATTACTGCGAATTGCATATCAACGCTGCTATTTATATAACCATCAATTAGATTGGAATCGATTCTTATTGTTCTGCTATATTTCAATAGCGTGTATAAGTTGGTTAAGTCCGATGTTCGTAATTTTTGCAGCATAAAAAGTTTTTGTTTTCTATAAAAAAATTGATGGTCTTTGCAATTCTTTTACTGGAGTTGGTTCACGTTGTTAACAATTTCACAATTCGTGGTATTTTTTTTATTACGTTATCTGAAAATAATTTTTGGACTTTATGGTGCCCTCTGCAGACATGCAGCAATATTGTCATTGACATAAAAGAGATTAATCTTCTTCAATTTTAATAATCATAGACTTAAAAGAGATTATTCTTTTTCAATTTTAATAAATAATATACAAAATTAAAATATTTTAAAAGAAAGAAAAGTATATATAAAATTTATTGTATGTATGAATATTTTATATAATAAAAATAAAGAAAAGTTAAATGCAGCAAAGAAGAAATTTTTTATTTAAAGTTAATTTATACATGGAAAGTTGAATTGAACAAAAAATCAGTCGTTCTTAGCACTTATTTATTTAAATGTATGCATTCATAGATGGTTTAAATATATGAAGTAAAGGATTTAGAATGCATTACTCAAAATTGCATTATCGATGTTTTGGGGTGTTTATGTTCATATCCGTTATCTTATTTATTATTATTTACAATTTTTTTATATATAAATTAAATTTTATTACTGATTACAAGGATAATAATTTAAAAACAAAAGTCAACATTACTTCTATGGTAGACAAAGAAAAAAAAAAGTCACTCGATATATTGTGTAATTTCTTTAGTTGTTTCAATGTTTATCAATGTGGTCATAAGGGTAGCCAATTATCTGTTTATGTTTATACATCTAATAATACAGATGCACATAAGACAAAAAAAAATCACTTAACCCAAGAATTCAATTCAATCTTACAAGCGATTATGTCTTCCAAATATTATGTATCAAATCCTAATGAAGCATGTATATTAGTGCCATCTCTTGATATGCTTAATTCAGATAAAAAAAATACATCTATGATTGATTTTTTGAATGAGTTTCAATAGTAAGTTGACATTTAAAATTAGTTCTTATATAGTTATTATATGGTTTATTATTGGAAATTGATCTTTCAGTTGCAAAGAATCATGTTTCTAACATAATGTTAAAAACATGTAATCATTATATGCTTTGGGGTTTTGAATCAACATGTGTTAAGCTAGGGCACTCAAGCATATTACTATATATAATAGATACATAAGTAAATGACAAAAAATGCCAACTCTTTGCAATGTACTTGCAAAAAAACTTCTACACCTAAGGCCTTGTAATATATAACAAATATATAACAAATCGTTTAAAATTATTTTTACAGGATCTGACAAAGCACATAACCTTGCTATCATGACAGAAAGCTGACATACCCACACACACACACATATATATATATATTTGAATATGGTTTAATATGGAATATTTATTAGTACATATGTTTAGTATGTATTATATGTTTTTAAGGACCGTTAAGCATATTACTATAGATATATAGCAAACAAGAAAATATACCGTACCTTTGTAATGTACTTTTAAAAAAATGGTTATACCTCGGGCCTTGGAATGCATTTTTAAATAAGTCTTAATGAATTCTCTTTTTCAATAAGCATTTTAAAAGTATTGTTGATGATAGCTTTATGTTATAACAAATGTCTGGGCTCAAAAGCATTCACAAAGAATTCTGAATTTTAAAATTTGATTTTGTACTTGCGCAAAAGGTAATTATAACAAATTCTTTATGCATGCACTTTGAAAATTTTGATAAACTATTTTTTTGACCTAAAAGTATTCAGAAGGCAATCATAAAGAATTCATGTAAAGTTAATTCTTATATTAATGTTTAAAGCGCTCATTAACAAACTTTTCTATTTCGCAAGCCCATTGGAGAATTTTGTAATTTATAAGGTAACAATTTGCATCAACATAGTTGCATTTCTAGAAATACATGCTTCAACCAAAAAGTCTCTTCTCTAAGTAATCTTACAGTTATTTTTTTGCAAGTAAGATTTACAATACTTTTTATATTAAATGTTATGGAACTGATAACTATAGGTGTTTATAACTTATCTGAGTATTTTATTATATATATCTGATATTATCTGAGTATTTTATTATATATATATATATATATATATATATATATATATATATAAGTTGTCCAATATCTATGGATATTGGACAACTCTATCTTGTAGAAAATTTTATAGCCAACAAATATATAAGTAAACCTTTTATCTGAGTATTTTATTATATATATATATATATATATATATATATATATATATATATAAAAGGTTTACTTATATATTTGTTGGCTATAAAATTTTCTACAAGATAGAGTTGTCCAATATCCATAGATTTGAAATGTTAGCTGCAAAATGCTCGAAAGTGCAAAAAAAGTAGGTAAAAAACAAGGTAATTATAAATTATTTATTTAACAATGAAAAAATAACCTAATCACGTCATAAATTTAGAGAAAAGTACTTGACTCCAGTAGAAAACTAGAGCCGCAAGGTCGATTAAACTGGACTGACAGGTTTTGCATAATAATTAATTAACCTACCTGGAAAAAGACCTTTTTCTTAATTTTGTGCCAGGCACAAAGTTATGAATATTTTTTTGCACCCGCGCTTTTACACCTTGGGCCATTAAATTATCATATACAAATGCTATCTTAACCATTTTTCAATTTTTAATTTAACTTTTTGAGTGGTTTTAAAAAGTTAAAAAAATTTGGCGTATAAATAAGTAAACCTGCATAGCTGGATTTGCGAGTGGGAAAAAATCGGAAAGTATAGAAAAATAGTATTCGTAAAGACGCTTCTTTAAAAAAAATGATCCAAAATTTGGTCCAGTAGCTAACTTCCTCAGTTGGGAAGGGTATGCGGCGTAACGGTTAACGATGTAACAATAAATTATATAACAATCGATAGGTTTTTTCGAGGTAATTACGTATCTGCTTTCAAAAATTACATTGCACGTGTGCATCACGCACAAAAATTTGCATAAACCTTGTGTAGTGCGCGCTCGGAGCCGAAATTCGGAGGGGTTGGGATAGGCTGCGAAACTTAAAATCAGCGCGCACGCTTCAGGATGATATATCTCGGCTTCTATACTGAACCGATTTTGACGATTAATTTTTAAATTGGGGTAGAAAAACGGGTGGATTTTAATTTTCATAGTTACATTTATCAATTTGTAAAATAAAAATTCGTTGGTCGATTTTCATAACTAAGCATTTTTAAATGTTGCTAAAAATTAGTTCTAATCATAATATCCTTATTGGGCATATATTGTTTATTGTAAATTAGTATTAAAATGAAGAATGAATGCGTAATAATGTTATAAATTAATTTAATTGTTATCTAATGTATATAGTAACATTGAATAACAGGAGATAAGGTATAAGGTATAAATAATCGTAAAATATTGACAATTTCATTAAATTTACATAATTAACAGCATTTGTTTATAAAACAAGTTCATTTATTACATTCATTGGAATACTTTGTTTTTTTACACGGAGTTACATCGTCGCTGTCTTCGTGGTCAGAAATGCATTTGCTAGCTGTTAATATGTCTGTATTTACATACAATTCTACTATATATTACTGTCTAATACATTTTCTTTGCAATTTTTACAAGTTTGGCTGTGGCATCGTGCGCAATAATCGGAACATTTTAATCCGTGTTTTACGCAACTACAAGATTTTGTGCAGCCCTTTGTACATTTACAAGTAACGTCTTGTAATATATTGTTAGAAACTAGTAAATCAGTTGTATATGTTGGCTATAATTTATTATCCCTAATACTCCAACCCCCATCCAACGAATTACCGAGCCATTGTTGCACTTGATAATATGTTCTAAACGTATGCTGTTTTGCAGCTTATTCAGTTGGTAGAGGCATAGCTAAATTAAAAGATTTATTTGTAAAGCTACTTTTAAAACATAAATATCTTAGATCATATAATTGTAAATTACTACATTTACCGCCGCACCGTGGAGCGCTTGGTAAAATATTATATTTGTATGTGTGATTGTGCATGTTTGTGTCCCGGATCCCAATGGGGGTGACCCCACAACAGAGATTTGCGCATTGGATTTCTTTCCAATCTCGCGATTTGTGAGTCTATGTGTGTGTGTGTGCGTGTGTGTGTGTCTGTGTAAAAGTGTGTATAATTATGGCTGTGTAATGAATTGCTGACACCTGTGTTGTCCCTTAGTAGCTGCTGCTACTAATTTTTTATCCTTGCTACTTTACAATTTCTTTTTGGGGTGACAGAGCTCCAATACATAAAAGAGACTAATAACTAAAATTGATTATAATAGGTGAATAAGATCATATTGAATAGTTTTAATTAACCTCTAACTAAATTGTTAATGAGGTAACAGATGAATAGGATACAGTGAACCATTGCAATTTTTCTTTTGGTTAACAGAATTTGCGCTTACATTTTATAAAACACACCTGTGAGTTTTATCTTGCGCTACGGATGCGGATGCTGATATTATGTCCGGAATTTGCTTTTTGCCTTGTTTATATTGGTAATTATGAAATGGCTTCTGGAGATAATTGAAGAATAAAAAAGAAACTCTGCTGGAACTCACAAAAACAGTAAGCCATTACTAGATAAAAAATAAAAATATACAAACAAGCATGCTAACGAAAAAAGACAAATCAGATGAAATAATAATAACATGCAGTAATGAACAAAGCGTAGCTAAAAAGGTAGAAATTTAAAAAAATAAAGTAAAAGCTAATGTAGCTATAGAAGAAAAGAACAAACAAAAAATGAAAATAGTAGGCATAAATAATTTCGGAAACATGGACGACTCGCAACTTTAAAATGACATGCATAAAAGTCATAGCATTTAAGTAATCGATGTGGACTTTTTTTTTTAAATTATTTACCCTTTAACTTTTAACATTAAAAGTGCCTGATTTTCAACTTAATCTTTAAACAATTTACCCTTCAGTTATCAACTTTTCCTTTATTGTTCGTTGCACTATAACTCCTTACGAGTAAAATAGACCATCGGAGAAGTCTCTCCGACGTGTCAAAAAAATTTATTTAGAATCTGGCAAGAGGCTTTTTTACGTAACAAATAGGAATAAACAAAAAGTTATGAATATTTTAAGCTAAAATGTATACGGTTCGCGCGTCGCTACTGCATCTGGCTGGTCTGTCGCGTGCACCCGTGTCTTTCCCTGCCTCGCGTTTCTCCGGTTGCCGCCTAATCTCTGTTCGCTCGTGCGAGCTGTCTCGCGTTCCAGGTAGTTTTAATGGTTTCGGGATTATCTCCGGATTCATCTTTGTTTGCTGTATGCCGCTGTCCTCACGGTCGCGGTGGTGGAGGCTTGTGCTACTACCGAGTATCGAGCTCTGTTCCTGTGCGCCGAATTGTCGGATCGACTCTGTAATTATTTCTTGTAATTTTTTCTGGGGTGTAATTCTGTCTAGCCTGACGCGACTACGTTGATTGGTTCCGCGCGTACTATTGCTCCGGATCTCGTTCTGCTTAGAGGTGTTACGGGTGGGAGTTCTGCGAACTGTGTGCTGTTAGAATTTATCGGTCCTACTCTGTAGTCTTATGGCTTCGGCCCGTTCCCGATTAAATCGTTATTACCCCAATTTATGTTTGTAACGCCGCACAGATTTGCAATGTTTTGTTGGCAACGCGCATCAATTGCTAAGCTCTCGGGGGTTTTTAGCGACTGTCCCAACGGTCCCCATGGGTTGTTTGCGGTGGAGGATGCATCCAGATGCAACTCCTCTAATTGAGACTCGAGATTTTTTAAACCGGCCTGGCTTGAGTATATGACCAGCGGAAGACCTGCTTATGATAGCGCCGGATTATCTGCCTTAACATCCATTAAATTGTGCCTTTCGTTGTCTGTCGATTTGGGCTGTTCGGTTCTTCGCGGGACTGTGCCATTGCCTGTCGATAACTGTCCCTGTGCTTCGGTCCCGTTTCGCGTCATTCTTACGCGACGTTTCCCGGTTTCTGAACTACTTGAACTTAAGTGTATAGCGCTCAACGTCTGCGTAAGTGCTTTTTGTGATCGCGGCGACATTCTTCGGTGAATTTTGAACACCTTTTTTGCTTGATTCAACTGTCGTAATACATACACTGTCTATATGCATATGTAATAGATATAAATTGGTGAAGGGATTGGCCAGGCTCAGGTTTTACGAATCCGAGTTTTCAAAGTCTTTCTAGTTCAGTTATTTATTTATTTTTATTTATTTATTGACCATATAATATATGCCTTATAAAATAGGCATCCTAAAGAGACAAACTTTGTTGTCTGTACATAGGGATGGTACATACATAGACACTTAAAGTCTAAACCTAAAAACTAAGATGATCCAACAAGATATTGAGACATCTTATTGGAATCTGTTTTAAAATTCCCGCAAAAGTTAAGTAACAGTATAATATAAAAATTCTCTTTAACTATATAATATAATTTTCTCTTATAAATCTTTTCAGTCTCTCCTTGATCGAGACTTTGCTAATCACTAGAGTTTTCAGATTATCTGTTAACCCATTACGGCCTAGCAGGACGTTTTTCGGTTGCACTTTTGAACCACTGTATTTTTAGTATAATCGGGGTCTCAGAAATATCGGAGTAGTCATTTTCGACGTAAAATTTGATGATCTTTCAGAATCTAACCTTCGATTTTGCAAAAGATGAGTAGTTTAAAAGTTATAAACAAATTTATAAAAAAAAACATGGTTTGAGAAAAAAAAATCGCTTTCATTTCGATTTTCAAAATGGAAATCATTGAAATACTTGCGTCATACGTACAAATATCACGTTTTCGAACCCTAAACTAAAAGTTATGACGATTTAAATCGACTGAAAACCGTTTAAACGCACAAAATGGCGGCCAGGCCAAAAAAAATGAAATAAAAAATTTCGGAATTTTCAACTCGAAAACGAAGAGCTTTAGGGAAAAAAGTTATAGAACAAAAAGTGCTTAGAAGATATCGAAGAACATGTGTGAATTTTTTCAGAATTTTTTGATAGATTTTTGGATTTTCGGAAAATATGGGAAATCCGATTTTCCAAAATCACCTCCGAAAATTCTGAAAAAATTCACACGAGTTTTTTGGTATATTCTAAGCACTTTTTGTTCTATAACTTTTTTCCTTAAAGGCCTTCGTTTCCGAGTTAAAAATTCGAAATTTTTTATTTCATTTTTTTGGGCCTGGCCGCCATTTTGTGCGTTTAAACGTTTTTCAGTCGATCTAAACCGTCATGACTTTTAGTTTAGGGTTCGAAAACGCGATATTTGTACGTATGACGCAAGTATTTCAATGATTTCCATTTTGAAAATCGAAATGAAAGCGATTTTTTTTTCTCAAACCATGTTTTTTTTTTTATAAATTTGTTTATAACTTTTAAACCACTCATCTTTTGCAAAATCGAAGGTTAGATTCTGAAAGATCATCAAATTTTACGTCGAAAATGACTACTCCGATATTTCTGAGACCCCGATTATACTAAAAATACAGTGGTTCTAAAGTGCAACCGAAAAACGTCCTGCTAGGCCGTAATGGGTTAAAGTATTAAAAATATTTATAGCTACAAAATAGCTGGTTTTTTTACTAATGGTTTTTTCAATAATTGGAAGCTGGATACTTTTGTTTCTAGTATTTGTTTCTAGTATTGCTTGTGCTATTCATGTATTTACCTCTTAACGTAGCATAATGATAGGTTATGACCTCTAAATGGAATAATTGCTTTACAGTAAGTGGAGGGGATTGTTGGTGAAATTGATTTTTATTTATAATCTTTAATAATTTTCTTTGTATACCCTGTATTAAGTACAGACAATTACTGTACGCTCCACCACAAGCAATTATACCATAATTAATTAGACTTCGGAAGAAAGAATAATATATCATATTTAGAGTCTTGTCCATTCTATACCTAATTTTTGCAAAAATAAAAATTAAATATTTCGTCGTCTTAACTATGTAGTTTACATGCTTATCCCATTTCATGATATAATCAAAGATTAGGCATAGATACTTATAATTTTCTACTCTCTTTAGTGTATTATTCCCTATCTCGATATTTAGCGAGTCAGGAACGCTATCACAGTAGCTGTCATACGTAACATAAACCGATTTATTAACATTTAACGATAGTTTATTTACAGTAAGCCACATTGCAACTTCACTAAGATATGTGTTCATTTTATCCTGTGCTGACGACCACGAGTCATCACTTGCAATGATGACAGTGTCGTCTGCATAGGAAACAATAGTACCATCCTGCATACCTCGCAGTGGATCATTTACGTATAAAAGAAAAAATAAAGGTCCTAATATAGTCCCTTATGGGACACCAATTGATATTTCTTTTTATTCACTTTTCAAATTCTGTAATTGACGCATTGTTTTCTATCTAAGAGATAGCTGTTCATTAGTTTTAAGGCACTGCCTCTTATTCCATATCTCTCTAGTTTATCTAGAAGCATTATCTGGTCCACCGTATCAAACGCTTTTGCCAAATCCAAGAAAGCAGTTATGATTGGCTTGGATTTATCAATTTTTTTATATATAATATCTGTAATATAATTCAACGCATCTGTTCCTTTGTTTTTAACAAAACCAAATTGTTTTTCCGATATAAGATTACATTTAGTTAGAAACAAATATAACCTATTATACATGATTTTCTCAAATATCTTCGCAATGTTCTATATTAGTGATATCGGTCTACAGTTCGATATACAGGACTTGTCACCAGCTTTATAGATGGGAACAATGTCAGCCTGTTTAAGCACAGTTGGCCACGTAGCCTGCTGTATACAAATATTAAAAATATATTCCAAAGGTTCAACTATGTAGCTTACCAATAACTTGATTGTTTTTGCATTGATATTATCAACGCCTCCACATTTGCTTTTTAATGATTCTATAGTTTTTTGAATTTCAATACAGTTTGTAGGGTATATAAAAATTGATTTGCTATTTCTTTCTAGGAGCTTTCGTTGATCTATATCTAAATCTTGAATTTGATTACTCAAGTCCATACCTATTTTGCAAAAACAATCAATCATGGAGTTTGCTATGGCAGATTTGTCTTTAATTTTTTGGTTATTTACAACTAAATAGTCAGGGGACTTGTTTAGTTGCGCGTTTTTACCAAGCTTAGCATTAATAATGTTCCATAGCTGTCTTGGTTTGCTACTAAATTTTTTTTCTTTCATTATTATCAAATTTGTATTTAGCATCTTTGATGACTCTATTTAATGTTTTTACGTAGTTTTTATATTCATCTTTCAATTCCAAATTAGTTGGGTTCATTTTCCATGTTTTATACGAATTTTCTTTAGTTTTGCAAGAGATTTGGATTGCTTTAGTTATCCAATTTTTCTTGGCATTGATTTGTTATTTTTTTTCTTTAATTTTATGGAATATGAGGCCATCTCAAGACATTCATGTATCAATTGTATCAATTTGTTTAAAGCATGATTCGGATCCTGTATTGCAAAAACTATCTGCCAATCAATATTTCCAGCTATATTTTGTAATTTCCTATAATTAATGCATTTGTTATCTGTTTCGCTTGGCATCTGTAACTTAATCTGATCTATACTTATTAATAACAGATAATGATCGTTGAAAGGAATATTTAGCTTAATAGATTCAACTTTAATACTTGTAGTTTTAGCGAAACAGTTATCAATGCACGTTCCCTTCTTATTATCTAAGGAGGGCCGAGTAATTCCTCTGAAATACGGTATATATTCACGCTCAAGATAGTTAATTACAAATTCCAGACTAATTGTTTTGTCATTAGCCTCCAAATTTACTACGTTATTATCTAATATATCAATATTAAAATCACCAACAATACAATGATTTTTAACATTTCTATGTTTTATCAAAAATTTTTTAACGCTATTAACAAATTCAGACTTTGATATGTCATGGCACCTATACATAACAGATATTACAACTGATTCTCCTGTCATAAGTTTTATGTCAGTACTCGCAACGCTCAATCTGTCAACTACATCAATTTTATTATTGCTATATATATTATTTTTTATATATATTAAGACGTCATCCGCCTTATTAATTTTACTCTCATTGTAACAAATTTTGTAGCCTTGTAGTTGATAGTATTGAGCACATTGTAAATTCCAAGTTTCCCTGCATACAATTATACACGGTTTTCTTTTTAAAGACTCTACAAAAACTTCCAGTTTTTCAAAATTAGCATTTAAGCTTCTAATGTTTACGCATAAAATAATGTTTTGTTTTCTACTTAGTGTCTTATTGAGTTTTTTTACATCATCAACTTCAAATTCAAACTTGCTTATATCTTCAACACTCTTGATGTCTTCAACATGTCTTGATCCATTGCTACTTCTTATTTCTCCGTAGTCTTCCTGCTATATTTGAATTTATCGATTGAAGCGACGTTGACGAAATTCCTGAAGCTACCATGCTTCTTTCAGACGTTTCTACTGTGCCAATATATCTTGATATTGTAGGTTTAATTGTATAGTCGGTATAAGCAATATACTTCCTTATCTTAGATTTCAAGATTTCGCATTCGTGGCCATCTATTGCCACATGTTCTACGTTGAAATTTGTTTTATAAGTATCATTACTAAAAACACAGTTTGGACACTTAAACTTATTTGTTTGGCAGTCTCTTGTTTTATGCTCACCAGCATTTTTTTAGGCAAATATTACTATTTTTACACTTGGTGCCATTGTGACCAAATCTGCCACAATTAAAACATGGTTTAACATTAATATAATCATAAACTTTGCAGTTTTGATATCCTACAAAGAGTCTATTCTTATTTTCTCTGATGTTTTGGTATATCTCAGCAGTCACTTCCAATATCACAGACTGAATTCCAGTTTTACTGTTCTTATAGGAATTCAGAATCAGACATTTTTTTTTAAAAGCACTAAAATTTCTTTCATTGATATCATGTTCAATTGTATTGTTGTCCATATTGAAACGGTAGCACAACAAAGAGACCTCGCGCGCACCCAAACTACCGACGCTGGAGCGGCAACAAGGAGCGGCGCACCCAAACAACCGACGCTGGAGAACCAACGTAAACAACAACATATGGGACGGCGCCTCCTATATAAGGCCAGCACGCACAGCACCAGAAGACTCAGATTTGTCGCGAATGCTATTCTGTTCAGCTCTCCGGACTGAACAGACTATCATTGTCAGGGGCTCTCACATACGTGTATCTACGTGTGACGAGACACCCCATCCATTGTACTTCACGTTATTCTAATAAATCTGCAATATATTATATTTCTATATACACTAATTCTTTCATTTAACTGAGTCATATCCCGGGGCATTCTACGTGGCGTCGAGCTATTGCATCTCCACACTACGCTAAGATACCCCCTACCTCCGTGTTGACGATCCGCGCTCACCCTCCATCAGTGCGGGTGATCGCGTATCCGAGGTTACCTCAAGTGCATCCTACCCTAATCTATTCCGCGCTCCGAGTCTCGATACGAACGCGATCTCGCGATTCTTCTGCGGATCTACCTGGTCCGTTTCAATATTTTCAAAATTATTAATTGCTACTACCTTAACTTTAGGATTTTCAACTTCTTCTCTGTTTACATCACATACGTCTGCAAGTTTACCTTTTAATAGTTTATGTGCTTTGTTTTCACTTTCCTCGTTTAGTAGGTTCATGATCTCATTTCCTTCTTTGATAACCTTTTTCGTTTGTATGGATTAGTCCTTTATCATATAATGGGATACCATTTTGTTTAAACTATCAATACTTTCGTCTTCATCTGTTTTTTTAAATATTTTATTAGGAACTCGTTTAGGCTTTTGAATATTTTTAATACTTGACACTGCTTCAGCAAAAGTTTTGCTTCTGACCGACACTGCTTCATTCCTATTTTTGGCTAATAATTTGCTTTAATAATTCGTTTTTTTTTTCTTCAATTCTGAATTCAGTTCCATCATCATTAATAATTATTTATAAGCTCTAACTAGAGTCTATAGATAAGTATTTTTATAGTATACGTTTGTTTATGTTATAAAATCAAATTTTTAATATAATAAACTTAAGGTTATGGTGTTATGGTAAAAATTAACACATTTTTACAATTCAAATTTTGTTATATTTATTTTTAAATCTTCTATTAAAAAGTAGTTGAAAACGTTATCTATATCTATTTTTAAGTAAATAAAATAATTGGGGTTTCTGTCAAAGTCTGCAATAAAAGGGATTGGTGAGGACTGCAGCAGGTACGCGGGCTCAGCGGCGGCGCGATGCTATAGGTATAAATGTACATACGCTAAAAATAGTGGTACATCTACAGCCTAAAATAAAATGAGAAGGAGCTCGATGCGCTTGTGTATCACTATCAATGTAGCGCATGTATCACTTCATTTAAAAATACGAAAGAAGTTGGACTCTCAATCATTTTCTTACCCAACTCTAGCTTTTGGTGAGCATCACCTATATCTTTAGTTATTTTTTATAATACTTGGTAGTCTGTTTGACAGTCGACTATTCTTGGGGTACTAATTATTTTTATTATGCAGCAAGTATAAAATCTAATTATTATATATTTTTAATGTACTTAACGGAATAACAATCTCAAAATAAAAAAAGAGAAGCGTTAGTATAGAGCCCTTCAAACCATATTTTTAGTTAAAAATGTACTACTAATTTTCTGTAAATAAAGTGTCAGATAAAAAGTTGAAAGTAATGGGCAAGTTGGGCAATTTACCAAAATGTAGAAAGAACTGCTGGTACAGTTACCAAATTTTATTGAAGCTGAGTTAAGAATAGCATTTTTGGGGTCCACTTGTTAGCTATATCGAGTCACCTTATTTTTTATGCTTTACGTGTTTACTTATTAAAAGCTGGCAATTTTGAGTAAAGTAGATTTTTCTAGTTTCTAAATTTTTCTACCAGGTGGCGACGACTGCATTTTTGCTACCTATATACAAAGTAATGTTCTGAAAGTCATAAGTGCAGCCGGTTCGTAAAGAACCTTTTTTGATTTTTTGTGTACTTTTTGTACGAAACGCGTTCGTCAAAATTTCTTCTCATCGTCGATATATGGTTACTTAGACTTCTTTGAGTTTGCAACTTCTTTGCTCGTCAATAGTTCTTTTCAGAATAGTTGGGTAGTCTTCAGTTGTCTCTTGCAGAAGAACTATATATATATGTATATATTATATACACCCACACCCACACGCACCTACACGCACACAAATGCACGCACGCACTGGAATAAGGGATGAAAATTCCAAAAGGAAAAGGAAGCGGGTAACGGTGGCAGTTATGACTTAAGCCAAAAAGGAAAGAGAAAATATAAACCACCACAAGCAAGACCAACCCGGCCGGAGGCCCTCATTATAAAGGCTGCCGACGGAAAGTCTTACGCTGATATTCTAAAAAAAATAAAGGCAGTGCCCAAACTGAAGTTATCTGGCGATAGAGTAAATAGGGTATACAGGACTGCGGCTGGTGACCAGATACTGGAACTCAATTGTACCGCGGAGGGGAAGGCAGCGAAACTCCGACAAGTGGTAGAAGACGTGCTAGAAGAAGGTATCAAAATCAGGACTCTACGAGACAAAATTGTCTTTAAAATAAAAGATCTGGACGTCTTAACTAGCAAAGAGAACAGTACAGATGCGCGTAAAGAGCTCGGAAGTAGCGTCGAATCCACATTGAAGGAGATGGCAGTAAAATCATTGCGCAAGGCATACGGAGACACGCAGACCGCGGTCATCCAGATGCCAGGTAAAGCAGCTCGACGGGTAATAGCTAAGCAGAAGATCAAGTAGCAGGTATACACTTATTCAGCGGGTATGCTTTACCTAACGCGCTAATCGAGCAGTTTGAAAGACTGTTAGATCGACTCGTACCGGATATTGCAGGAATCCAGTAATTATAGCGGGCGATTTTAACGCATGAGCCGTAGAGTGGGACAGTCAAAGAACTAACCAAAGAGACCGAATATTACTGGAAGCATTCGCTCTCCTGGATTTGGTACTAGTTAATCAGGGTTGTAATAACACTTTTAGGAGAGGTGACACCGGATCTATAATAAACTCATACGACACGTGGACCGTCAGTTTCCCGTGTCTTCTTTTCATTCAGTCTTCTATCCTCGGTATGAGGCGATATGTCGATCGCCCTTTGCCACGTCCCATCTTTTTTGCCACTCAGTCATTGTCTGCTCCCTTGCGGAGTCCCAGATTTCCTTCTGAGTATTGCCTTTACTCCGATTCTTCGCCTCGAATACGTCCTTCCTCGATATATGGTATTGCTAAAAGGTCAATAGGCGGCATGCTTGCTATAATACACGCCGCCACGTCCGATACCGTACAGTAAGCAGACGCCACCTTTAATGCACTTTGTCTGTACACGGTCGACAGCTTCCTTGCGTACGTCTTCACCAACATTGCATCTGCCCATATTGGGTCCCGTACAACATAATCGAGGTGATTACGCTGGCTAAGAGCAGCCTTCTACTTTATGTTGGCCCTCCTATATTTGGTTTTAATCGAGATAAAGTAGCGCCAACTTTTGCCGCTTTATCGCTCACCGTTTTAAGATGATGCTTACACGTCTTGCATCAATGATACTGCCCAGGTACTCAATGGTCGGTTGAGAAACAATCTCCTGTCCATCCACCGTTAGTGTTATTTTCTTCCTACTAAATATAAGAAGAACTTCAGTTTTATGGCTGGCCAATTCCCGTTTTGTCTCTGTCAGCCATTCGTGTATCATACGATTGGCCTCGTCCGCTATTTCTGTTATTTCATCTATATATTTCGCTACCATGACTACTGCTATGTCGTCAGCGACTCCTACCACTGCTGCCCCTTTGGGTAACTGCAGCTTTAATATCCCATCGTACATGATGTTCCAAGTCGGTGGACCAAGTACTGATCCTTGAGGAACGCCTTTTGTTACTTCATAGGTCTTGGTGCCATCCTCAGTGTCATATAATAAGAGTCTGTCCTTCAAATAGTGGGCTATCATCCTTCTTATATATAAAGGCACTTCTTGCTTCTAAAGTACCTCGTGTATTTTACTCCATTTTGCCGAGTTGAATGCATTTTGGACATCAAGTGTGACTACAGCGCAGTACTGCTTTGCTCCTCCTTTCCATCTCCTTACCTCTATCGCAGTGCGCGCAGTGTCGATCACTAAGTTCACTTTGTCTGGAGTTGATCGTTTCCTCCGAAGGCCGTATTGGTGTTCCGAAAGTACCCCTTTTCCTTCTACTATCCGAGGTGGCTTCTTTCCAATTGGTAGTAGTTCCAGTCGGCGGGAAATATCCCTTCTTCTAGACATGTCTTGTACAACTCTATGAAGACCTTTGGTTGGCAGATTATAGCATGTTTCAGTGCTATATTGGATATGCCATCCAGGCCTGGAACCTTGTTCTTTCCAACCGTCTTTCAGGCTCTTAGCAGCTGCGCCATTGTGACTGGAGGTTTGAAAGTGCTGAAATGCGCGTGCACTTAGTCTTTCTTATTTGTTGATTGAGGATGGCTTCACAGCAGAAAAATGAATTGCTTCAGTTTAATTATAAAATCGAGAACTTTATTTAACAACAAAAAACGGGGGACTATGCCCAATATCAAAATCTCTCTCTCGTGTGTGACCAGCCAAAACGATGGCTAATCACTCTCTGACTAGCATGCGGCGAATTGTGTACCCTGGTCCGCCGTAATTGTAAGCGGGGTGCCGTAGACGCATATCCATTTGTCGAAGAACGCTCTGTGAGTGGTGGCAGCTTGCTGGTCTGGCATCGGGATCGCTTCTGGCCACCTGGAGAATCTGTCTACAATCGTGAGACAGTATTGCATACCTGAGTGGAGAGGCAGCTTGATGATGTCCAGGTGGAGGTGGTTAAAACGTGCGTCGGGAACCTCGAAGTCGCCCAGAGCTGCTCGGTTGTGGCGGCTGACCTTCGATTGCTGGCAGGGTACGCATGAGCGGGCCCAGCGCGCGATGTCCTTGCGCATGTTGGGCCAGACGTATTCGGCGCAGATCAGGCGGATGGAAAGGCCGTGTGTGACGTCGAACACGGTCTTTTGGAGCTGCCGAGGGATGTAAGGCCTGACCTGGTTACCGTCGATGACGCAGTGCAGCGTGTCAGCGTCGATGGTGAGTGGCAGGAGGGCCAGCGATGGTGCAGGGTCAGCGAGGATGTGCGGTAGATCTGCGTCCGTCGCCTGGTGTTGCGCTAGAGTCATGAGGTCGAGGCTGGATGGCATATCTATCGCCTCTACCCTGGAGAGAGCGTCGGCTGCGACGTTGTCGGGTCCCTTCGTGTAGGCCAGCGTGACCTGGAACTGGAGTATGTAGTCGAGCTGCCGAGCTTGTCGAGGCGAGGACTTCTTCGGTGGCTGCTGCGCTGCGTAGGTTAGCGGCTTGTGGTCGGTCAGCAGCGTGAAGGGTCCTCCCTCCAGGATTCCTCTGAAGTGCTTCACCGCTGCGAGAGCTGCGAGAAGCTCCCGGTCGTAGCTGCTGTAGTTGCGTTCAGTGCTGGAGAGCTTCCTAGAGAAGAAGGCGAGCGGTCTCCAGGAACCGTCGGCTTCTTGCTGCTCGAGAGCTGCGCCCATTGCGTGGTCTGATGCGTCGGTGAGCAGTCTCCTGGGTGCGTCGTCTCGGAGGAAGGTGGTAGTAGCTGCCCCGGCGAGCGCGCGCTTGCACGTGTCGAAGGCGTCTTCTGCGGCTGGCGTCCAGGTTATCGGGTAGGCCTTCTTTTTCTTCGGTGGTAGGTGCTGCAGAAAGTCGTTGAGGGGCGCGAGCAGGCTGGCTGCGCCGGGAATGCATCGCCGGTAGTAATTTATGAGGCCGAGGAATCGTCGGAGCTGCGTGGTGTTGATGGGCTTCGGAAATGCCAGGATTGCCTCGAAGGCGGTCCTGTGGAGATCTCGAGCCCTCAGCGGAGACCTGGTAGCCGAGGTAGGTCACCTGTTCCTTACCCAGGACGCATTTATCCAGGTTGATCTTAATGGAAGCGGCTCGCAGTGCGTCAAAAAGCGCTCTGAGGTGTCGCACGTGGTCCTCAGCGTTCTGTGAAGCGACGATGATGTCGTCCAAGTAGGCCCTGGCGAAAGGTAGATCGCGCAGTAGCTGGTCCATGGCTCGCTGTAATGACTGGGCGGCATTGCGTAGGCCCATCGATGATCGCGTAAATTCGTACAAGCCGAATGGGGTGATGATGGCGGTCTTGTGTGCGTCTTCTGGAGCGATTGGCAGCTGGTAGAAGGTCTTCTTTAAGTCCACGACGGAGAAGATGTTTCCCTGCAGGCTAAGTAGGAGATCTTCCATGATGGGCAGCGGGTATCGGTCGGGTATCGTGCGACTATTAAGCTGACGGCAGTCTCCGGTGATCCTGTACGTACCGTCGGGTTTCAGCACGAGGCGGAGCGGGCTAGCCCAGGAGCTGTCTGACAGCCTCACAATCCCCATCTCCATGAGAACGCGGAACTCCGATTTGGCAGCTTCGAGGCGAGAACCAAGGAGGCGTCAAGCCTTGGCCGCTGCTGGGGGTCCCGTGGTGACGATGTGGTGCTGTGTGTCGAGGCCCGGAAGGGCGATGGTCGTGCTCCCTGGGGTAGCTAGGTCGCTGTATTGTTGTAGAAGGTCGGCGAAAATCCCTTCGGCGACGTCTGCCGAGATGACGACTTCGACAGAGTACACCTCTGCTGAATGGATGGATCCGCCAGCGTACAGGGATAACTCGGAGTCGATGATGCGCCGGCTCTGTATGTCGACGACCAGTCCCAAGTGCGCCAAGAAATCTGCGCCTAGTGTGGGGTTGCAGACATCAGCGACGACGAATCGCCACGCGAGTGGCCGGCGCAGTCGAAGGTCCAGGTCCATGCGATGTACGCCGAAAGTATCGATGGACGTGGCGTTGGCTGTGCTGAGCTTGAGTGAGGCGCGCTGGAGTGGTCGTGAGAAAAAGGTGCGGGGCAGCAGGGAGACTGCTGAGCCCGTATCGACCAGGAAGTTGAGTCCTGAAGTGCGGTCGGCGACGTGCAGGCGTTGCTCGGAGTGTGCGCCTACCGCAGCTGCCTGTGGAAGCGGCGGCGCCAGCAGTTTCCCTGCGCATTGTGTGGCCTCGTTCGCGAAACGCTGGTGATACCAGCACCATGCTGGGTTCGTGGAAGGTGACGTCGAACGCACCTGTTACTGGCGTGAGGTGGAGCCGGTGGTGGTGCGACCTCGCTGCTGCTGTTGCGGAAGCTGTTGTTGCTGCTGTTGGGGTTGAGGCGTCGACTGCTGCTGGACGGTGAGCGCCGTGGCGATGATCTGCAACGTGATGGCCTGCTGCTGGAGCATGGCGGTGATGTGGCTCATTGCCAGGCCCAATGAGGCCAGCTCCTGAGGTGGCAGTGGTGTGCTGGCTCCTAATGCGATGCCGCTCGATGCAGGCGACGTCGGGTGTGAAACTGCGCTGATCTGTGCGCCGGGGCCGACGAGCTCGTCCGCGAGGGCTGCGAGCTCCTCGATGGAGGTAGCTCGGAGCACGCGGCACATGCGGCTGGCGTGAGATGGCAGCAAATCGAGCCATTTGACTCGAACGGCCTCGTCGGAGACCGCTGAACCGGCGAGGCGGCGCATATAGCGCAGCAGCTGCGAGGGCGTCCTGTCGCCGAGCTGGACCTCGTTGAGAAGCTGGAAGTTTCGCTGCGTCTCTGGTAACACGGTTGGACTGGAATGTCGACTCGGCCTGTGCAAACCAAAGTTGGGGATTAAAACTCCAGTATGAGGGTAGGGTACATCGGGAGACTACGTCAATCTCGGGCGCGTCGAGCGATTCCCCGCGCGGATAACTGGGTGGCATTCGGCCGTCCGGTGGTTGACTGTTTGTGGTCTGCGAGCAGGGCGTTCTGCCGCTGATCGGATTCGCAGGGCTGTGTGTTGGTCATCTGGTTGGCTGGTAGTTCTTCTGCTGCTACGTTCGGCGGTGGCGTGCGGAGCATTGACTCGTCCGAGGAGTCCTGCGAGAAGTTCAGCGCTCGTCGCGCCGCTCGCTGCGCTAAACGCACCTGCGAGCGCGTGGTGGTTCGCTGTGCGCGCTGTATGGCGGCGGGGCGCGGTGCGCAAGCCCCCTGGTGGCGAGCGGGAGACTTACGCGAAGCCAACGGGCTGCGCGCGTGAGGTACTCGACGCGAAGCGAGGTAAGATGGCCGCTCGCTTGATGACTTGCGGTGAGCGTGTATGTTTATGTCGCTGTAGCGACGAAACGCGCGTTGTGCGCGCGCTCAACGGCCTCGATCTCGGCGCGAACGCGCGGCAGCGAGCGCGCACAAAGGCGGAGCGTGCCTTGGTGGCAAGGTGCGAGCGTGCTCGGAGATGAGCGAGAGAGCGAGAGGCGTATATGTATATACTATACGTGTCTCTGCTTCGCGGCTCGCGGCGTGTGCGCGGCGATGATGTGCTATATGCAGCAGCTTTTTTCTTTTTGTATGACCGTTCGGATCACCCCCGTGGCGAAGAAAAAGAGCGACTCGCCGGTGGCGATCTGCGCGGCTCGCGATAAAGAGAATGCGACTCGCGGGTCGCGCGCGGTCAGCGAAAGAAAAGGTGTGCCTGGGATGCTGAGAGACCTGCGCTTTACTGCTATTGTCGTTGCCGCACGCCGGTGGGTGAGGAGTACGATCCCGGCACGTTCGCTGTAAAGAGGCTGGTGCGGGATGTCCTTGTTGTTAGTCGTATAAACCGCGCTGGCTGAAGTCCTCGAGGGTGGCTGTAGAGAGGCCTTGCTGTCGAGGTGATAAAAAGCTGGTGTAGAAGGCTCGAGTCCGGGCTGTAGAGCGGCTCCGAAGCTCGAGGGTTGACGGTTTGCTGAGAAGCGTTGAGTTAAAGGAGAAGCGACGCCGCGTTTCAAAGATGGCTGCGATGCTTGTGCGTCGTGCTCCGATGCTGTTCGAGACGGGGTCACCACTTTGAAAGTGCTGAAATGCGCGTGCACTTAGTCTTTCTTATTTGTTGATTGAGGATGGTTTCACAGCAGGAAAATGAATTGCTTCAGTTGAATTATAAAATCGAGAACTTTATTTAACAATATACAAAGGGGGACTATGCCCAATATCAAAATCTCTCTCTCGTGTGTGACCAGCCTGAACGATGGCTAATCACTCTCTGACTAGCATGGCGCCGGAGCTCGAACGTGCTGCCGGCGTCGCCACGCATCGTGGCGCTTGGAAAGTGGCGCCGCAGGAAGACGGTGGCCGAGAGGCCAACTGCGGCTATCAGAAGTCAGCGCGCGGGACGAGGCGCTGCTTGCGTCGTTGGCTCCGCTGGTGGTGCGCATGAGCCCCCACAGAGGTATAGATTCTTTGTTTTCCTCTGGTTCTATAACACGCAGTTCGTCCCAATGCATGGGGAACAGTGTAGCCACTACTCGATCTAATAATACAGTAATTTTTCTTATTAAAATAGCAAATCTTACTACGAATTTTTTCTCAGTCTATAATCATCATTTTTACGTATCTTTGCATCTTTTCTATTACAATTTATAATGAACAGCATTCAAGTCTTCTTCAGTATTAAAATTAAAACTTGCTTTTATATCCAAATCTGATCAGTCAATACATCTGCAACGAAATAAAATAAATGATAGTTAGGAAGTGATAAAAGTAAAGAGGTAAGGGGAACGGTATCAGAAGGTTGGGGTGGAAGTTATAAAGGTGGGGTGACAAAAAGGATGACCAAAAGCAGATGATTTGAATTCCAAATACCCCAGAATGGATTTCTAAGTTTTTGACGAAATCAAAAATATTTCTACTGCGAAGCTTTCTGTAGGAGAAAGCAAAAGATAATATCTATTTGCTCTAAAACTTTTAAGCCATTTTGGCGACTAATTTTTGAGCTGAAAATCGAAAACCAAAAAAATGGGTTTTCTATGTCGTATGGTTACGGGAGTAAAAACGCTTTATTTAAGCTAATTTTTGTTGTCTCACCTTGTATACTATTTTTCAATTTTTTTGGAAGCACGCATTTATATCAGCTAAAGAACGAATAATCTGAGGTTAGTATTCGATGCATAAACAGCGTACGCCGCACTGCAGCTAAGTGCTAAGTGCCGAGGACTTCGCAGCGGTATTTTTACTTCAAGCGTTTGCAAAATTCATGATGAAAGTCTTATTTCTTGAATTTGACTATTTTTATTCAAAATGTTAAAAAATATAAAAGTTGATATATATTATTACGAGACGTTTTATATTATGTTGTAAATATAAAATATATATTCCTGCTATTCGTAATTTTACAGTCAGAGAAAAGGAAGAAATCACCTTTTATTTCAGTATATTTTTGAAGCTATTAACAACGTACGAAAAACAGAAATTGATGACAACATAGGTCAAGCTATGATTGCTGGAATCGGATTTACAAAGCTTACGTATAGAACAAAGTTTGACATTAGTCTACCTGTATTTAGTTCCCTACTATATGATATTAGAAACAACGCAAAAACTTTAAGGTGAGTATAAATATTTTTTTGTAACAATATGTTTAATGACTAATAAATATTCAAGTTTCTATATTCAAGATATCTGGAAGTCAAATTTGATCGACTGAGAAAATAACACGAGTGCTCAGTATAAATCTAACTAAATAAATGCATCAACATCAACATTGTGTTAAAATTGTATGTCACAAAAACTGCAAAAATCTCTTAAAACTAATAAATCATCCTATAAACATTTTTATTTCACGTTAATTATGTTAACCCATTAACGTCCAAAACAGAGAAATCGTAACTCTGTTTTCGACCGTAAATCTATCACATATTCCACGGATATATTCAAAGTAAACATACTTTTTCTTAAGTATTTTTTTCTCTACTTTCCATTTCTGGCATCAGAATTGCGAAGTTATCACTCAAAAATCCAATATGGCAACGTTTAAAAAAAAATGCAAAATTTCGATACTTTTTTTTTTAATCCAATTTCTTGTTGTGTTAACGTTGAGAACGGAACTTTATTTTTCAACTATGAGTGCATAAATGAGTTGTACTTTAAATTCAGTTTGGTCCCGAATCAAGAAATTCAATATAGCGGCTAGAAAATGGCGCCTGAAGCGCAAAATTTTGCCCAAACTTTTACGCATTTTTTTCTCGAATATAATGCATTCGACGAAAAAATCAATAAGAATAAAAAGTGCTTAGAATCAATCAAGGAATATGTCTAAATTTTTTCACTGAGTTTTGAGCAACTTTTTTATTTTTGCCAATAGGCAATTTATGACGAATTGGAAAAATTCATCGAATCGTCTCGAAAAAATTCAGATATACTTCTTGGTCAATTCTAAGTACTTTTTATTCTTTAACTTTTTCTTATATAACACTTTGTTTTTGAGTAAAAAATAAAAAACCTTAAAAAATTAGAGTTATGCAACTTTTGGAATTGTTTCATAAACTATATTGAATTTTCAATCGAAAAAGTCTGAATTTTATTACTATATTCAATTTGCCGAATTTTGCCAAAAGCTTTTGTAATGTTTTTATCTGAATTTCAAAATAGTGAATCATCATTGAATGTTCATAAATCGATTTTGAAGAATCTTTAGTTTTTTCACTCTTTGTCTACTATACTGTTAGTGTTCTAAATATTAGCGTTCATATTTTACTTGTTCATTTAGCTTTTCAAGTTTTAAAATTGTAATGGCTCCAAAACGCCGGAGAAATGTAAGATCTCAATCAGAGTCTGAAGAAGATTATTCTGATACTCGGGCACAAATTTGAAGTAAATTTGCTCATAATTGACCAAAAAGTGCATATAGAACAAAAAATTTTAATATTTTCAATTTTTTTTTGAATTTCAAAAAATCTTAAGAATTTTAAGGTTTTTGATTTTTTACTCAAAAACAAAGCGTTATATAAGAAAAAGTTAGAGAATAAAAAGTACTTAGAATTGACCAAGAAATATATTTGAACTTTTTCGAGACGATTCGATGAATTTTTCCAATTTGTCATAAATTGCCTATTGGCAAAAATAAAAAAGTTGCTCAAAACTCAGTGAAAAAATCTAGACATATTCCTTGATTGATTCTAAGCACTTTTTATTCTTATTGTTTTTTTCGTCGAATGCATTATATTCGAGAAAAAAATGCGTAAAAGTTTGGGCAAAATTTTGCGCTTCAGGCGCCATTTTCTAGCCGCTATATTGAATTTCTTGATTCGGGACCAAACTGAATTTAAAGTACAACTCATTTATGCACTCATAGTTGAAAAATAAAGTTCCGTCCTCAACGTTAACACAACAAGAAATTGGATTAAAAAAAAATACTTTTTTATACGTCGCCATATTGGATTTTTGAGAGAAAACTTCGCAATTCTGATACCAGAAATGGAAAGTAGAGCAAAAAATACTTAACAAAAAGTATGTTTGCTTTGAATATATCCGTGGAATATGTGATAGATTTACGGTTGAAAACAGTGTTACGATTTCTCTGTTTTGGACGTTAATGGGTTAAATAAACTTTAATATTTCATATTGCGAAGAAAAAAAGAAAATGTTATAGTTTTAATAATAAAAAAGGCATCCAATATTTATTTTTTTTTATTTATTTTATTTAAACATTCATTTAATAGTAGTTAATTAGTAAAGAGGCATACATATAAATACATTGCATAAAAAAACGAAACTGCTCCCGATGCGTTGGATGCTGTGTAGTCGTACACATCGAGAGCAATTTTGGATTTTTGTACAAATAGTCATTTGTACAAATATGAATTGTGGAAGCATTTCCTTGGTGAGAACCATATTTTCAGACACACGTCTTGCTGCTTAAGCCAGCATTCTATGGCTCCGCAAGAACGGTCCAGCTCTCAGTGTAGCTTTTCTAAATAAGATTGTGATGTTGGGATTATTCAGGAGAATATTTTAAGGCGTAAGCCTCCCAAATCAGCAAACTATTCAACTTCTCCCTCAGGACTCTTAAATCCCGGGAGGGACGGTTTGGGAATTGTCTGCGAGGATCTGTCGGATTGTAATTAAATAGACAAAAATATATGTATTATAATCAATTTATTCAATTTATTATTATGACGGGGAGCACGGACTTTAGCCGTCTCCCTACTGCTCCAGTCTGCTTCGTGCTGTGACCTGAAAAACGCGAGAGCGACGCGAGACCCGGTCGCTCGACTCGACTCTGCGACTACGATCTGCAATCTCCTGCCGCGAACCGCGTCTGAAATCGCAAAAATCCACTCAGGTGTTCGCTGCGCGACGCCGACTCTACGGTTACTCGCGAAATCCGCGCGGCGCGATATCTCACAACTTACACAGGACAGCACACCCGAAATAACTCGGCGCAACGAGGGTGACGGGCTCTAGGCCGCGTCGTCTTCCCGGCGTGAGCAAGAAAATCTGCTCGTGGCACGATAAGGTAAAGGAAGGAAAAGCAGCGGCGGACTAACAACGCCACGTCGCTGCTCAGGACTATCACCAAGGATTTTCAGGAGTCGCGGTGAATCTAACGACAAAATACGCGAAACTCGCGGTGATAATATTAGTGGCTTGCTCACCTCGAAGCTTTAGTCTCGTGTAGACTTATTCTGGCGTCTCGCTCTCTCTCTCTCTCTCAACCTTTCGCGCTATCTCTCACTGCTCTCTCTCGCCTCGCTCCAAAATGGCTCCTCTCCTAAGTTGCAGTCGTCTCGGAAATTCTAGATGATTATCCTGGGCGGCTGCTGCTGAAGAAGTGAGCTGTGGGGATTTTCGCCCCATCAAATCACCTCGGCAAGGCCACAGGACCTCTCATGCGCGCCCCCCTCGCTGATGGTGCTGCGCCGATCGTCCGCGCACCGTCGTCGCGACGAGCAAACGCGGGAGAATCGATTTCCCCTTTAAGATCGATTGCGCCCGCCGGAGCTCGTCACGAGACCAGCAGCTTACCGCTGGTAACGCGCGCCAGTCGCACTCACCCGCTGTAGCGTGCAGCGAGGCGAGCGCACCTTATCTCTCTCTCGCGCGCGGCTCCCCACCGCGTGCCTAGTCGGCTGTTGCGCGAGAGCGGTGCGCGCGCGTCATTCTGCGCCACGCGTTCGCTCTCGTCACATCTCCCTCGCGCGTTCCACATTCCGGCCGTCGCCGTGGCCAGGAGGCGTGTTCAGCCTCGCAGTGTCTCGCGACCGGGCCTTCGCGAGTGTGTGTGTCTAGTGTCCTGCGTATTGGCTGCTACTCAGCCATCAGCCACCGGATTGGCCTCTCTGCGCGTATATGTGTGTGTGAGTGTCTGGCTTCCCGGGTCATGGCGTCGGAGACACAACTGACGCTGTTGTCCCGTCGCATTACCCCCCCCCAAACTCGACATACCCCCCGGGATGACGGGTTTCCTAAAGGGAAGTTCAAGGAAGGTTCACTCTCATCTTTCTCTCTTTTTTTTTTTATTAGCTAAATATTATATTTACAAGAGGCGTCTCTGTCCCCCTCGCATGGCTCGCAGTAGTTGTTGGCGAAGGGGGTTGGGGCAACCCATTATTGCCCAGCAGGCATCAGCCAACTCTCGCTGGCGGGCCTCCCCCATCTCCTGACCCCGCAACTGCCGGAGGACGGCCTGGTATCGAGGGCACGCCGCTCGCCGAGTTGGAGGACGGGAGTCATCCCCCGACGAGTCGCTATCCCCGGTGCTGTCGCTGCGGCTGCTTCGGCTCCGACTGCTGCTGCTGCTGTTGCTGCTGCTGCGCCTTCTAACCGCCCCAATCTGGCGTCGGCGACGGCTGGCCCGGCTCTCCCGGCTTCTGCTCCGGCGTGACGGAAAACGTGCCACTGGTCGCGTCGGTGACGCTGGTTCCGGGTCCTGATGGACCAAGTCCACCAACACCACCCGTGGCTCGGCTCCAACCCGGGCCGGTGGTCCTTGGCGCAAGCCCCTTCCTCCCCCTCGTATTGGTGGGGCCTACAACTCTGCAACATTATGGCATTTTATTCTACCCTATCTCACCTCACCCGTAGGGAGGGGTCTTACCGATCACGGGGGGGGACACACTGTCCCGCTGGCTACCAGAGACCGGAGCCCCGGATGTCGAGTCGGCCTCCGCAACCACCGGAGGGACCGTCCTTACGGGAAACCGGTACCGGTCTGGCGTCAGGTCTCGGGGTCCTCTAGGGGGCGACGATAAGCCCTGGAGCCTTCCAAGGATGCCCCTCCATAGGCGCGGTGCCGGTGTGAGGGCCTCCGGTTGCGGCGCCTCACGTCTCGGTGGCGGGGACGGTGGCTGCGGCGCGTCTATTCGCACCGGCGAAGGTGGCGGTGGCGGCATAATCGCCAACAAGGCGGGTCGGGGCGGCAGGGCCTCCTCCAGGCCCGGTGGTGGCAGTGCCAACAACGCCGGGAGCGGTGCTGGTCTCTCTCCCTCCTCCTCTCTCCTCGGGGGCGGTGATGGCTTCCTCCAGGCCACCAGAGCCAAGGCCATAGATGGCTCACTGGTGGCCGGGGTCACCCTCTCGCCGCTCATCACAGGGGCGACCGCAGCGACGGCCGTGCCTGACAGCTCCTCGTCCCAGTCGGACTGGCTCGAGAAGCCTGTCGGGGCGGCTGGCGGGGCGGAAGCGGTGGCTGGCTCCGCCGGAATTGGGGCCGCCTCTCCTGGGAACAAGGAAACCCTATAACAGCCGCCCCAATCTCCCAAAAACACTCACTCTGGGCCTCTTACCTGAAAACAGGGTCCGGCGAGCATCCCTCTTCCGGGCCAGCTCCACCCGGGCATCGTCCGTCCGGTTCTCCAGGAACCGACGGTAGGCGGCCTCGCATCGTGGACAATCCTCCACCGATACTCCCTTCCTCCCGCGATTGCCACAGAATTGGCGTGCCTGTTGAGTGCAAGCCCGCCGGCCGTGCCCCATAGCCCAGCAATTAAAACACGCCCTCTTGAGCGGGTCGACCGTGTGGTCCGTCCGGATCGGGGCTAACCCCCCGAACATCGCTCCCTCCAAGCGGACTGCGTTTTTCCGCGACCTGGTGCGTCGCGACCCGGAGGCACCGGAGGCTGGGGTGCGTGGCACCGCGCCGGTCCTCCGGCCCAGCTCCTCACGCGATTCATCTCTCTCCTCTCCAGCGGCCGGTGTGGAGGTTAGTATCTCCACCTGCAACAAAACTTTGTTATCATGGCCACGTCTGTGCTGTCTACGCCGCACCAGACGAGTTCTCACCTGAGGGCTAGGCTCTCCTTCGCTCGGCTCGGTTCCGCTTTCCGTCTACGGGGTGGGTCAAAAATCCACTTCGACCGCGGCACGGGAGGTCGGAACGCCGGGCTCGGGGGAACTGTCGTCCCTACGACGACTTGACGGGCCCGATTTCACGTCGTCGAGTTCGAGGTGGCGGTTCGGGTTGTACCGCCGTTTTTTGCCGATGGCCCGCGGAGCCGGGGCCGCTCTTCGTCCTGGCCCTCTTGGGCCCTCCTCTCCAACTTGGCCCGCAAGTCGGCCAAGGGCGGGGGGCGTAAGGACACCCACCGACCGGGCGGGGACGCCGGTTCTTCTCCCACCAGTGCCTCCAGCTCGGCTACTGCTCGTCGGCTAGCCGCCTCCTCACTCTCCTCCTCTTCGTCGGGCGGAGTGGCTGGTGCTTTCGCGGGTGGCTGACGGCGCGGGATGGTTGGCGCCTCCGATGCTGGCCGCGGCCAGTGCGGCTCTCCGCCCACCTCCGTTGGCGAAACACTGCGCCTTACGGCGGCGGT
Source organism: Muscidifurax raptorellus (assembly GCA_020010945.3). NCBI lineage: Eukaryota > Metazoa > Arthropoda > Insecta > Hymenoptera > Pteromalidae > Muscidifurax > Muscidifurax raptorellus. The sequence goes on along the minus strand of JAHUUD020000019.1, from coordinate 132,353 downwards.
CATGTCCGTTACCGGACGTCGCCGTCTCTCCCCCTCCCGCCGGTTGATGGCCTCGCGTGCTTCCATCTGCCTTGACATCCTGTAATATCCTCTTATTGTTAACAAGGGGAACGACAACACACATAGGAGATAACGTGCAACACTTACTGCCACCACATTTACGTGTTCGCGGGCCGGTTCCGCGGCGCCACGTAGCGCCGCAGCTCACTCACGTGCACTTTCCCGCTCTGCCGCTTGTCACCAACTTCTACCTCATAGATTAGCGGCGAGAGCTTCCTCAGGATCCTGCACGGAGGTCCATAGTTCGCGTCCAACTTATTACACCTCCCTTCCGCCCCTTTTGACAAGGTGTGCAACTTCCGGCGCACCATGTCCCCTACTTCGAACTCCACCACCCGCTTCCCGCGGTTGTAGTGGCGCGCCTGCTTCTCTAACGCCTCGTCGAGGTGGCGAACCACCAATTCCCTCAAGGCCTCGAGCCGCCTTGCCCGATTTTCCCACTCGACCTTATCCAGGGTGAACTTCGGGCCGCGTACCCCCACTTCTCGGCGGAGACTCTTTACCGGCTGCGGTTGCCGCCCGAAATTCAAAAACGCGGGGGATACTTTTGTACTGGACTGGGTTGTCGTGTTCACCGCATGGCGGAACTCATGCAAGTGCTGGTCCCACGTGCGGTGATCGGCCCCGATAAAGGTCGCGATCATGGTTTTCAACGTCCGGTTACTACGCTCGACCGGGTTAGCCTGCGGGTGGTACGGGGGAGTCGTCAACTGTCTCACCCCGTACTCCTCCAGCGTCTGCTTAAGGGTGTTGTTTATGAACTCCCTCCCATTATCCGTCAAGAGGAAGTCCGGGGTCTCCCAGCGGAAGAGAATGAGCTCTTCGAAGGCTTTAGCCACCGCCTGGTCCGTTGCCTTCCTTATAGGTTTAACTTCCACCCACCGGGTGAACAAGTCCTGGAAGACGATTAGGTACTTGTGCTGGCTCTTACTTTTCGGGAACTCCATCAAATCCGCCGCGACTACCGCCCACGGCCGTTCTATCAACCGTTGTCCCATTGGGCCCGCCTTCCCAGTCTGTACGACCTTGTACTGCTGGCACTCATCACACTCCTCCACGTAGTGGTGGACGTCGTACCACATACCCGCCCAATAGTATTCCCTAGCTACCCTATCGTAGGTTTTCTCAACTCCCAGATGTCCCGACGATGCTTCGCGATGTAGGTCGCTCAGCACGCGAGGTCTATACTCGATTGGCACGACTAACCTCCACCCCTCCTGTGCGTTAGTGATCGGATCCAGGAGAGGGTCCTTGCGGTACTTATAAAGCATGTCGTCCTCCACCTTCCACCCCCGATACTTCTGGGGAAAAGCGAGGACCTCGTCCCTCCGCTTTAGATACCACGCATCCGTGATATTCTCGAACGCACTGACCCCGGCGGCCGTTTTCCCTTGGCTACGCGAGAGTGCATCCGGCACGTGGTGACTTGCTCCCGGGCGATGTTTGACCTCGAAGTCCCACTGCTGCATTTCCAGGGCCCAGCGGGCGAGACGGCCCGTCGGGTCCTTGAGGTTCTGCAACCAGCGTAGGGCGCTATGGTCCGTAATCACGGTAAACTGGTACCCTTCCAGGTAGGACCGCAGTTTCCGGATGGCAAATAACATCGCTAGACACTCCCGCTCGGTGGTGGTATAATTCCTCTCCGCGGGAGTAAGGTCCCGGCTTAGGTAGACTATAGGGTGTTCGCCGTCCTCTAGCTCCTGGGTGAGCACCGCTCCAACCGCGTAATCAGATGCGTCGCACTGCACCGTGAAAGGGCGGCTGAAGTCGGGCCTCGCCAGCACCGGAGCCCTTGTCAGAGCCTCCTTCAACGCTTCGAAAGCCGTTTGTTGTTCCTCTCCCCACTGCCACACGCAACCCTTCCTCATCAGCTTCAACAGGGGAACCTTTATTTCCGCGTCGTGAGGGATAAATCTACCGTACCACCCCGCCATCCCTAGGAAGCGTCTCAATTGCCTCACATCTTTGGGTGCGGGGTAGTCCATGACCGCAGATATCCGCTCAGGGTCGGGCCGCAGCCCTTCGCGGTCTAACAGGTATCCTAAATACCGAACCTGGGAACACTCGAACTCACACTTCTTGCGGTTTACCGTTAGCCCTGCCTCGGTGATTCTACGGAGCACTACTTCCACCCACTTCAAGTGATCGTCGAACGTTTCAGTGACCACGATAATGTCGTCTAGATACCCAAACACGTAGGGTTCGAATTCCGGACCGAACAGCTTGTCCACCAGTCGCTGGAAGGTGGCGGGGCTGTTGGTTAGCCCGAAGGGCATTCGTTTAAATTGCCATAACCCTGAGCCTGGGACCGCGAACGCCGTGTATTTCTTACTCTCCTCCTCCATTTCGATCTGGAAGAACGCTTTCCGCAAGTCAATTGCCAGGAGCCGATCGTGCTCCTCCTGACTCAGTTCTGAGAGACCCGCGCAGGCGGCACATATGCCTTTCGCGTGGTCTCCCAGCTCATCGTCGAAGGCGTGCCACGGTCTGCCTGGAATCCTCCAACTGTTCGTCTCGAGGTCGAACTGGATTCCCCATTTCTTGAGAGCGTCGACTCCCAGTATTAGGTCATGACTCGCCCGATCAACCACCTTAAATGGGATCGTCTCCTCCGCCCCATCTACCCCTATGTTTAGTTTCAGGGTGCCTCTCACCGTCTGTGCTACTCCGTCATACGCGTGCAGTAACATCTTAATCGGCTGGTACCTATCTCTGTATCTTTTTGCTACCGAGTGGCGTATTATCGACACTTGCGCACCCGTATCTAAAAGGGCAATATAGTCTTGTCCTCCTAGTCTGATCTTCCAGAAGGTTCTACTATCATGGGTGACCGCGGCCGCAGACGGTGGAGGTTCTGCGAACAGTTGGCCTCCGGTCACATCTGGCCCTTGGCCAGGCCCACCCCCCCCTAGAGCAAAGTTAGTGCCCACTAATGCCGCTCTATCACCCACACCAACGGTTCGAGTTCAAGTGGCTGTCAACTTCGCGCACTTCGTCGCCGCCGGATTCCTGGGTAGGAAGGGCGTGCCCTAGGCAGTCGCGTTCAGCCATTTCCCTAGTGCTCTCGTCCCCACTCTCTGCTTCCTGCTCTTCCGCGAGGAGTTCTTTGCCGAGCGCTTTGCGGATCAGCCTGTTCAGTCTGTCGCTCTCTGATTCTAAACTCACCGTCCCTAAACGTAACTCTCCACCCACTGATATCTCTCTCTCTTTTGGCTCGCCTAGTGGTTGTGCCGTGTTACTCACGCTGCTCGCTCTAGTGTCCGTTGCTGGACCTTCTTCTGCTATTGCTTCTAACTCTCTCACTCTCCCTTTTCTGATGACTCCTGTGGACCCATCGTCTAACCTATCCCTTACTCTGTTATCTCTGCTCTCGTAACTTCTCTCTTTTTGCCCTGTTCTGATAAGGTTTCCTTCCCCTATCGGCCACGAGGACGACTCTCCTACTCCTACTTCCTTACCTCCGACCGTACCTTGGGAACGGTCGTTAACTTTCTCACTCACTTTCGTATCCGGACGCATCATTTCTATTCTCTGCTCTGGTATATCACCTAGCGTCAGCAGTGGAGGCTGCCTCGCGGTCTCTCTTCCTAATGGTGGTTCGGTTCCTAAGGGTTGGCGGGTTGCTGGGAACCGAACTGGGCACCCGCCACCCCGTTTCCCACCCCTAGTCGACGCAAAATGTCGCAGTTGGGGCAGTCGCGGACCGTCACCCCTTCTTTATCGCAGAGTTGGCAGTATCGCCGCGCGGCCTGTCTCTTTGGGCACGCTGCGGCTCGGTGCTCGTTCTCTCCGCAAGCGAAGCACGCGTTTGAAGGGCAAGCATGTGCCAAATGTCCATCTTTCCCGCACGTGAAACAGCCTCTTCGGCGGTTAGAGTCATTGAACGCTCCCGGCGGTCCTGGCAGTCCCCCGGATGGGTTCTGCCGGTCGGGATGATAGTTCCCGTTCCGCGGTTCGGTTTGCGGGTTCCTCCGTTGGCCTGCTTCGCCACTCCCCCACGCCTGGTTCCCGATCCTGATCGCGCCGTCCTGGTTGCCCTGGGTACGCGGAACCACGGCTGTTGCTTCATTCGCCGGTTGCTTGGCGGGAGCCGGCTCACTGGCTATGACCGCCTTGGGTGCCGGTTTCGAATTTCGGGGCCCTTGATCGGCTGTCTTCGCCTCCGCCGCGGCGTTTACTTGTTTTTTTGCTCCTACCGGAGGGACATATGCCGACCCCGGAAGTTTCATTTTCTCTTTCGCCGGGGGTGGCTCCCAACGCTCGTTCAACTCTCTATGACGTTCGTACTTCCTCCCGTAGTGCTCTATATCTTCAAGAGAACGGATTTCCCGGGACGCCATGAAGTTACGATATTTCGGCCTGATTCTCTCGTACACTAACTCCACCTGCTCTCGACGCGATGGAGGCCGCTTCAAGTGGTCTACCACATATTTGAAACAGTCTATGAACGCCGTGATCGACTCTCCTGATCCCTGCGTACGTCTCAACATGTCCGCATGCACGTCTGCCTGTCTGATCTCTCTCACAAACCGGTGGCGGAACGCGTTTTTCCATTCTCTCCATGATCGGACTTCGCGACGTTTAACTCTATACCATCTCGCCGCGTCGCCTGTCAACATGCACGCGATGGCTCTGAGCATTTGTCGGTCGTCCACCCTTTCGCTTTTCCGACAGTCATCCATTCTCTCTATAAAATCTTCCGCCGCGGACCGTTCCTCTCTACCCGAGAACCGCTGACTCCAGGTCTGTAACGATTTTGAAAGCCCTGTCCACCGCCTGCCTCCGCCTGACACGCTTCTGCCGCTCCTACTTGATAGACTACCGGAGCTTTCGGAGCTAGAGGTGCGGTACCGGTGATGGTGGCGGTGGTGTCTCGGCCTACTCCTATACCTTCGACTATGTCGCGACTCTAATGACTCATCTCTCGAGCTCATGCCACGCGACGAGCGTCGGCTAGAGTAACTGCGTCGTCGGTGGTTTCGCTCACTCCTCCGCGAGATTATGCTACGCCTTGAACTGCTCGAATTACTTGATTCACTCGATCTACTCTCACTTCTGCGTCTTCTCTTTTTATCCCTCTTTTCCTTATTCCTAACTTCTCGCCTATCTCGGCGTCTGCCACTCGTCGACCTACTTCCGTGGTGGCGACGCCTGTCTTTCTCGCGACTGGATCTCTCCCTACCCTTCTCTCTGTCCGCGGAGTGTCGTTTCTTCGACCGTTCCCCAGACCTAGACCGAGATCTATCCATACATCTCTCTCTACTTTCCCTTTTGTCCACGGAGTGTCGTCTCTTTTACCGCTCCTTAGACCTAGACCGAGATCTATCTATACGTCCCTTTTTACTCTCCTCTTTGTCCGTGGAGTGTCGTCTCTTTGACCGCTCCTTGGACCTAGTTCGAGATCTATCTCTACGTCCCTCTGTACTTTCTTTCTTGTCCGTGGAGTGTCGTCTCTTTGACTGCTCCCTGGACCTAGTCCTAGATCTATCCCTACGTCCTTCCCTGCTTTTCTCTTTGTCCGCATCCCTGGAGACGGACGGTTCCTTATTCAGATTATTTTCCGCCGTTGCCCCAGCACCCGCCGGATCCAGTGCTGTGTCTTGTTGCACGTTACTAGCGCCCCCGCCGCGGGAAGAACTTTTCTTCTGGGACGTCGTCGGTGTCTCCGGAAGATCAATGTTCAATCGTTTGTGAAATTTCGACGACTTCTCGTTATGCCGCGCACCGTTATCTATTTCTGCCGGCTTCTGGTTCTGCCGCGGCGGCAGTCTATCTTTTCGTCTATCGCCTAGATCCATCCTGTCATAAGCTATCTGCAGGTCTTGCAACTGACGCTGCACCGGGTCGTCGTCGGCCGGTTGCCACCGGGTCGGACCTTGCGGGTTTATCCCCGTAGCCGTCACTGTGGCCTCGGGGTTGAAGTCGAAGGGATTCTTGTCCTTAACCTGCTTGGGGGTTACATTCCCCAGCAAGTTAATTTCCTTCCTCCCTCCTCCTCCTGGCTGTCCTGATCCCTTGCCGTATTCCTGGGTGCGAACTACTGTTTCGTCCATCGATTCATCTTCCGACGAACTCATCACCAAGGCCTCTCTAAAGTTCGATTCCTGACTTTCCCCCGAATTCTCGTCTCTCTCTGGGTACCATGGCACATCTCCGTCTGTACCGTACGCTAACAACTCCGCCCGGAAGAGCCGCTCCGCCTTTTCCGCTGGGGTGCCTGATACACTAAACTTTTTACTTTTTCCTGCCAGGAGTCGCGTTACTTCTAATTCCGGTAATCTCCTAATTTCGCGTAATCTCGATCTTAAATCCCTCGATCCTCCTAATATTGTCCGCATTTTCCGCGCATACTCCTCCTGCAACCCGCTTTTCCCTTTCTTCATTTTGTTAAACTCTACTACGATAAACGAGCCTACAGGAAAAATTTTCTAACTGGTCTATCCCAACCGTCGCTTAGCGGCGGTCAATATCGCGCGCTTCGCGCCTAGCCTCTTGTTTGTTTACCTGTTCGCGGCTCAGCTCTAGCGCGCTCGTGTTTACCGCGTCGCGACCGGACTATTCACCAACGGCCGAGGTGTTATTGTATACACTCGCAGCGGCTGTCTATAACGCTCGCTACGGCGCAAACAACTTTACCTTAGGCGCGTTTAGAAAAAAAAATTTTTGCTTCGCGCGTTTAACTAATTTTCCCCGCACGACAGCCTGTCTATTTCGGCCGTCAGTGCTTCTTAATACCCAAATCTCCCCCCGAGTAACAAAATTCTTATTCGCACACGTGCGCAACCAGACAGTTTCTCGCAGACTTTTTGGGGAAATTCCGTTAGAAAAGCCCCACGTTGGGCGCCATTGTGATGTTGGGATTATTCAGGAGAATATTTTAAGGCGTAAGCCTCCCAAATCAGCAAACTATTCAACTTCTCCCTCAGGACTCTTAAATCTCGGGTGGGACGGTTTGGGAATTGTCGGCGAGGATCTGTCGGATTGTAATTAAATAGACAAAAATATATGTATTATAATCAATTTATTCAATTTATTATTATGACGGGGAGCACGGACTTTAGCCGTCTCCCTACTGCTCCAGTCTGCTTCGTGCTGTGACCTGAAAAACGCGAGAGCGACGCGAGACCTGGTCGCTCGACTCGACTCTGCGACTACGATCTGCAATCTCCTGCCGCGAACCGCGTCTGAAATCGCAAAAATCCACTCAGGTGTTCGCTGCGCGACGCCGACTCTACGGTTACTCGCGAAATCCGCGCGGCGCGATATCTCACAACTTACACAGGACAGCACACCCGAAATAACTCGGCGCAACGAGGGTGACGGGCTCTAGGCCGCGTCGTCTTCCCGGCGTGAGCAAGAAAATCTGCTCGTCGCACGATAAGGTAAAGGAAGGAAAAGCAGCGGCGGACTAACAACGCCACGTCGCTGCTCAGGACTATCACCAAGGATTTTCAGGAGTCGCGGTGAATCTAACGACAAAATACGCGAAACTCGCGGTGATAATATTAGTGGCTTGCTCACCTCGAAGCTTTAGTCTCGTGTAGACTTATTCTGGCGTCTCGCTCTCTCTCTCTCAACCTTTCGCGCTATCTCTCACTGCTCTCTCTCGCCTCGCTCCAAAATGGCTCCTCTCCTAAGTCGCAGTCGTCTCGGAAATTCTAGATGATTATCCTGGGCGGCTGCTGCTGAAGAAGTGAGCTGTGGGGATTTTCGCCCCATCAAATCACCTCGGCAAGGCCACAGGACCTCTTATGCGCGCCCCCCTCGCTGGTAGTGCTGCGCCGATCGTCCGCGCACCGTCGTCGCGACGAGCAAACGCGGGAGAATCGATTTCCCCTTTAAGATCGATTGCGCCCGCCGGAGCTCGTCACGAGACCAGCAACTTACCGCTGGTAACGCGCGCCAGTCGCACTCACCCGCTGTAGCGTGCAGCGAGGCGAGCGCACCTTATCTCTCTCTCGCGCGCGGCTCCCCACCGCGTGCCTAGTCGGCTGTTGCGCGAGAGCGGTGCGCGCGCGTCATTCTGCGCCACGCGGTCGCTCTCGTCACATCTCCCTCGCGCGTTCCACCTCCCGGCCGTCGCCGTGGCCAGGAGGCGTGTTCCGCCTCGCAGTGTCTCGCGACCGGGCCTTCGCGAGTGTGTGTGTCTAGTGTCCTGCGTATTGGCTGCTACTCAGCCATCAGCCACCGGATTGGCCTCTCTGCGCGTATATGTGTGTGTGAGTGTCTGGCTTTCCCGGTCATGGCGTCGGAGACACAGCTGACGCTGTTGCCCCGTCGCAAGATCACGTATTAGACTATTCCTATCTTACCTATCAATATCTACCGAAGTTTCGTATTCGCCCAGGATTGTGTCTGTGAGGCAGTTATAAAATCCGGAATCACACTGAAAGGAAAGTTTATAAAATCCGAGTGACTTCACCATGAATCGATCCCACGACTCCTACAGCGCACATGTTTCTGGAAAGGTGTACTCCGTGGCGAAGTCATAGACGCGCTAATTTTTTCGAAATCATTAATTTATAAATGGTTTATGATAGATGTATTCATATATATTACAAGATGTTCATGCAGATTTAGTTCAGAGGGGATGGTGCTAATCATTATTTGAACAAATATTAATTATTTTACAAGGACGGTTGGAACACTCTGTTCTTTCATTCAGCAGTTGTTTTTAGAGCACTAATAAGGTTGTTTTCAAATTTATAATTTTTAAGTTTGCAGCGTCTTGCCATTGTATAAATTATAATAATTTATCAAAAAAAGAATAAATATTGAAAACATAGGTGATACTTAGAAGATGTATATATGAATTTAAATGATATAAACACTAGTAATGTAAAAAAACAAAATAGTCATTGATGTTAAGTGGATGTACAAAAAGAAACATTATAATGTTTATGAAGCTAAATTAGTTGTAAGAGGTTTTCAATAAAGAGAATACATTGAAAATGTTTATTCACGAGTAGGTAAAATGCAAATTTTGAAAATTGTATGGTCCATTGTTGCAAAAATATTTTGTTTGTAGGAGAAATGGATGTTGAAATAGCATTTTTAAATGACCAAGTAAAAACTGAGGTATATATAAATGAATCGAAATTGCAAAAAGCTCTTTATTGTCTAAGAGGAAGCCCAAGAACTTGGTATAAATGTTTCAATAAATTCATTAACTAAAAGCTAAAGCTAAATAAAGTAACAGCTATTGTAATGCAAAGATTTGCAATTAATGACTTAAGCAAAATAAGCCAATACATTGGAATTGATATTAATTATAGTAAAGATAGAGATAAAATGACCTTGAGTTAAACAAAATATATTGAATCTTTAGCTGTAAAATATAATTTAGAAAATGCCAAATTACATGATACCCTAATGGAGGCTAATTTAAAACTAGATTAAGGTAGTGAAATAGATAAGCGAATAAAATATAGAAATATGATCGGTAAATATTATATATAAAATTACTTAAGTCGATCCCTCCCTACTAAGTTACTACGACTAAACTCACTATAAATATGCAATGCAAATTTTAAAGTATTTATATAAGACTAAAGATCTCAAATTAACGTACTGCCATAATGTACACAACGAAACTTTAGATTCTATGTTAGATTCTAATTACGCAGGAGATAATATAGATAGAAAATCTACAACAGGTTTTGTAATAAGACTTTATGGTAAAGTAATTTTATGTAAAACACATGAATGGACTACAGTAACAAAATGTTCTACTTTTGCAAAGTATACTGAAATGTCCAAAGCAGTAACATAAGCACTGTTTATCTAAAATTTTTGAAGTGAATCATTGCATGTAAAATTTGATAAACCGATTCAAACGTACAAGGATAACTCAGGAGGAACTGCGATTGCCGAATATGGTAATTTCACTAAAAATTCTAAGCATATTGAAGTGCAATACCATTATATAAATGAAAATTATGAGAATACAGTAATCGAGGTTGCAAAAATTGATTCAAAGTTAAATTTAGCTGATATATAAACAAAAACTTTAGACAAAACCAAATTTATAATAAACCATCAAGCGTTGAGATTAATTTAAAATGTTTAAGTAAAAAAATCATGATTATAAATTTAAGGAGGCGTGTTGATGTAGTAATTTAAAAGCACGGTAATACACAAATGTTGAGTAAATATTATAATCTTCATTCATCATCAAAAAGGTACTTGTCGCGCCATCTATTGGTTGACGACGATTTCGTGCAAGAAGGCGAGCTCACGCATGACTCGCATGTACACTCTAAACGCTTAGTTTAGTTTCGTTTAGTTTGGTTTGGCAGGGGTGGACCGTAGCGGACCCTGCTTGGGGACATGCAGTTCAGGCACTCAGGCTTGAACCCACTATGCCAAACCCCTTCCTTACATTAATATTAACCCATTTGAGGTGCTAATATTCCTACTACTGGCCTATCTGTTTCTTCCTTTCTTAAGTACTCTTCTTTAATTCAATGTTTTGCTATCTCCTATACCCTCTGCCTCGTCCCGACAAAAGCTGGACATTTACACAGTAGGTGAGAGGTCGTATCTCTAGCCACTCCACACCACCTGCAGTTGCCTGAATCCCGGAGTCCCATTTGCACAGATGTTATTCAACTCTCTAGTGTCCTGTCAACCATCCCACTGCCAGTCTCAGCTTGTATCTACCCAGGCTTTCTATGGTCATTCGCCACTCCTCGGGTGGATCCTCCCCTATAATACCCTTGGCTTCTCTAAGTGCAACGTCGCTTCGCCACTTACCATCCAGCTCTTTCTTGAGTCAGTCTCTTATAACCTTCTTGACCTCGCAGGAAGCTACCGTCACGTAGCAATTCTTGGCTCGGAGCCTGTTTGCTCCTCTTCCTGCTAGTCTGTCCGCTTTCTCATTTCCTCGAACTCCACAGTGCCCTGGTACCGATAGAAACTGCACTTTGTTTCTCGCCGATAGGGACGTGAGTACCTGTCGGCAACCGAGCACTTCCTTAGATATGATGCTAATACTATTTATGGCGAACAGACCGGCTCTACTATCCGAGCAGAAGGTGGCTGTTCGGCAGCTCGTTCCTCTGCTCAGCAGCTCCTTTGCCGCTTCCGTTATAGCCCTTACCTCCGTTTGGAAAACCGTGGCATGTGATACCTCCCATAACTAGTCTCTGTACCTTGTCGAGTGCCCTGCTATGTACCTTCAGCTTGCATTTGTGTCCCCATACCAGGGATCCATGCATAAGTCTTGGTTTGATAATGGCTTCATAAAGCCATCTTATCTTATCGGGTTCCAGGCGCCAGGTGGCTCCAAAAGCTCTTCTGCATGCCCAGAAGGTACTGATTGCCATGTCACATTTCTTTCTGATATGGCTGCCCCAGTTCAATTTTGAGTCAACCGTAACTCCCAGGTAATTTACTTCCTTAACCAGCCCTAGCCGGACCCCCTGCAGCTGTAGCCCCGTCACTGATTTGGTCTTGTACCTGTTCGTGAAGAGCATGAGCTTATAACCAGGTACCAGTAGCCGAGGAGGATATTCCGAAGAGATAGCGATTACGACACCCTTCGGACTTCCGTGAATTCCCTTTTATGAGTTCCGGACTTCGCATGATATGTATAGGCATACAAGTTTCTTCTCTTTATTACCTTTATACTATATCTGTATAAACTCAGTTATATTTTTATAATTCTTATACAATTTTAAGTTACATGATTTTAAACAAAATAAGCTAAATTGCTGTAGACTATTACCTAGTGTCAAGTGTTGTATAAACAGTAATCAAGTATTTATGTAAACAGTAGCTAATGGGCGTAAACGGAAGCCGCTTAAATTAATTAATATGATTGATGACCCCTATAATAACCTAATTAGCTAGTGTTTTGTAAAAAAACAATGATAAATGACCAATATAATTATATACATATATCTACTTTTTATGTAAATAGGTCATAAAAAGGGTTGAACTAAAAAAATTTTAAAAATGTGTGACAACAATTTAATTGCTTATTTGTATCGATAAACAAATTAGGTCATTGAAACGGTAGTGCGTTAGTGTATCGGTAAAATTTTATGACCTGTATTTATTACATATTTAATAAATATTTGTATTTATAAGAGCCTTTAATCTATACTAGCTCTAAGCTCTGCGACTCGCAGAGTCATGACCCTCCCCCCCTTTACTCTATACCAACCCCAAAAGCTGTGGAGCGTTAGTCTTCCCCTGGGCTATCCTTTCTATGTTATATCACACCCGACACTATGTCGACAGGCGAGCGCGAGGAATTTTTAATCTGGCACCGTGAAATTGTCGAGGCTTAAGCGTGAAACGGCAGAACGGCAGGAGAGACCACGCGCGCTCTAAACAACAGATACTGGAGCGGCAACAACAAGGAAATATTCAAGGAGCGGCAATAGCAAGGAAGAAGCAATGTAAACAAACTGCTTATACACACAGTATATGGGACTGCGAGGAATATATAAGGCCAGCGCGCACCGCAGCCAGTACTCAGATTTTCGCTAATGCTAATCCGCTTAGCTCTCCGGACTGAACGGATTATCATCCTTCAGGGGCTCTCGCATACATTAGTCTTATGCATGTTAAGAATACCCCAACCCGCGGTATCTCACGCTTATTCTCGATATTTTAATAAAAGCCATGATTCAATATATATAACTTATTTAATTAACTGAGTCACTTCCCAGGGCATCCTACGTGGTCCAGAGCTATGAAATCTCTGCACCACGCTCTACCCCCACATTGACGATCAGCGCTCACCTTCCCTCAGTGCAGGTGACTGCCGATCTGATAAGCATCTCAGGTGCATCCTACCCTTACCTCACCACGCTCCGGGTCTCGACACGAACGCGATTTCGTGATTCTTCTGCGGATCAACCTGGTCCGTTTCATTGGAGTCCGAACAGGTACTTAAAACGTGGAAGGGATTCGTTCTCGATTAAATAAATTCAGTCAAAAAATTTTTCTGTTTGATTCCAATATTTTAAAATTTTCAATCTTTGAATGATACCCGAAATTAATGCTCGTTCGTCGAGCAACCGTTCACAACCGTTTGACTTATCTGGACAACTTAGTAAGGCAGGTTCTCAAGCGCGTTACACAATGAAGGAAGCAAATTATAGAGCTTAAGAAAACAATTGAGACATTGCAACATAATGAGAAGAAAATTATCGAACAAATGAAAATAGCTCAATTTAACGTACAAGGCTGTCATGAAAACGTGCTAGAATGTTGGAAGGATTTAGGGGTAAAGCAGAAAGATTACAAAGCAATATTAGAAAAGATCATCTATATTTACGACGTTCTCCTGGCTTATAACAAGAGGCAAGAGAGTCATAAAAAACAAATAAACTCGCTGAATAACAGTATTATTGAATGTCATAATTTGATGAAGAGATTATATAGAGCCTCAAATGAGAAATTAGAAAGCCTTGAGAACTCCGTAAGGGAGGTGAAAAATCTTAAAGATGATACAGACCTAACCCTTGAGATCGCTACAGATTTATTAAGAGTTACCAAACCCTTTGAGGAGGGTAGAGGATAAACTGCAAGCTCTAGAAGAGCATATAAGCAATATCACGAGGGGTATGCAAAATCTAAAAATTTGAATTCAGTCGCGTCGCGCCCACCCACCATTTTCTAAGAATCCAATGTTAATAATATTCTATTAATTATTAAAAACTTTAATTCGCGAATTGTACATTACTAATTTTCAAAATGGCCAATAAAGCCAGCAAAAGACGTTCAGAGATGCTCTTGGAGGAAATTGAAAGTGATGAAAAAATTGTAATGGATACAAATTTAGAATGTCAAAAAGCTGTAGTGTTTGAATTGACAACATTGGATAAGAAACAGAACGCACTTGAGGATCGTATAGACGAATTGGAGGGCAACGAAGATGAAGTTGTTGCCTCTCTACGTATAAAGTTAAGGAAAGACAAGCTTGAAGGAACCGTTGATATTACGAATGCCCGTATCGAAGCGCTCGCTTCATCTATGGGAAAAATATGTTTTTAGCATTCGTAGATCCAAAGAAAGCAGCGGCTCTTTCTCAATTAAATGAGGAAGGAGATGAAGAAATTATCTACTTCGTGAGTAGAACAATCAACGGGAGCGAATGCTCATATTTTACTACAGAAAAAGAAATGCCCGCCCTTGTATAGTCGCTCAACAAGCTAGATACTTCCTTAAGGGGGGCAGTTAATATTATAGTCCGAACGGACCACGAGGATTTCATATTTCTACGCACATGTAAATTTAACAATCTACGATTGCAAAGATAAAACCTCGCCATCCAGGACTATAATTTGAACCCGGAATATATACCTGGGAAACAAAACGCAGTAGCAGACTATTTAAGTCGGATGGATAGAAATGGTCAAACAAAAGCAAATAATAAAACAGAAATAATTATAACTGCTATTGTTCAACTAAAGTCACATCACGAATTAAGAAATATTTGTAACAATATTGAGAGAGATCAGAGAAATGATCCACAAATTCAAAAAATAATTAATAAATTAGGAAATAAGGAAAAAAAGATTTGAACACGCTACGAGATAATCGAAAATCTTGTATATAAAAAAGCAAAAGAGATCTGTAATTAATATACCGTTGAACATTTTAAAAAATTTTGTAAACAAAGTCCACACCGAGTATGGACATATAGGGGGGCGAAAAGTAAATAAAATGTAATCAGAACATTTTTTTGAGCCAGACTTACGCTGAAAGATTGCTGAAGTTTTGAAAACTAGTGACAATTGTCAAAAAACGAAATACTTAACTCAAAAATACAGAGAAATATCACAACAAATCTTAACGCGAAAGCCTTGAGAATTATTATCTATAGATTTCTATGGGCCACTATCGACCTCAGCGGGGGCGTAAAATATATTTTAACCACAATCGATGCATTTAGTAAATACGTAGTATTTTACCCTCTCCGTAGAGCCAGCGCTAATGCAGTTGTTAAAAAGCTAGTGGAAGACTATATACCAACTTATGGAAAGCCGAAAGCAATTATAAGTGATCATGGAACCTAATTTACAAATGATAAATATATAAAAGCTATGGAAAATGAAAATATCAAGGTGATATATATACTCTTCCGTTAGACATCCGCCAAGTAATAAATATAAATTATAAATGGAACACGGGTTTTCTAGTGGATGCCATCCTTCAATGGCACCGAAAAACCTATTTTTTCCGAGTGCTTCGTGAATACCGAGCTCGAGCACTGTACACAAAGTCTCTTTCTTTCTTTCTTATCGCTTCTTTCCAATTTACAATTTTAAAATTTCTTAGATAGTTATGAAAAATTAATTTTACCCCTGGCTATGGAGTAAGCACCCTTACAACCAATTCTCGTAAGGGAATGAAAATTTCGTTATTTTTTCGATATCTCCAATATCTACCGAGATATAGCAATCTTTTAGCTTTTACCTGTTTAGCAAAAATTTAGTTTTCAACCTAGAGCGATGATTTTTGGACTGTAGGTGTATCTTAATGCACTCTATCAATTGTCATTAAAAAAAAATTAATTTACCGAAATTCGCGATTTTTTTATATCTGAATTTCGCAGAATATCAAGTGTCGTCGATAAGCTTGAGCACTGTGAACGACGATCTCAAGTATTTTTTATAGCGCTCTCTCTTTCTTACCGCTTATATCAATTTACAATTTAAACATTTCTCCAATACGGATAACTGCGAATAGTGCTTAAATATTGATGTGAAGAGAAAAAAACTAAGAACGTAGTAGTGCATGTTTGCATCTGCGCTGGGTATCAGATTGCAGTCAGTTGTTAACAAAGTCATTACTACTCGTTATTCCGCGAAATTATTGCTTTCAGTTTTTTTTTCATGTCAGCTCTCTCACTATGTGTGCTGTAAATATATCTTCTACTCAACTTTGTTGCAAATGTCATTCTAAGAAGTCTATAACTAGCGAATACCAGAAAATATATGCACACGTGCACATGAATAGCCAGTATGATCCCCCCGAGATGTATTGTCTTTTATTAGCAGTATCAGCAAAAAGAAGCGTTGCGTTTTATGCTGCATTCCCACCGTGTAGACTGAGACAATATTATAGGAGCTACACTTGCACGTTTCGGCAGTTCCACTTTGGATAGTCAAAGCATCTCTATCAGAATGATTAGGGAAAAGTGTGGCACATTTAGCCAAAGTTATCGGTCAAGTATTGAGTATCGCGAAATATCAAGACTCACATATTCACACAATGTGTGACAGTGTGGGCCTCAGACCTACAGAACCAATCAGCAGAGGTTTAATGCAGAAAGCTGCATTTCCTTTGCTGCATTGTACAATTATCACATTTTAATTAAATAATTTTAATTCTCTCAATACTTATTTTCAGAGCCACATGCACGTATGACGGATCAACAAGACGCTGCACACTTAGTTACAGCCTATGGTAAGTGGTGAATATGTTATAATTAAAATTTTTGTAATTATTATTCAATTAAATGCACATTCTCCATTTTAGTTATAGACGCTGGACCATCAACATCTGGAAATTACCACCCACAATCATCGGACCATCGAGGAGACTCATCATCATCAAACATAAATAATCGTAAGTATTAAGCCTGTCAGTATATAATTTTCATTTATTGTTTTTTCTGTAATATAAAGCCACGCTCTAATACTTAAGCTTCAGAGAGGTCAAGAGAGAGGCACCGACGTAATCGAAATGGAAACATTGACAACGTATCCGAAAATAGTTGTAGTGATAGGAAACGCCAACGCCGAAGGCTTACCCGCAACATTAACAGTAGCAACGAGAGTGACAGCAGCAGCAGTAGCAGTAGTAGTAGTAGTTAGGTTACTAGTACTAGCAGTAGTAGTTGGTATCAATACCAGCGTTGCTAATAGCAGTAGCAGCACTGATACAGCTGACGAAGAAGGTAAGACTCTTATTTAAAGGACCCCGTAACACGCCTATGGGAAAAGTGGTTTCCGTCAATTTCGCTGCATTTTTGATATGTTGTGTGTCTTGGCGTCCTGAACAAATGTCTCAATGGGCACGAAGCTCTAAAACCAATAGGTCCCAAGATAGGGCCCGCTGAAGTCAGTACCATAGGGTACCAGTTCAAGTAGTAATTCTTATCAAAAGTAATGTCTTATCAATCTGTCTCTTTAGTCTTGGCATATATTGCTACAAATCTCTATTCGACTATCAATTCTTCTTGATTTGGTCCATTATTATTTTGTCTATTGCCTGCGTCTAGAATGTATCTAAGAAGTACTGTACTGGGATACGTGATGTTCTGTTGATGTCGAGCCCACCCAAGAAACCATAGAATACTTGCGACATGCGCACAACAACCTTAAGTTCTTGCCCCCGCCTTACATGTACAATAGTATCCTAGTATAACTTGATCTTCACCTTCATCTTCCATTTGATCATTTTCAATGTCTTCTCGAAAACATACCCATAATTGGTAACGAGTAGCATTTCTAAATCGAAATGGACAGTGCTTATAAAAACGATAAACATCTTTTATTTTTTGATTGACAAATACGTATTTTTATTAAGTTGATTAGTTTTATTTCTATATACAAAGATACAATTGCTTTCAATCGATTCATATTTTAATTTTTCTTTGAAATAATTTTACAAACCTATTTAATTGTTAACTCTATTACCATAAAAAGGTACTTGGTTATACTATCTCTAATAAGCCTTATATTGAGCCCAAAAAGAGATTTATAGTCTGGCCCCGTTCAGCCAGATGTATAAGATACTAAAACACACAGTGAAGAAATGATTTACTTATATAAATGAAAACTAAAACCATTGGAGCATTGACTAGGGATATCAAGACACACGGTAAAATAAAAATTGGGCCTTATCAACGGAAACCACTCCTTCATGCAGAGCGAATTAAAGTGTGAATTTGTATTATACAACAGGACCCGTTTATGTCCTTTAGTCAGGCCCATCGTAAGGCCCATCGAGTTTTGGGTCTTCGGACCCATTGGAGCATTGACTAGGGATATGAAGACATACGATAAACCAAAAATTGGACGATATTAATGGAAACCACTGTATGAAATAGTGTAATTATCTTAGAGAATTACTACTTGAACTGGTACCCTATGGTACTGACTTCAGCGGGCCCTATCTTGGAACCTATTGGTTTTAGAGCTTCGTGCCCATTGAGACATTTGTTCAGGACGCCAAGACACACAACATATCAAAAATGCAGCGAAATTGACGGAAACCACTTTTCCCATAGGCGTGTTACGGGGTCCTTTGTTTAATTTAATAAAGTATATGTGTAAATCGGCTGATCTTATAAATGCTCATTTGCAGACCGGTGAAGGAGGAGAGCGACCTAGATTTGTCATTCAGAATGAGGCAACGTGTTTTTATCGATATTTTGGATATGAGGGTAGAGAGATCCGTGGAATTATACCGCAGCCACCAGCCAATGCCCATGTTTACAACAGGTTAAAGGGTTGCATGCAGAACCTTCATCGGCAGCTTTGTGAGAGAGGTGGACCAATGGATTTTGTTGATGTAACCATCAATTCGTACCAGTTCACTCTGGAAATATTACACAGTGCTATGCAAGAGGTGTGGCCGGTCGTGGACGAGTTCGTTTAACCGAGAATACAGTGAAAAAACAATCTATATTAAACATCAATAACGATGACAATCTTTGTCTACCGCGAAGTTTAGCTGCTGCTTATGCCTATGCCGTCAGAGGTCAGGTACGCCCAGGACTGCTTCACAAATATTGGAACCAGATTCGTCAATCACAAGGAAGAATTCAAAAAACTGCTGCCAAAGATCTTATGAATTTGGCAAACGTTCAAGTGCCGGTGGAAGGCTGTAGACTAGCAGAAATCCGTAAGTTTCAAGATTTCTTCGCTACTAGCGGTACGGCAATCGTAGTTTATTATTTTTCATCGTTCGCTCGTGGAAATCCACCAATCTATGACGGCACACGATATGTCAGTGAAAATCACGGTGATGTTACACACGTATTACGCATAATGTATTACGACCGGACAACTCATTATTAACCAATATTAAATCTTGTTGGAGCAAGCGGTAGCAAGGGCTACTGTATACCATGCAATATACGTTATTGGCGAGCCGAGGAACATAGATATTCAAACAAGTGCTATAAGTGCATGTCCGTGCCACCGTGTAATACAGCGGAAAATCTAAAAAATGTAATGTTTAAGATTATTTTTTGGCAATGGTTGTTTGCAAAATCATCTTAAAATAGGATCATATAATAAAAGCAGTAATGTATGCAGTAAAATAAGACTCTGTCAGATTTCTTTTAAAATAGTTTAAGTAAATAAAAGTCAGCCGTATGAGTGTAATGTATCTTATTGTAAAACGTGTAAATCAAGATTACTGATTAGACACCTGTGTTACGTACAACCGATCAAACAAATACAGCGTGTAAGACCAGTCTTATTTTTGTTTTACGACTTTGAAACCCAACAATCTCTTCGGGTGCTGGGTGACGATGAGAAAAAAGTGCACGTTCAAAATTTGTGTGTTGTACAGCAAGTATGTAGCTTCTTGATCTGGCATTGACACCAAGAAGACAATTTCAGCAGGTTATATGCATAGCACACAATGTCCATGGATTCGATTCACAGTTCATATTTAAGTAAATTGTGGAAAAATTCAATCAAAATCGAGTTGTGCCATCGGTAGTGATGAATGGTTCAAAAATAATTTTAATGGAGGTTCTACATTCAAAGTTTATTGATAGTTTAAATTACTTTCACATGCCTTTGAGTAGTTTACCAAAAGCGTATGGATTATCCGAAATGGAGAAAGGTGTTTTTCCGCACTTATTCAATACGATGGAAAATCAGACATACGAATATCCTCTACCACCTCTTGATTCATATTCACCAGACTCGATGGCCATCAAGGAGCGAGAGAAATTTTTGAAATGGTACGACGAACAAGTACAAAATGGCTAGTAGTCTAGTCGGATTAGTTTTTTTTCAAAAAAAAACGTTAAGAGGGTCTTTTATTAGTGAAAGAGCTTGGGATGGGTAGCAGAATAGTAGGAAAAATGTTTGGGGCCAAAAATTTTTTGCGCGTCATTGTTTAAACAATGAAAGAATACACGGAAAACCGGCTTTTTGCGTGTAACTATTCAACTGTTATTACTAGCGGAAAATAAAAAATACAAGCTTATTGGAATTAAAAATACCTACCAAAAAAAATAAGTTCATTAAAAATCATCAATTTGTTTATTTGCAAAAAATAAAAAACAATAATAGCCTTTTTTAAAAATGCGTGTAACTAATGAACTATTGCTTTTAAAAAATAGTATTATAGCTTGATTTGAAGGTCTCGGCATTCTTTACAAGAGCTATAAATTTCAGCTTGAAATATTAATTAGTTTTTGTTTAAAGCCATTTGTAGTTAAAAAAGGTCTCTTCGAAAATTCTAATTTCCTCAACGTACAGGCATCGTAGAGACTTCTCCGAGGTCTCATATTACTCTTTAGGAGTTGTACTATAGTTAATAATAACCAGAAAGTCGATTTCATAAGCCTAAATTGTTTATTAACGAGTTTAAAAAATTAATTGTTTAAACATTGATTTTTAAGTGGTATAATAACAACTGTGTAGTTACATTTTCAAACAAAACATTATTCAAGTGACTATTTGTTGATAATATATTCTTATGTTATATTTATAATAATTTCTTAATAGATTCCAAGGATTGAAATGAAAAGAGATAATATTTAATTTTATTCATATATAATTTTTTTTTATTTACAGCTTATATAACTTTTTGAATATGATATACATTTATTAATCATATCAATCGCATCCGCATACTTACATCAACTAATTAAACAAACATTATTGTAGCCTACGCTTTTTATTATTGCTAGAGTCCTCGCTATTGTCGTTTTCGTTTTCAAAAAGTAACGTCTCTTCGTAAGAGGCATCAAGACCTACGTTGTGTAAAGTATCTATAAGACTTTTCGATGCGTGTTTCTTATGCATCATAGAAGATAATCCTAATAAAATAGGCGATATAAATGACCGTGGTCTGACGGACGAAGTAATGCAGTGTGCATATGTCGCGATCTGATTATCCCATTTATCAGAATTTTTTGTTTTCTTACTACTTTTAATTAAAATGTCAAGAAACGATTTTAAGTATACTGAAATGTCTGAATTACTGTTATCTAAAAAGCAATTTGGTGATGGGTAATTTTTGAGATCGTAATAGCGAGATCGAATGTCTTGCAAAATTATGTCAGCAGCAGCTTGTACTATTCTAGTTTTTTCCTCTTCTTCATTTTTTGACCGATTATTATACCAATCGTTTGTTAAAATGTTATCTCTCATATCCAAAAAACATATCACGTAATCATTTTTTACGGAATAAATAACGACTTCTTTTCCTAAATATTCAGCTAGCTTTACTTTCAAGTATTGAATCGACGGTATTTCACCTGCATATTGATCAAGAATGTATCTTAAAGAAAATTGGCATTCTTCGGAATTCTCGGTTATATAATTGAAAACAAAATGCAAACACGATAGTATTGACTCATCTGGAGTACGCCCTGTAGATTTATTCTGTCGATAATTATAAAATTTGGTCATGCAATTTAAATGATAGCGTGCATTTAATTCTACTAGATTGCCTGCATTAATTAATCGTTCACGAATCTGTTTGTGATATTCGTCCTTTTGAAATGAGCGGTCTGTTATATTATCTAATATATTTGCAGCTGTTTCGCTTTTACAGACAAATATAACTTTAGAATAGTTGCGCGATGACGTGCACTTTATACGCTTCTTTATGTAACTTTCAGATGCATCGTCGCCACATAAAAAACAGAGTGACTTAAAATCAAAATTTCGGCATTCACTACCTGATCGACGTGCACGTGATGTAGATGCTGATGCTTGTTTGGCCGCTGCAGTTACATTTCTTTCACGAACGTACGCTGTGTGACAATTCGGATGAATATCTAACGATTTGTGTTGTTGCAAACGTAAATACTTCTTATCTTTTCTCTCTTTGCTAGCTTTAACCAATGAAGCAATAGCGCGTTCTCCGATAGTCCTTTTTTTATCCTCCAGAAGCTCTTTGTCGCAAAGAATACAAACTGCAACCTCATCTCCCATTGTTAATAATGCTGTAGCACTGCAAAAAATAAAAGTTATTTATTTCTAACAATACATGATATACATTCATAAACACTAAAAAAATTAGTATGTTTATTTCAAATTACGAACATTAGCATTATCGATTATCTCATTAAACAAAATTAATAATTTTCAAATATTTCAAAGGATATCTTAATATATTGTAAAATTTGTCTGATATAAAAACAAGTCTTAAAGAATGTACGAAATTAAATGCATTTTCGATAAAATAACGTACCTTGATTATCTTGTGTATCGCAGTAATTTAACAATAAAACGGCCAAAAAAGTAGATTCGTAGCAGTAAGATGATGCTTTCCCTAAGAATTTTGGTCTGTAACTGCCAAAACTATCCGCACCTGAACGTATGCTGGCTGCGTCTACAAAACTTTGTTCTTCAGTCGTACATGATGCTCTCTCTAAGACCGTTGGGTTGTAACTGCCACAAGGACCGACGCCTGAACATCTGCTGGCAGTCCCTTTTCGAAATTTGCACATGCGCAGTAGTGATCTGCTTCAGCTTAGAAGGAATCGTCCCATTGCGGTACTTTCGTATACCTGCTCCATTTAGTCGAAAGGTTTTATTGCTCTCAGGTCAGTAAAATTTGAACGATCGGCACAGTGCAATAAAAGTACCGTAATGTTTACATAGCTATAGCGATAGCTCATATAATTATTAGAATTAAGTATAAACGTAAAGATGACTCATTTCATGAAAATCTGATTTCCTGACAAGTATATGGATAAAATTTATACATCAATATTTATGCTTTGACATTTAATGCTGATGATAAAAATATCTATAACAGACTAAGGATTAATTATAACAAGAATATATTATAGTATATATATATAGTTATAATATAAATAGTATAATATATATAGTTTTGTTTGAAAATGTAACTACACAGTTGTTATTATTTTTGCATGCTACCCCAGATTAAAAAAAAAATGATCACGATTCGATCATTAGTTTTCGAGATATCCCGAAATTTTCGAGCTTGATCAAATATAAGACGCGCGATCAGTTTCTAGCGCGCGACAGCACCGCGCAGTGCGCCTGCGCGCCCCACTTTCTCGGTCGCGCGTCGGGCCTTGCGCTAAAGCGCGCTTACGTTCCTCTCGGTTGTTTAATTGATATAATGATATTAATTGTTGTTTGAATATTAGACACTAGAGTACAACTATTGATCTAGACTATCTGTAAATTTGAGCTCTTAATATCAATAAATAGAGCTACAGTGATTTTTTGAAAAAAAAAAAAATTATCTCAGCTCCAGAGCATCGTAGAATAACTTTTGACCCCTGGAAATTAGTAGAAGAATCGTAGAAATTGAATGGGCGAGGTTTCAATTTGATTTGAAAAAAATTTACCACTTAAAAATCAATGTTTAAACAATTAATTTTTTAAACTCGTTAATAAACAATTTAGGCTTATGAAATCGACTTTCTGGTTATTATTAACTATAGTACAACTCCTAAAGAGTAATATGAGACCTCGGAGAAGTCTCTACGATGCCTGTACGTTGAGGAAATTAGAATTTTCGAAGAGACCTTTTTTAACTACAAATGGCTTTAAACAAAAACTAATTAATATTTCAAGCTGAAATTTATAGCTCTTGTAAAAAATGCCGAGACCTTCAAATCAAGCTATAATACTATTTTTTAAAAGCAATAGTTCATTAGTTACACGCATTTTTAAAAAAGGCTAAAAATTATTGTTTTTTATTTTTTGCAAATAAACAAATTGATGATTTTTAATGAACTTATTTTTTTTGGTAGGTATTTTTAATTCCAATAAGCTTGTATTTTTTATTTTCCGCTAGTAATAACAGTTGAATAGTTACACGCAAAAAGCCGGTTTTCCGTGTATTCTTTCATTGTTTAAACAATGACGCGCAAAAAATTTTTGGCCCCAAACATTTTTCCTACTATTCTGCTACCCATCCCAAGCTCTTTCACTAATAAAAGACCCTCTTAACGTTTTTTTCTGAAACAGCACTTTTTTAGTCTAATCCGACTGGACTATAGGTATTCAATTTTCAACGAGAAATTGTGAAATACTGTAAGCAAGACGTGACCATTTTGAGATTAGCATGTTTAGCATTCCGCAAAACGTACATGATATTTGGTGTGGACCCTTCCGTCAAAGCTACAACTATTGCATCATCTTGTATGCGAATGTTTAGAAAAAATTTTTTTTAAAAGTCGCAAATAGGTATTATACCACCTCGTGGTTACAGAATGGTAGACAATCAGTCTGAAATTGCCCTAGACTGCCTCTCTTGGATGGAACAACGAGTTCTTCATCGCCAGATCGAGCATGCAGGACGAGGTCAGAAAAAAAGGCTACTAGAGAATATCTTGGTCGATGGTTACAGTGCACCCCAAGACGGTAAGAACCACAACGGTATTGTGCTTCAGTTTCAAGGCTGTTTTTGGCACAGGTGCCCCCGATGTTACAGGATAACAGAGATATAGATTTGAAAAGTGGTGAATCGATGGATGTCAGATACGAAAGAAAATTGGCCATTAGCTATAGGCTAAAGCTGGCCAATTACCAGTTGATTGAAAAATGGGAGTGTCAGTTTAAGAACGAGATCTTACAAAATGAAGAACTTTGTCATTTTGTTCGAGAAAATGTGGTGAATGTAAAAAGAAAAGTACTTGATCCACGTGATGCATTTTTTGGTGGACGCACAGGTAACACAGTCAAAGTGTTTGATTGTCAAGGCGAAGAGAAGATCAGGTATGTTGACGTGTAGTCATAGTATCCGTTCATTTGTAAACGTGGCAAGTATCCCATTGGTCACCCGAAAATTTATATCGGTCAAGAAGAGTGTGGATAGCTGATAGGGCTGAGTAACAACATTTCACAAGTGAACGGGTTGATCGCGCGCGATATACTACCACCACAAAATCTATATCATCCATTATTGCCAGTAAAAATGCATGGTAAATTGATATTTCCTTTATGTCGGACATGTTGCGAGCAATTAATTCAAAAAGACTGCCCTCATGAAGATCCTGAAGAGCGTATACTGCGAGGAACTTGGGTTTCGGGGGAGGTGAAGGCTGCTGTCACGATGGGATACATAGTCATGGCTGTCTATGAAATTTGGCAGTACGAAATAACGCAGTACAGTCAAGAAGAGCGGAAAGGTGGCGTATTTGCGGGATACATCAACGAATTTTTTGCTCAAAAGGTCGCGGCGTTGGGATACCCACCACACTGTATCACAGATGAGGATAAGGATCGCTACGTGAGAGAGTTGGAACACGACGAGGGTATAAAATTGAACAAGGATGATATACGTTTCAATGCTGGGTTACGATCTGTGGCTAAACTGTGTCTAAATTCTCTATGGGCAAAGTTTGGTCAACGCGAGAATTTAACAAAAACAATTGTGGTGAAGAATCCAGAGAATCTCATGAATTTACTTACCAGTGCAGAGGTTGAAGTTAACGGTATTCTACCAGTGATTGACGATACACTCTACGTCAATTGCTGCTACAGAGACGAGGCTCTGTCATCCTCAGTATCGATAGCAATGACAAACGTGGTCCTCGCTGCTTTTACAACAGCATATGCACGTCTAAAACTGTTCCAATATCTGCAAGCCTTGGTCTGAACAAGATTGCTACTGGTGGTTACCTTCCAACGAAGAAGGTATCTGAGCTGGAGGTTGATCATCATCACATGGTGACGGCACTAAGAGAAGTGAAGACACTTTTTGTCTCGAAGATTGTGGCAGTTTTCGATGAAGAATTCCGAATTTTTCTTCCTTCTCAGGTATCTTCTGCACTGACGAAGGATACTAACTTGTTTGATAAGCTGAGTGCCCAAGTCAACAAATTACAACTTTTCTTAGATTGTAAGGATAACAACGCTATTGAGTTTACAACGGTGTAACTCTTTTGTGAATAAAAACTATAAATATGGAAAAACGGTTACGGTTTCAAGAGAAATCAGTGGTTCATTCAATGTGTATTAAGAACTAAAAGCATTATTACTGCTGTACTTTTAAGAAAACTCAAAAAACTGTCTATTAAATAACAAATGGTTTGCACTTATAATTTTTTTCTAAAAAAATGAATTTTTTATTTTCATTGTTTCTTCAAATTTCTTAATCCCTTATACCATACCTAATTCTTATGCATGTGGATGAAAAAAAACTTCTATTATGTAACTATAGATGGCACTGTGTTGCGTGAAAGGTGATTGGTCGGTCATCACTCCATCGCTAACCTGATTGGTTGGTTGGTTGCCTTATATGTGAAGGTTAAAGTGAAGTGTTGGTTACATGATTGTCTCAGTAGCAGTTATGGATACGCGATGGAAACATCCGTTTACCTCCATGCTGTGTGGTCCTACAGGATGTGGTAAAACGGTATTTGTGAAGAAGTTCCTAAAGAATCTTGATCATCTGTGCGATACCCAAATCGAACGTGTCATTATCTACTACGCTGAGTGACAGCAGAGCTACAAGGATCTTCAAAGCAAGAAGATGTAATTTCGCGAGGATTTACCGCAGACTAGTGACTGGGCCAGTGATTCCAGACCGAAACTAGTGAACATTGACGAATTGATGCGAGAATCGTCGTCGAACGGCAGTATAGTCGACATTTTCTCGAAGGCCTCCCACCATCACTCGCTCTCGGTGATATTCATCACACAGAACGTCTTTCATTCGGATAGAGGACAGCGTGACATATCTCTAAACGTACAATACATTGTCGTGTTTAGAAATTTGCGAGATAGATCTCAGATACAGAATCTGTCGTGTCAAATGCAAAACAACAACCATGATGATGATGATGATGATGAAAGCGACGACAATTATAATGACGAAGCACAGCAGCTCGAGGTAGAGGATCGGATTGATGCGAGCATCATCGAGAGCGTGCCTACAAAGTACAGGCGACAGGCTGGACAAGTATTGCATAAATTACGTGTTAGTGGGAATATCGTCTGGGATACAAATGGTACCGTAAGAATAGGTGGTGTGCGTATACACGGAGCCAACATGATTGACCTGGTAAATGATGCTATGAGAAACAGTCGTATATTCCAATCGCCACGTCAGGCTGCTGCCGACGCCAGTACCTCTGACAAGAGCGAAGGAGACGAAAGCAACCGTGGAATAGCAGCGCGGGTACAAAAATGGAAAAAAGCAGCAGCAGCAGCAACTGGTCAGGGAAGTGCAGACAAGACGAGGAAAAAAGTTGTCGCTGGCAGTTCTGAAATTACATCATGGCGACGATTGAGCGGAAGGTTCAGTCCGGACAAGAGACCAAAGTCAGCGACGAAGAAGAAAACGAAGAGCAAGAACGAATGATAGTGAAAAATAGTGCACTGGATGAATTGATTGATTTGCTACCATTTGAAATGCATGTACCTGGATAGAGATTTTGTGGCTCAGGTACAAAACTAGCGGAACGTATCGATTGTGGTGAAGTCGGTATCAATCCGTTGGACGAGGCGTGTCGTCAACATGATCTAGTGTACGATGACAAGTAAGGCAACCGGCGCAAAGCTGATCGAGTTTTAGCTGAATACGCATTTTCGCGAATGCTCGCGGATGAAACAGATGGAGACGAGCGAACACTAGCTATGATGACAGCCTGCTGCATGGTGAGCAAGATAACCTTTGAAAAGTTTTTTTCAAGAATTAAGAAAGTACTGAAGAGGAATAAGAAAAAGTACAAAAGAAATCAAAAGATAGTAGTAGTAGTAGCAGCAAAGTTGATGAATCTGTGAAAAAGAGGATCAGCAAACAACAAAAAGAACGTAAGTGGTCGAAAATATAAAATAAAAAAGTGAATAAGCAACCGATGCATGATGAGTAAAGAAAGAAGAAGATTCGAGAACATTTATTACGCGCCTCCACATCCGGCAGCGTACGCTGGTATTGATAAACTTTTTCAAGCTACGCGTGAGAGAGGTAAAAACAGTAATAAAAAAGAAAAAGTTAATTGTGAGGGTGTTGTAGAGTGGCTCGACAGTCAAGATGCGTATTGACAAATGATACGAGGGCGGCTGGACACAAGAGTTATTTAAAATTGTGCGAATTTCTCTGACACGTCCACCACCTGTCTACCATTTGCAGGATCTCTCAGGTGAGGACGTAGATAGTGGTTTCTACGCGGCGGAATTGAGCAAACTTCGAAAAGATCTGGTCACGGAATCATTCAAAATAGAAAAAATTTTACGCAGTAGATGTAAGGGTCGCTTAAAGGAGTATTTCGCCAGCTGCAAAGGCTTTCCAGAAAAGTTCAACTCCTGGGTCAAGGCTAATCAACTTTCGCAAATATGAGGGATCAATTTTACATTATTCTGCCTAGCAACAGCAGTATGACTTATTTCGTGGAAAACACTACAACGCATTATGTTGCACAGTTGCCACAACAGATCCGATTACAAGGTACATGGCTGGTCGCGCACACAGAAGTTCAAATTTCGCTAACGTTCCAACTCGTGTCAGTCGACAAAGAAGAAAGAAAATTTTCCCTGAAACGAACTCCCCCCACAAGACTCGAGATGAATGAGCTAAGAGTGGAAAATTTTACAATCGCAGAATCGCTGATTCGTCCAGGAAATTACAAAGACACTCACACTCTCGTTAAAGAGATAAATAACTTAGAATGTATTAGTGGTCATATGCGGCTTATAGTTGAACGTGGTGGTTATGTGACAGTCAGCAGAGTCGATGAAAAGGATAGCTGCTCTCAGTTCAGTTACGAGCTTTGCTTATCGGAGAAAATGCGAAAAATTCTCGGATTTGAGAAGGATAGGCAGATTCTCTTTGAGTGAGAGTACGCTTAGTGAAATCTCGCGATAACTTTTGCCTGATGGATCCTGCAGACTCTTATTTCATACACATCGAGGAGGCGAACCTTCTAGTCAGACGTGTAAAATTAGTCCAGGCATATTGCTAGCACACGCTCAATATCTCTCGAAAACAATAGTAGTAATCCCCCCACAGTATCGAGTCAAAACAAACCAGCCGCCGCCGCCGCTGGTTGTGCTGACGCACCACAAGGGGGGGCTTCAGCGCGCGGGAGAGAGAGAGAGAGAGAGAGAGAGAGAGAGAGAGAGAGAGAGAGAGAGAGAGAGAGAGAGAGATAGAGAGAGAGACAACTCCGCTACACCGGTCCCAAGCCCGGGGCCCCACTACCCAAGAGGTGGGGAAGGAGGAGGGGGAGGAGTAACAACCTCGCTTAAAAAACCAAGGTGCATCTGGTCCGGATGCCAGCACTTTGTTAAAGGGCCCCTTCCTAGGGTACAGGAGCTAACGGTGCTGCCACGAAAGTCCTCGGCACCCCAGCACTGTTTAGAATTACCGAAACATCAGGTATTTAGGGTGGCAAGGACAATCAATCAAGAAGCGTTCTCAAACATATGAGTACCCAGGCAGGCATTACTAATCCTGCCGTCGATTCCGATCGGGTATCAGCCCCGGTGGTCGACGCTCGCCTCCTTGGGGATAAACCCCTTGGATCTGGGAGAGGCGAAAGTACGCTTTCGATGCACAACACAACCAGCCCCGTTGTAGGTAACCTGGCACGGGAAGGCAATGGTAATGCTACAGGAAAGAAGGCAGAGACTATGGAGGTAGACGCAGATGGCGACAAGCGAGCAGAAAGCGCGACCTCCAAAAACGTGCACCTAGATCGCCTTGGCAGCAAAATCGATGAGCTGATCGATTATGTCAGGGACGGACATAATGTGCACAAGCAAATTAAGGATCTCGCCCGGAGCATAAGGGCCCTCTGCTCTGCAGATGATAACTTTATGCAGTGACAACGGCCAGGGACTAAGGGCAAGGTGACCCAAACAACCCCTGGCCTTCTGGAAAGGGCAATTAGCCTAGCAGAGGTGAACGAAGTGACCCCTAAGCCGGTCGGCAAGGGGAAACCACAACAGGCTAGCCGCGTTAGTGGGGCGAGCTCTGCAAGAAGAGTAGCCGATGACAATGTCCACCAGAGGGAGAAAGACTCGTGGCAAGAGGTGGTGACAAGGAAGGCAAAGAAGAAAAAAGAAAAAAGCGTAAACAGGAAGGATAACACTGGTGCTCGTGGCCAAGACCAGAAAGGCACCAGAAAAAGTAGGATGGCAAGAGCAAGACCCCCTAGACCTGACGCCTTAGTCATCAAGGCCGAGGATGGAAAAAGCTACGCCGAAATCCTAAAGAAAATGAGGGCAGAGCCTAGCCTAGAAAAGTTAGGAAACAGCGTACATAGAATACGCAAAACGACAACAGGAGATCTGCTACTCGAACTACGACGTTCCAAGGAGGTGGAAACAGCTGAGCTCCAGGAAGCGGTGAAAGCAGTACTAGTGGAAACTGCTACAATCAGGGCGCTGCATCATGAAGAGGCCTTCGAGATTAAAGATCTTGACATGCTGACCACTAAGAAGGACATAGTGGACGCACTACGCAAAAATAACGAGGAAGGACATAATTTCGAACCTACGGCGGTTAAGTCGCTTCGTAAAGCCTATGGAGATATGCAGAAAGCAATAGTACAGCTACCTGCCCAGATAGCCCAGAAGTTTATCAAGGGTGAGAAATAACGAGGAAGGACATAATTTCGAACCTACGGCGGTTAAGTCGCTTCGTAAAGCCTATGGAGATATGCAGAAAGCAATAGTACAGCTACCTGCCCAGATAGCCCAGAAGTTTACCAAGGGTGAGAAGATAAAGATAGGGTGGGTTATCTGCCGAATAAGAGCAATAAAGCGAGACACCCGCCCGCTCAGGTGCTATAAATGCTTGGGCTTCGGCCATACTGCGGCAAGCTGCATTGAGCAGCACGACAGAAGCCGCTGCTGCTACAAATGTGGCTCAGCGGGACATGTAGCGAAAGACTGCACAAACCAGCCCAGCTGCATTCTCTGCAGAGGAAAGGACGACGTAGAGAAAAGCGACCATGCCGCAGGTAGCTATGATTGCCCAGTGTACCAAGCGGCAGTGAAAGCCACAAAACAAAGAAGATGAGAATAGTACAGTTAAACCTGAACCACTGTGAGACAGCTCAGGACCTTCTCTGTCAGTACGTCGGTGAGCAGAAGATTGATGTCGCTATAATCAGTGAGCAGTACAGAGATCTTGAACAGCCAAGGTGGGAATCCGATGGCTCCGGTAAAGCAGCTATTTGGGCGTGCAGAGACTTCACCTTTCAAAGTAGGATGAAAGTCAAAGAAGCAGGTTTTGCCAGCGCAAAGATTGAGGGTAGACAGGTATACAGCTGTTATGCCCCACCCAGTGCGCCAATAGATCAGTTTCAGCAGTTCTTGGACCGGCTAGTACGAGATGTCAGGGCCATAAAACCAGCTATTATAGCTGGGGACCTTAACTCATGGGCGGTTGAATGGGGCAGCCGAAAAACCAATAGAAGAGGACAGGCCCTACTAGAAGCATTCACACATCTGGACTTGGTGCTGGTGAACGAAGGCAACGTACCAACATATAAAAAGGTGGACGCTGAATCAGTGATCGACTTAACATTTGTTAGTAGATGTCTGGTAAAAGAGGTGAGTAAATGGACCGTAAGCGATCACTTCACTAATAGTGATCATCACGTCATTATAATGGAGCTGGGCACACAAAACATAGTACACTGTACTAACCCTATAAGTACGAAAATGGAATGGAAAGCCAAGGAGTACGACAAGGAACTATTTCTGATGATGTTAGGAAATATCCAATTGACGGGATCAGCAGAACACAAGGCTGAACAAATGACGAAATGGCTCGCCCGAGCCTGTGACGCAGTTATGCCAAGAAAAGTGCCCAATCAAAGATGGGCACCAGTATATTGGTGGAACAAGAAGATTAGATCAGCGCGTTCCGCCTGCCACCGAGCACGAAGGCTGGAGCAACGGGCAAGGAAAAAGTTTTACCGAACCGGTATTCGAAGCGAAGCTGTAGAAGAATGCAGCAGAAGAATGAAAAAAGCCAAGTGCACCCTCAAGAAGTGTATCAGTGAAAGCAAGCAGAGATGTCATAGGGAGCTGCTAGAAGAGGTCAATAAAGATCCATGGGGCAGGCCCTACAAAACAGTTATGAAGACACTCAAAGGAAGCTATATACCCCCACCAAAGTTCCCAGAGGTACTAAAGAGGGCAGTGACAACACTTTTTCCAAGTCAGCCGGACGCACCATATGCTATAGCAGAGGAAGTGCGGGAAGAAGATATACCTCCAATTACAGTTGAGGAGCTACTCGTAGCAAGCAAGAGGGTAGGAAACAATAAGGCTCCCGGTCCTGACGGCATACCAAATGTGGCGCTGAAGCATGCCATCGAGGCTAAACCTGAAGAATTTGTTGGCCTCTACAATGCATGCCTAGCAGAAGGGAGATTTTCGACGAACTGGAAAAAGCAGCGACTTGTGTTGTTACCTAAGGGTAACAAAGCGCCCGGAGGGGAGACATCGTACAGACCATTATGTATGATGGACACACAAGGAAAAATACTGGAGCGCATTATCAGCAGCAGGATGGCGTGCATAATCGAAGAGACCAAGGGGCTTGCCGAGCAGCAATATGGCTTTCGGAAGTGCCGATCTACTTTGGACACGATCGGCCTAGTTGTAAACACAGCCCGAGCAGCCATCAGTGGAAAACGGTGGAAGGGCGGAAAAAAGAAGTACTGTGCAGTTATTACTTTGGATGTCAAAAACGCATTCAACTCTGCAAATTGGACGAAGATACATGAAGCGCTTGAAAAGCTTGAGGTGCCCATCTACATCAGGAGGATGATGGCCGACTATCTGAAGGACAGAACTTTACTGTACGAAACGGATTGCGGCACTGAAACCTACAAGGTCACGGCAGGTGTTCCACAGGGATCAGTACTGGGCCCGCCATTGTGGAACATTATGTATGACGGAGTGCTGAGACTACAACTCCCGCGGGAGGCTATGGTAGTAGGATTCGCAGACGACATAGCTCTTGTAGTAGTAGAGAAGGAAAAAGACGACGTTGCTGAAATCACCAATGAAGCGATCACCACCATCCAGAGGTGGCTGAGAGAAACGGGACTTGAACTCGCTGGACACAAGACCGAGGCGATCCTGATATCTAGCAGGAAGAAAATGGAGACGATCGCCCTAATGATAGACGGCCATGAGATAATCTCTAAATCGACTATCAAGTATTTGGGCATTACTATAGACGAAAAGTTGACGTTTAAACAGCACCTTGAATTAGCAGGTGAAAAAGCGTCAAGAACGACTGCTGCTCTATCTCGGCTCATGCCGAATGTCGGTGGAGCTACTCAGAAGAAAAAGAAGCTGTTAGCAAGTGTCAGTACATCGATTATGCTGTACGGGGCACCAATTCGGGCAGATGCAATGGCAATAAAAGCCTATACGCGGAACCTGTCATCCGTGTATAGACGGAGAGCGCTAAGAGTTGCGTCTGCTTACCGCACGGTATCGGACGATGCAATAAGCGTCGTGGCAAGCATGCCACCCATTGACCTCTTAGCACTAGAGAGGAAGGCCATATACATGGCAAAACAGGAGAACAGCGATAGAACGAAGGCAGAAATCTGGAATGCTGCCAGAGAACAAACAGTAGCTGAGTGGCAGAGAAAATGGGACAGTAGCCTGAAAGGGCGCTGGACGCACCGACTTATACCAAAGATTGAAGACTGGATCAAAAGAAGACACGGGGAAGTAAACTACTACCTCACGCAATTTTTGACGGGACATGGATGCTATCGAGCATACCTGTGTAGATTTAATTTAGAAAACTGTCCAGACTGCCCAGCATGTTTGGACATGTGCGAGGACGCTGAGTACGTTTTTTGCTATTGCTCGCGTTACCAGCAGGAGCGTGAAGAGTTTGAACGCTACCTCCAGACCAGAGCAACTCCTGAGTCTATTATCGGGCACGTGGTTAGTAACTACGCCGCGGTCATCCTCAAGAAAGTGAGGGGTGACGAAGAGAGAAGAAGACGAGAGATGTTGCAAGAAGCTGACGACCGGACGATGCGGTAAGAAGCAGACGGCAGCCTATAATGAAAAAGGTACATTAGTAGATTTACAAGATATGGACGCATAAGGAATGACAATCACATCAAGGAGATAAGGGCAATTTCCCTATGCCCCCCCCCCCCGCGAAGTTGAAATGCTCGGGGATATTCAGACCCTCTAGGGTGTGCAGATATTCCTCTACGGCAGGAGCCAGCGGATCATTGGTGATTCCGCTAAAGTGCGCGTTGAGGTCTTTAATGGAGAAGCGAGAGGGTGGTTTATCTTTGGAGGTGGTAATTCCAAGTCTCTCAAGCTCTCTCCAGATCTCGCCGACATCAGTCAGGGAGGACAGGCGTGAGTGATATTATTTCAGCCTGGCATCCTCGACCTGTCTATGAGCATCGTCTCTCGCTAGTCTATAACAATACAGATCCAGCGGGAAACGTGATCTGCGAAACCGTCTGTAGAGTCTGTCCCGTTCCTTCACGAGGTCACGAAGAGCCGTGGTAAACCACGGGTGACGTTTTGGTCTAGGTGTCACTGTACGTAATGGGGCGAGATGATTAATGGCGTTAGTCAAGTTAGTGTTGAGAGTAGTGATGCAAGCGTCAAGTGATGAGGTATCGAGTGATGACCAGTCACAAGCGCCGAGATAGGCCCTTAGTTTTTCGGCACAGATTCCTTTGTAGTTACGGTAGGTGTACGTTTTGGGTTCGTAGCGTGGTATCTGTACGTCGAGAGTGGCCGTGATAAGGTCATGTCCATTAATGAAAGGTGTATCAGTCTTATAGTGCGACAGCAGGCGATCCTGCTCATCGATTAAGCAGAGGTCAAGCCAGGTGTCTGATTCCGGTTTATGATGAGTAGCACCATAGGGAACCGACTGAAGGGAGTTCTCCTCGATGAAAGCCTTGATGAACTTGGCATCTTCTGATCGGGAGAGTTGATCCGCGTTGAAGTCACCCATGATTATCTTTGTGGAGTAGTTGTGCATGTGTGTGGTAAGTTTTTCAATAAAGTCATTGCCTTGAATGAAAGGGGCATGAGGCGGACGATACACAACTCCCACAAAAATGGGTGAGAGGCCTCCCGCAGAGATTTCACAGAGAAGATACTCCGGTTTCCCTGGCTTGCCCGACCAGACACCGTCAGACGATGTCAGAACTGTGACAGTGAGTGAATGATGAATGTAGAGGGCCACACCTCCACCATTTCTGTTTCTGTCCCGTCTAAGTAGCGTATAGTTGTCAAGTAGGGGTATGGTTTTTATCTTGTCGTCCAGCCAAGTTTCGGTTACAGCTATTACGTGAAAGGGGGAACGAGTGGACAAGAAGAGTCTCACCGCCTCAATGTGACCCGTGAGGGAGTTAGCATTGAAGTGACAGACTCTTAAACCGTCGGACAGAGTCACCTTAGAAATGGTTGAAGATGAAGGCAATGATGATGTGGATGATGATGGTGGTGAAGCAAGGATGCTTTGGAGAGTACTCTCCATGGTGGTGGGCTGTGCTGATGCTGCGGTGATTGCAGGGCGAGCAGGAGATTGGCTGCGCGATGGAGTGGTGGATGCTGGTGCGGACTGGATCTTTTTCTTGTTATTATTTACGGCCTTTGATGTCGCGTTACTGCCCTTGAGAGAAGACTCCAGTCGCTTTCGTATGTAAGCATCTGCGCAGGCAGAACACGCGAGAGTAGCAACAGTTCTCACCATCACAGACCTGAAAGTGATGCATCTAGTGTGGAAGTGGTTATTGCAGAGCTCGCACTTTTTGGGGTCTTTGGACTGTATGGTTTTGTCACAGGCCTTGCAGATGATGGTGAAGGCTTCAGTACTCTTCTCTCCACTAATACTCATTTTGCTCATTTTGCCGGCAACTTATTGGCAGTCGATAATGTAAAATATACGGGGGTTACCCTTTGATGTAGAGTTGCCGAAAAAACAAATAAGCTTGTTGGGCTCGTCAATAGATGGTACTAATAGTGAGTGTAGACAAAGGAGCACACCGACCTGTGAGAGACCCGTGCTATGATGATATACGTGGCTGTATAGGAGCGCTGAAAGGCAGGCCAAACCGGAGAGAGCGATGACAAGCCGTTTGTAGGTTATGTTGCAGAGGATGAATTTCCAGGAGTGAGAAAAGCGTAGCAAAATGCAGCCTCCAGCAGAACAATATGTCAGCTTGAAGGTTGCATTAAGGAGCGTGCAACAAAACTGAAAGCAGAAGTGCCCGGAGGCAGAGTGCGGCAGAAAAGCAGTTGAAAGTAGGAGCGTGCAAGACAAGCGGTAAGCGTACTCACGTGAGAGAGAGAGAGAGGGAGGGAGGGGGAGGGGGGGAGAGAGAGAGAGAGAGAGAGAGAGAGAGAGAGAGAGAGAAAGAGAGAATTGCGCTGTACGCTCCTTTAGAAATGCTCCCGGTAAAATCACAGCTATAATGGCGCATGATAATCACCCGGAGAGAGTTAAACCATCACTGATGGCTGCTCTCTTCCAGAGGTGTGATACTGCGACACTTTTTTTTTGTTAGCCCTGAACACGTGCGATCCCACGCTATAAGCACATCTTGCTCATTCTATTTTTGCTGTTGTTTCAAATTTCACAAACAATATCTTTGACCAACTCCCAAAACATTTGCACGTGTACTAGAGCCTGTACCGTGCAGCTGCATTTTCTTACTCATGCTTTGTTTGCTATAACAGCGCAGCTGCATTATCTTATTCTTCCTTTTTGCTGATTATCAAATACAGAGAAAAAGAAATTCGGTAATGAAACTGCTTGAGACCCAGGACAAAATTGACCAAAATTCACGATTTTTGATATCAAGTGACGTCGATAAGCTCGAGCATCGTGAAGACCGAGATCGAGCACTGTACACAAAGTCTCTTTCTTTCTTTCTTATCGCTTCTTTCCAATTTACAATTTTAAAATTTCTTAGATAGTTATGAAAAATTAATTTTACCCCTGGCTATGGTGTAAGCACCCTTACAACCAATTCTCGTAAGAGGATGAAAATTTCGTTATTTTTTCGATATCTCCAATATCTACGGAGATATCGCAATCTTTTAGCTTTTACCTGTTTAGCAAAAATTTAGTTTTCAACCTAGAGCGATGATTTTTGGACTGTAGGTGTATCTTAACGCACTCTATCAATTGTCATTAAAAAAAATAAATTTACCAAAATTCGCGATTTTTTTATGTCTGAATTTCGCAGGATATCAAGTGTCGTCGATAAGCTCGAGCACTGTGAACGACGATCTCAAGTATTTTTTATAGCGCTCTCTCTTTCTTACCGCTTATATCAATTTACAATTTAAACATTTTTCCAATACGCATAATTGTGAATAGTGCTTAAATATCGATGTGAAGAGAAAAAAAAACAAGAACGTACTGGTGCATGTTTGTATCTGCGCTGTGTATCAGATTGCAGTCAGTTGTTAACAAAGTCATCACTACTCGTTATTCCACGAAATTATTGCTTTCAGTTTTTTTCATGTCAGCTCTCTCACCATGTGTGCTGTAAATATATCTTCTACTCGACATTGAAGATTCGCCAGGAGACAAAACATCCTGTGATAAGCAACGGTTTCTCTCTCGAAGGCATATCGTGGATTGTCTAAACATCTTTTATGATTTTAGCTCGCCGCACGAGCATCGGCTGTACGGCTGAAGACGTACGTGTCCTTATCACTAAAGCCTAAATATCAAGTTCGAAATTATACAGGGCTCGAAGATGACTATACTATCGCTTGTACACCAGCATTCTCGATCGAGTAGTCATCCGAGCAAGATGTCGTTCCAACTTCTAGCTTCACGAACGAAAATTTTAAAATACAAAACTATAATTCAAAAAATGTCTACCGATCTACATCGGTCAAATAGACTAATAACAAAGCACCGCGAGGTTTACGATCGCGTCTTCGATTTACGCGAAAAAGTAAGGCGTAAACTAGTGCAGGAGGATGCGAGGATGAGCGATATCATCCAAGTAGAAAAAAATAAAAGATTTAAAGAGCACGACGCGTTGATATATGTGGGGGAGCAGTGTGGAGAGTGTGAAGCTATATTTTATCGAAAAACAAGGCTTGGACATTCTGCGATGAGTGTGCCATTCAGCTATGTACGATGTGTAGCAAAAGGCATGTTTGCCCTTCTTCTGGAACTACTTTCTGAAGCTGAGGATACGGAAGAGAAGGGCTTCTCTCAGACATACTCATCGTCAGAGCAAGCATCGATTGCACCTGTAAAGGAAGAGCTTTGTACGTTCAAGCCAGGGCTGATTCTAAAAATAGAGTACTGCTGTGAGGACGAAAAAATTGAAATATTAAATTAAAAATATTTAAAAAATTGTAGTATTTAAGTGACAGTTTTAAAAATAGTTTCAGTGACAATTAAAATGTTAATGGTAAGAAATATATGACAACGGTAAAAATTTATAATTCATAATTTTGAAAAATTTATATCATAAAATATAACTTTATATTTTTAAACCAAAATTAAAATTTTTATTTATATTTTTAAATTTAATGAGTGAGAGAGATTATACAATGCTGTGATATACTCATCGACAGCGAGAGAGCCGTAGAAAGAGGGGGGAGTATAGTACGTTTTCTGTGACGTGCGATATAAGCTGATACCGCTGCAGGTTCTTGTGTGTGTGTGTGTGTGCGCGCTCGCGTAAGTGTACGTATGTGTACACATGTGTGATTGTATTTATATTGTTTAAAAACGTTTATATATTGTAAGAAAATGATTTTTTTTATTTACTAACTTAGTATCGGCAGACAACAAATGACATCATTATCATCGCATCCTTATTTTATCAATATAAACAAATAATTAAGTCAAGGTATTGTTTGTTTATACAATCAAGTAATTAACATTATCTTTATTACATGTAATAAAGATAATGTTAATTACTTGTTTAATACATCATGTTTGTTTATTATGTTTGTATCCACAGCCTCCCTCTCTTTCTCTATGTATCTATCTGCTCCCGTGGGCGAGTTAGTGCGCCGGTTTTAATGATATGAACGAAGCCAGGCAGATAATTCAGGATTTAGACGTTCTTCCGGTGGTATGTGTATATACATATACACGTGTCTTTAAATGGAGCACACGTAATCCGGCACGGCCACAAGATCCGCCTTTATAAATTTGTGCGACGTGTTCTGGCCCTCGCGCGTGTGAAATATGATGCGCAAAGTGCGCCGCGCAAAAGGTCAGCGCGATGCGGCTAAAACGAAGGCGCGCGTCGAAGACAACAGCAATATATAGTGCGATGAGAAGAGATAATTCATGTATAAGGTTCTCCGAGAAGTTCACCATATACTCTGCTCTTTTGCGCTTTTATGTATTCCGTTTGTTCAATTTAAACCTCTAGATGTATGTTGATGATAGTAAATTACGAAAAAAAATGAAGAAAAACGGATCGCGATGCCCTTACCTTCTATTTCTTTCTCTGTATTATATTATATACGATATAGATCGCCCCATCATTGGTACTCGTTCTCTCGCAGTTGTAAACTACTCTTTTTCCCACGTCAGCTAAAACATAGCACTAAAGACTCCCGCTTTCTCACGTATGGGCATATATATATATAGAGCACTCGGATTCGTAAATCGTTTCGCGAGCCGCACGGCTTGTGTGTATATATAATATATCCTTTATATATATATGTATAGTATTTACAATCTCCTTTTTTCGCACGAAGCTTCTTTTCTCCTCGTGCGCTGGACCGGCAAAACTCTCGATGAATCGTTTCGCCCCTCCAACTCGGGTGTTTAGATTTTGGACCGAAAAATTGCGTTCTCGCACCTTTCTCGTCTCCTCGCATACGGCCGATATTAATTTATCGTTATACCTTTGTCTCGAAATTAAAAATATCACGCTCTATATGTAATATCCATCTCGTGTCGTTTATATGCCGCACTTATAATCTTTATATTCACATAACTGCCAAGCGGTATATATATATTAATAATAGAGAATGTGTAAAGTTGGCTTCCCATGAAATGTCGCGTTGAGATCTAGGTACATGAACGCGGGCGAGAATCACGATCAAAGTTCGCGTATATAAGTACTAAATTTGATCCGACAAGTTTGTAAATTAAAAAATTCACACGTAAAAAGTGTGCGTACTCTGCACACGTATATATACAATACCGATGATGATCCTCGCCCCCGCGCGCGCGACTGATTGAAGCGAGAAGAGAATCAAAATTTCGTTATTTTTTCGATATCTCCAATACTTACGGAGATATCGCAATCTTTTAGCTTTTACCTGTTTAGCAAAAATTCAGTCCTCAACCTAGCACGATGATTTTTGAACTATAGGTGTATCTTAATGCACTCTATCAATTGCCAATGAAAAAAATAAATTTACCAAAATTCACGATTTTTTTATGTCTGAATTTAGCAGGATATCAACTGTCGTCGAGAAGCTCGAGTACCGTGAACGAAGATCTCAAATATTTTTTATAGCGCTCTCTCTTTCTTACCGCTTATATTAATTTACAATTTAAAAATTTCTCCAAGACGGATAATTGCGAATAGTGCTTAAATGTACATTTTTCCCGCTCACTTTTGCAAGTAGATGAATTCAGTATGTTGTTCATTTCAGTATCCAGTCTAGTCATCACGGTTCCGGGTGTTTGAACAGTCTTTAATATATTAGCAGCATTATTGCACCCGCTATTTGCTAACACACTCTGGAGACGTTCAACATTCTCATGCGGCACAAGCACCATCTTTTTAGCGGGTTCCATGTCGTCTACTTACTAATGATACCAGCCAACAGTGTACCAATAATAGGAGCTAATAATGCTGGTAGGAAACCAGCGCGTTGTACAATGATTTTTTTCTTTTTCGACAGGCTCACACAAGGTTCGGCTAACTTCCGCAGTGTTTTTGTATGCCTGCGTAAGCGTGATTTGTGAGACTTCTCCAGCGGCACGTTACTGATCAACACATTCAAAGCACACTCACAAATATGACGCACTAATTTCGAATCAGCCGTCTGCAAGAGAGCCTTTCGCTGTTTATCGTTCAAATGGAACAGCGCTTTTAAAATGACAGCGTCCTTACGCGCAAAGGGATTCATCTCTTAGACACACCCATCACAAGGAGACGATTGGTACCAGATTCAACGTGTCGCCACTATTCATCTTCTTATTCCGTGACACGTAGACGTAGTGCACTTCATCGTCCGGAAAGATACAGGTGCGAAATCGGCAGTTGTCCGGTGTAGTCAGTTTTAAATCCAGCAGGAGGTATCCGTATGGTCTCGATGTGGCGTCTTAGTAAGCCTCATGCAAAAATCTTGGATCCTCATGCAAAAATCTTGGATCCTCGGGACAGAGTTGACGCGACAGATGCTGTATCTGAGATCTATCTCACAAATTTTTAAACACGACAATGTATTGTGCGTTTAGAGATATGTCACGCTGTCCTCTACCCTGATGAAAGACGTTCTGTGTGATGAATATCACCGAGAGCGAGTGATGGTGGGAGGCCTTCGAGAAAATGTCGACTATACTGCCGTTCGACGACGATTCTCGCATCAAGTCGTCAATGATCACGAGTTTCGGTCTGGAATCACTGGCCCAGTCACTAGTCTGCGGTAAACCCTCGCGAAATTCCACCTTCTTGCTTTGAAGATCCTTGTAGCTCTGCTGTCACTCAGCGTAGTAGATAATGACACGTTCGATTTGGGTATCGCACAGATGATCAAGATTCTTTAGGAACTTCTTCACAAATACCGTTTTACCACATCCTGTAGGACCACACAGCATGGAGGTAAACGGATGTTTCCATCGCGTATCCATAACTGCTACTGGGACAATCATGTAACCAACACTTCACTTTAACCTTCACATATAAGGCAACCAACCAACCAATCAGGTTAGCGATGGAGTGATGACCGACCAATCACCTTTCACGTAACACAGTGCCATCTATAGTTACACAATAGTTTTTTTTTTCATCCACATGCATAAGAATTAGGTATGGTATAAGGGATTAAGAAATTTGAAGAAACAATGAAAATAAAAAATACATTTATTTAGAAAAAAATTATAAGTGCAAACCATTTGTTATTTAATAGACAGTTTTTTGAGTTTTTTTAAAAGTACAGCAGTAATAATGCTATTAGTTCTTAAAACTCTCATTCAAAAATACTCTCGATCACGGGCTATTTGTTCCCACTCTCCACAACGTGCTTTTTTATATGCATACACCTATACACACATTGAATGATGTCACGGTTACTGATTTCTCTTGAAATCGTAACCGTTTTTCCATATTTATAGTTTTTATTCACAAAAGAGTTACACCGTGGTAAACTCAATAGCGTTGTTATCCTTATAATCTAAGAAAAGTTGTAATTTGTTGGCTTGGGTACTCAGCTTATCGAACAAGTTAGTATCCTTCGTCAGTACAGAAGATACCTGAGAAGGAAGAAAAATTTGGAATTCTTCATCGAGAACTGCCACAATCTTC
Source organism: Muscidifurax raptorellus (assembly GCA_020010945.3). NCBI lineage: Eukaryota > Metazoa > Arthropoda > Insecta > Hymenoptera > Pteromalidae > Muscidifurax > Muscidifurax raptorellus. Next base: position 89,635 of record JAHUUD020000019.1, on the reverse strand, counting down.
GAGCCAAAACGTGTTTTGACTTCTCTTAGTGCCGTCACAATGTGATGACGATCAACCTCCAGCTCAGATACCTTCTTCGTTGGAAGGTAACCTCCACTAGCAATCTTGTTCAGACCCTCTAAATCCATCTAAACATATAATGTACATCATTTTATTATTATATTATTTAAATAATAATAATAATTATAATTGATATACATACTTTTTCTTTTAAAATAGATGAAAAAAAATCGTGTAGTTCCTCTTTAAAGCTATACCGTGTAGCTAGTCAAATACTGGTAATTTGCAGTGTGAACACGTTGACTTAAATATAGACCCCCCACCACTAGCGCTAGCATTGTGACCGCCCACCACCACCACCACCACCAGCGACATCAGTACAAACAGCCAATCAGCTCGACGGCAACGTACCTTGTCCAATCAGGTTAATGGTGGTGTGTCGTGGCCAATCAGCACGATGTCAGCGCAATTCTCAGCCAATAAATAGTTTTTTCTTTTGTAGTGTCGTCTATACACAAGTTTTCGCCACATGTAACTACAGGCTGTCAGTTACCGATATCTTATAGCCATACGGATAACTTTTGTCTAACTCTGTGAATCTTCGGTTGCTATATATAGGTTTGCATGTCTTTGTCTCATTCTGAGATATCACGTCGTGAAATGCCGTTCTACGTATAGCGGAATTCGTCAATACTATGTCCAGGTGTGGAGAAACGATCATCTCTCGAATCGAATCAAAATTGACTTGTTGACTGTTCGTATAGTTCAACCGAATCCCTTTAACCTTGCATATACACTCCTCTTCACCATCCGATTTTTTACATTAAAGATTGTCATCGTTATTGATGTTTAATATAGATTGTTTTTTCACTGTCTCCTCGGTTAAACGAACTCGTCAACGACCGGCCACACCTCGGACAACACCACAATTAACGTATAACCGATCATTTACATTGAACTCGTTCGCACTTTGCATAGCACTGTGTAATATTTCCCAAAGATCTTCGAATTGAAAATCCTGTATAAGTCTGAATGATAGCCAAAGGGGGCCATGATGAACTGGTCCGAATTGATGGTTACACCAACAAAATCCATTGGTCCACCTCTATCACAAAGCTGCCGATGAAGGTCCTGCATGCAACCCTTTAACCTGTTGTAAACATGGGCATTGGCTGGTGGCTGCGGTATAATTCCACGGATCTCTCTACCCTCATATCCAAAATATCGATAAAAACACGTTGCCTCATTCTGAATCACAAATCTAGGTCGCTCTCCTCCTTCACCGGTCTGCAAATGTGCATCTATAAGATCAGCCGATTTATACATGTACTTTATTAAATTAAAGAAATTTAAATAAGAGTCTTACCTTCTTCGTCAGCTGTATCAGTGCTGCTACTGCTATTAGAATTGCTGGTATTGGTACTGCTACTACTACTGCTACTGCTGCTGCTACTGTCACTCTCGCTGCTACTGCTACTCCTGCGGGTAAGCCTTCTGCGTTTGCGTTCCCTATCACTACAACTATTTTCGGATACGTCGTCAATGTTTCCATTTCGATTACGTTGATGCCTCTCTCTTGACCTCTCTGAAGCTTAAGTATTAGAGCGTGCCTTTATATTGCAGAAAAAACAATAAATGAAAATTATATACAGACAGACTTAACACTTACGATTATTTATGTTTGATGATAATGAGTCTCCTCGATGGTCCGATGACTGTGGGTGGTTATTTCCAGATGTTGATGGTCCAGCGTCTATAACTAAAATGGAGAATGTGCATTTAATTGAATAATAATTACAAAAATTTTAATTATAATATATTCACCACTTACAATTGGCTGTAACTAAGTGTGCAGCGTCTTGTTGATCCGTCATACGTGCATGTGGCTCTGAAACTAAGTATTGAGAGAATTAAAATAATTTAATTAAAATGAAAAATTAATATTTGTATTTTAATTGGCTCAATACTTACAATTATTCTTGTTTCCTATCGACTCATCAGACTCCATAATGAAAGAATCACCCTCGGTGTCTCTCATCATCTGGTTAATCACTGAAATAATGTTGATGAAAAAATATTGAAATAAATAATAATATTCTAAGAGTTTAGATGTGAAAAAAAGTAATTGATACTTACATTGACAGTGAAACATTGCACGAGCTAGCGGGTGCCCATGATCGTTGCGCTATCGTATTGTTTGGAGAGCAATCGACAGAACTTCTGAATTACGGAATAGACCGACGGTAAACATGTAATATACCGTGGTTATTCTACAATGCAGTAAGAGAAAATGCAGCTTTCTGCATAAAACCTCTGCTGATTGGTTCTGTAAGTCTGAGGGCCACACTCTGCCACACATTGTGTGAATATGTGAGTCTCGATCTTTCGCGATACGCAATGCCTAACCGTTAACTTTGGCTAAATGTGCCACACTTGCCCTAATCATTCTGACAGAGATGCTTTGACTATCCAAAGTGGAACTGCCGAAACGTGCAAATGTAGCTCCTTAAATATTGCCTCTGTCTACACGGTGGGAATGCAGCATAAAACGCAACGCTTTTTTTTGCTGATACTGCTAATAAAAGACAATACATCTCGGGGGGATCATACTGGCTATACATGTGCACGTTGCACACTGTCGGTGTATTCCCAGCCGATCAGATACCGAAGGTGTGGACGAAACCGACAGCGTTCGTTGTAAACACGGATGATCATACGAAATCGGGTATGCATTGGGTTGCCCTGTACGCTGACAAATCTTGCAGCGCATTTTATCTTGATAGTTTTGGTCTCCCTCCATTCATACCCGATCATATAAATCGGTTGCGAAAAAATTGTAAACAATTTCACTGGAATAATATTCGACTACAGAGCGGCTCTTCCAAATTGTGCGGTCAGTATTGTATTATGTTTCTGCATTATATAAGCGCGGGTCTGGGTTACAATAAATTTCTCGAGAGTTTCTCTGATAATCTGCGAAAAAACGATGATGTAGTCCGGCGGTATGTAGACTGTAAAGAAAGAAAAAACGCTGACAAAAATTTTATCGGAAGCGGTGGTTGCATTGTCAGATGCTTGCAAAGCTGTAGTTCTAAGATGTCATTGTTGTAGCGCAAAATGATACTGTGAGAGACAGCGTTTTCTTTTTCTTCGAATGTTTGCTGCTCAATCAGTGTTAATGCACTCTCTTTGTTCCCCCTCCATGAGTGTCGCATACGTGGCGGTTACCACCTCCACAGACACCATCTCCACCATTGCCTATACTACATACCAAGCGCTCGGAGTAGTTTAGTCGTTTCAAAGTGGTGGCAGAGGTGACAGCAACGACATGGCACACCAAAAGGAAGACCGGTTTCAGCTGCTGAATACTCTATACACTTTAGACAAGTCGTACGCAACGGAGATCATTGTCGACCTGGAATACACCAGCTTCAGAGACGAGTTCTACGAGCCTGTGGTACGCCTATTGGGCAACGACTCCAATGGAATCGCTTTTACCTACGATGGATGGCTGCAGTTCAGAGACTGCTTCAACGAATTTTTCGAGTATCTTTGTGGCAGCGAAGACATGACGGGTCAACAGATTTGCGGTACAGACAGGGGTATCGAAATTGAGGATAATACTCCTCCTAGGACACTTGGAGTTCTCAGCAAACGCTATTATGCAACTATTATTATGAATAAAGTTAAGTTTCTTCGTTTGAATGAGTATATTGTGAAATGTATTGATGCACGCCTAGAATATCTTAAGCTTGTAGCGGGCAGTGTAAGTTGTGTTGCCAGAGAGACTGTAGAATACATTAAGAGTGTTGATCTAGACAATATACTACTTATGAATACTGGTGTGTATACAACGACTTTTGTCAAACAAATTAATAATCTGATTGATGATAAATGGTCCGATGTTATTACAGCCAGTGTGCAACCGCGTGCGAGAAAATTGAAAGACCAAATTCCGTTTAGCCGAAAAGATATTGTCGATGTATTTTATCAACTTGCGTCACAGCACCTCGATGTAATTGTAGACTTACTAAACAGTCACAACGAGTGAAATAATGTTTTTTTTTGCTTTTTTAATTTTTGATATTATAACCAATTTTTATATATATTGTAACGGGCGGCGAGACGCGCACGTCGGCGCGGAGAGCCGAAGCGTGGGAAGGCCGGTAGAGATCTCGTAAGTTGAGGGAAATTCGAGATAGTTAACTTTTGACCGCACTCGCGAGTAGTACTGACGACGCGCGCCAAAAGTAATAGCAACAGCAGCAGCAAAGGCAGCAGCCCTAGCAGCAACAGCAGCATCGTGAGCAGCAAGAGCAGCAACGAGTGCAGCAACAGCAGCAACCGCAGTAACCAACGCTACCACGGCTCAGGAATACGGCAAGGTCGAGCAGGAGACTCCCTGGCCAGCGTACAACGAGGATCGACGCGATAAGATAAAGTAGGATCTTATTTCCTTTTATTTATGCGCGATCGACTGGCGAGGCATTTGGCCCCAGTCGTTGAGCCGGTATATTTTGTGGCCTTCTCGCGACGCGAATACGCGCAACACGGACGACGGATTGCTTACTTGAATAAACGCCTTTTTATTAGAATCGGTAGTGTGTTCATTTGATTGTCGTCCCGATCCCTCTTCCTATTCAAACCGCCGAATACCGCCGCCTCCGCGGGCACTACACAGGAGTGTAGTGCATACTGAGCACCGGGGCATCGTCGCAGGTAGGCGACCACACGAGCGAGTACAGCATCTTGCAAAAGCAAAGTGCAGGAGGACTTTGCATTTGTACGGGATACATAGGCAGTTAGCCGCCTAGAAACCACCCCGTTACTATATATATATATATATATATATATATATATATATCTTAATACCATATATCGCAATGAATTTGTAGAAATATCGATGATTGAATAAATAATTGATTATTAGTTAATATAAAAATACTTACCTTCTTTTTATTTATATCCTTACCTTTTCTCCATTTCCATCGTGCATTCTGTATACATTTCATACATTCTTTTATTCAAACTTAAGCGTAAAAAAAAGAAAGAAAGAAAAGAATAAAGAAAGACAGAAAGAAAAAAATAATAAAAAAGGTGGGAGAAGGGGAAGGGGGCCGTTACCCCCTCCCCGCCACCGGAGCAGTCTCTCCTCCCGCGCGCTGAAGGTCCCCCCTCCCCCCACCCCCACAGTAGTGCGTCAGCACAACCAGCGGCGGCGGCGGCTGGTTTATTTTGACTCGCCACTGTGGGGGGATTACTACTTATATATGTATATAAAAAGTTAATTAGAACTAAAAGATTCAGTTCCCAAGAAAAAATAAATTACCAAAGCAATATTAATATCTTGTAAAACTAAAGAGATGTTATATAACATATCAAAGAATCCAACAAATATGAAACTGAAAATGGACTATAAAAATTATGAAAAAATTCTGAGTAAGGTAATTAAAGATGCAAGGTATAAATACGAAAATAATGTTATTAGACAAAGCAGTGGCAATTAAAAAAAGCTTTGGTACATAATAAATGATAAGTTAGAAAAAAAATAAACAAGGAGGATCACTTGATAGTATAATAGTTAACGTACAGAAAGTTGATGATAAGACTACTATTGCGAACACTATGGATGAATCTTACTCTTAAGCTTTCTATCCAAGGTTCTGGAGAAGTTTGCGCATGATCAAATCGTGGAGTCTATTATCCAGATCAGGTCATACTTTATAGCCATCTTACTCTACAAAATTTTAAATTTTCGCGCTCCATCCTATTTGTTGGAATTGTTTGAAAAGCGTTAGTCCGATCGTCCTGCTAGGTCAGTTACCGAGGACCTTAAGGTTCCACTAACATACCTCAGGTCTTTCAAAGTACAAGGCGTGCGATTCTGGAATTCGCTTACATGCAAAATTAAGTACAAACCCTCTTTAGCAACATTTAAGAGCGCTCTTAAGATATTCTTACTGAATACTGACTGATAGTACTAGTCTTTACCTATCTTATATACCTGACAAGCTGCGATGTTTTATAATATGAGATTCACTTTAGATTTTAATATATTGTAAACTATTAACGAAAAAAAACAATGAGAAAAACGAAACTGTGATGTAAACCACTGTGATATCTAATTAACTGAGGGACTCTATACTACATGATGTAATTCGATGCTATGTATTTTTTTGGACCCTGACCAAAATAAATCTTTATTATTAATATTATTATTATTATAATCTTACTGTAGAAATAAACTTAAGCAATCAAATTAAACAAATTGTCTCAGGGCAATTGAAGTTGCCAGCTAGAAACAACTATTCAATTTTTATTAATCCAACTAATGTATATAAAATTCAAAATACAATTATTGCAATGAAAAAGAAAGCTGGTGGGGTAGATAATATTAGTGCAATAACTATCAAAACTTTATCAAAGCATTTATTAAAATCATTAGAGTATATATTTAATCTAAGCATACAGCAATTAATCTGGCCAAATGCACTGAACTTCTAACATTGCCAAAATATTTGAAATAATCATATACAATAGATTATATAATTTTATCATGAAACACAAAATAATATCAAAGTAAACTGATTAGAACAGCTTTCTTAAATCTGGCTAAATCAAGGGGCGGCGTTGGCTCAGCGGTTAGCGTGCTAGGAACAGAAACAACGTCGTTCTAGGGGTCGAGGGTTCGATTCCCGGTGAGATCACTCGTATTTTTTCGGAGTGTTCTTCAACGGGAAAAGAACTCTGGACACCGACTGTTTCGAGGCAGGTTTTTCCCCGGAATTTTCCGTCAGAGTAATTTCGGGTTTTCCCTGTTTCACAGGCTTACACCTGGGACAATGCGAAACAGTGGTAGGAACTATGTAGAAAGGTCGATAAAGTAGGTAGTTTGGCTTAACTAATTAATGGCGTGGAATATGTTCTCACCGGAAAAGCCTTCCAGGAAGGTATACATGTAGAAAGGAGTAAGACTGTAGAAGAAGTAGGCAACAAACTGCAACAAAAATATTTTTGCGCGCTTGATACAAAAAGTACTATTCTTGAACATACCCTTATTATCATGCGCCGAACTATAAACAATTGGCGTTATATTTATATAAACCAAGAGCGGTTTATCGAAGCAATTAAACGATTACTAACGACTTTAGAATTCAAAGAAAGAAGATCAAATTAGAACCAAGTTATAGAAGAAACTGACATTAAATTACGACCCAATGAACAAGGATTAATAGAAATCAAGTGGAACAATTTTATTGTAATCGACGATATAAAAGATAGCTCACTTGAAATAGAATAAAAGCAACAATTAAGTAAACCATGGTGAACGAAGCAGCAAAGACCCAGAGTAGCGATGCCACTATTATGGCAAACCTCACACACCATCAAACCATCACAGATGTATTACTCACAACTATGGGTGAATGCATGGCTGTACAACAGTCGCCATCGTACCAACGTACGATGAAAAGAACATGTCTTTAAAAACCTTCCTTCAGGATGTCGAGAATGTCCTTAATATATGCCCAGTAAGAATTAGATCATCATATTTTAAAGGAGTAGTCGGTAAACTTCGTGACACTGCTACAGACGTAATTGGTGATGCCGACATTAAGGATTTAGAACAGTTAAAAAATTTACTGAAGGAATAGTTTGTATCGAAGAAAAATTATTGCCACTATTGTGTCGAACTTCAAGCAGTGCGAATGAGAAAAGGTTATACAGTAATGGAATGTTACGGAAGGATCAAGAAGATAATGGAAAGCGCAAGTACGTTAACACCCGAGAGAAATATATGCAGGAGATAAAAGAAATTTTAGACAAAGACATTTATGAAGCAACCGCACTAACATTTGGAAACATAAATAATCAGGTGACACAACTCGAGGACCTTAAGCAGCAAGCACTACGAATATTTTCACTCATAACCAAGCAAGAAAATTTCATTCAATTCTTAAACATGGTCCAGGCGTGAAGTATTGCAATAAAAGGCACAATTGAATACCAAACCACACTATATAACCAGATATTAAAAATAAAGGAACCAGCTGTCAATAGCCTCATCAGCCACCATTTATTACCTGAATCAGAATTAAGTTTACCATCTCTCGATATCTTATACAAAAGACTTGCGAAAATATTAGTCAAAACGATAAATAAAATGAAAATCACAATTACACTACCTCTTTTCAATGATAATACGTCAGAATTATTTAGAATGACCCTCAAAATGACGACACAACCGCTTCTTTACTACCGAAGACAGACTATATAATCAAGACAGACGAAAAAGGAGTGCATTACCTATTCAAGCAACAAGAACTCGACAGGTGTGTTAAGTCAAATCAAGATTATTACTGCATCACACGAACAATCGCCAGACGTATTATTTCATGCGAATGGGACGTACTAATAAATACTCGGAACATTGACTGGAATACATGTAATGAAGTCACTAAGTGTAACTCAGCTTCTTTCTATTCCTTCTTTCTATTCATGTCGTATCGTGGTCAATGAAGAAATTCGTCCCTTTCATCTTGTTCTTTGTCTTCATTACTTTCTCCTCCTCTTCTCTGTCTTCGCATTCTACTCCAGTTCTGATCACCGCCTTTCCTCTGATCGGCCACGTCCTTTTCACTTTCACTGCTATTTGCATTGTGTCTCCTATCTACTTTTCTATATTCGTTTTGTCTCACCTTTCTTCCTTTATCGCTGCTATTACTACATTGTTTCTTTTTATTTCTCTTTCTCTTTCATCTATCCTCCACTCTAGCTCCTTCAGTTGCTTCTAACCTTTCTCTTTCCTTTTCTCTCCTGCCCCTGCTTCTTCTCCTGCTTACCCTCCTTCTGCCTTTTCCTCCATCGCTTTTACCTTTTTCTTTACCTGTGCGTATCGGTGTGCGTGCGGCTAAGTTTCTATGTGTATTTGCACGAGACGGCTGTCTCGTTGCAGATTGTTAAATAGTATAAAACAGATAGATAAAATGTTACGTAAAACGGTAAAAGAAAAGAAATATATCAAAGAAAAATGCAGTCAGGTAAATTAAACGTAAATAAACAAATAGGTACTTGTAGTTTAAGTTACGTGACCTCGATAGTATGCAGAGACGGCTAAAAATGTATTGTAAAGAATGCAGGGTTGGATGTGCGTGAGTGCAACATAATTGAATATGGAGTTATAAATAGTTGACCATAAATAAAGAAATAAATAAATAAAGAAATAATGTACAAGCTGTATGCCAGATAAACGAAAATGTTAAAAAATCAGGAAAATGTAAATATGTATTAAAAAAGAGAAGAATAATAATTATGTGGGTTATGAAAATATTTAAGTATTTGAATATCAACCAAGTCCATTTCTGGGCCGAAAGGCTGAATTTAATAAATATTATTATTATATTATATTACATTCTGAGCCGAAAATGATAGCCTTAGTCAATGATAATTGAAATTGAAAATTAAATTGGGACAAAAATTGGCCTCAGGGGTCCTCCTACTTTAGACGTTAAAAATTCTTTTAAGCAAAACAGTTTAAACCCAAACATAAATTTGGGCCTTAAAAATACTAAAAGAAATTTCAGACCTCAACGTGCCTTCGTAGCAAATTTGAGATTTCAGTTTCTTTTACCTTTACCGTCAACTTAAGTATACATACATATATAAATTTTTGTTTGCAAATTTTCAATAGAATACTGTAAGATTTTCTTCGAACCCAATTAAGGGGTAACACCACTCTAGAAGCCGAAAAAAAAGTGTAATTTTGCGGATTTTTCATGGGATTATGGGAAAATGGATTGTATTGAAATTTCCAGAGTTTATTTAACATATATTGAAATATAAAAAAAATTTTTTTATTATCGATTTTGTGCAAAATGGCGGCGCCACAGTGGATCTTCGATACAAGGTTTTTTTGAAGATGCTCCGCGCGCGTACCCATTCCTCGGCAACAGTGAGAGCTGGAACAAGAATCCAAAAATTTTTTAAACTACATACTAATAGCTATCAAACTACGTAGAATTTTTCATTTTTTTAAAATTTTTGTAGAAACTTTGCATATCTGAATAAAAAGTATGAATTTTCGACTAAAAAAGAGCAGTAAATTGTTAATAAAACAAATAATTTTCAAAATATCAAAAAACAGCTACGTACTTCGGAGGAGAATATATATATGAAGCTACTGTAAAAATTTGAAGTCGACCCATGCAATAGTTTTGAAGCTACAAGTACGCCTGATTTGAAAAAAACAGTTTCGAGAAAAACGCGTTTAAAGTTTTCGTAACATTGAAACCGTTGAAATTTTTGTTCCGCTCTAGTCTGCGCCGTACATCTGGTCGTCTCTGTTGATGTCGGACTCTTCCTCTTCCTTCCTTGCAGATTTTATGGACATCCGGGCCTGTCTGGTATCGTTGGTCAATAATCGCTCGAAAAATTTGATGCGACGAGCGTCCGCCTTCACGCAAAAATTGTAGCAATTCGGTCCGATCGTTAAGCCCAGGTGTTCCATCAGCTTCAATACACTGGACAATCCATCGTTGTAGATAGTTGCAGCAATATATACTGCAGTATCAAGCATATGTTTGCCACTGGAAAATGTTTTTGGAGCCATGGACCAGACCGTTGCATTAAAACTTTCGTTGCTATTTTGCGTGAAGCTGCCTAAGCAACAAATAAGCAATTCATCTCGGCTGAGTTCTTCGTACAATGGCAAAATCGCTTTCTAAATCTCTAGAGAAAGAGCCGGCTTATGCGTAAAGTCCTGCCCAGTCGCTTGAGCTTTCAGCTAAGCGCACTATGAATTCTCTTCGGGCGGGCATCTTTAGTGCCTCGGTTGATCGTCGGTCGATAATTTATGGTCCAGCGTTGCGTAGATTTCATTTCGCATTTTTTCTACAGAATCGTGATTCCTACGAATTACTAATCCGTAGTAAATGGCCAACTCGTCTATGAGCTTACCTTACTTGCCTTTTTCTCCAAGTCCTTTTGTTTGCTTCTTCAAATTACGGAGACGAGAGCCCATCTGCGCACGCGCACACAGACGCACTTCTATAGGATGTTAGTACACCCTGGTGGACTTCTCATAAATCAGAGCGCGCCGTGGCGGCTGATTCAGCTCGGCGTGCGCTCCAAGGCGTTGCCTCAGATTTAAGAATTAGATCCCTTCCACATTGAATTTCAATATAAAACCAATTGGATATGTTTTTTAAAGGCCTTAAGTATACTTTATGCAAAAACAATAGAATTTTTGAAAAGTCTAACGTGGTGTTAACCCTTAACTCATTTCTGATTCGTGTACATAGGGGCAGTTATATATATATATATATATATATATATATATCTCCCCTCATGCCCCCTCGCGAGCTGGCTCGTTCCGCCGCGAGAGTCAGTCGCTCTTTTACCGATGCGGCGTCACTCGCTCGCTTTGTAACGTGCAGCCGAACTGCCACGTTACAATATATATATATATATATATATATATATATATATATATATATATATATATATACAGGGTGTCCCATTTTAATTTACCACCCCCTAAAACTGGTTAATAACTTGCTCTGAGAAAAAAATGTTTCAAATAAAATTTGTTGGGTTCGAAGGGGGGCATCTTTTGGCTATTTTAGCTGCGACCTTGAACATGACCTTCAAGGTCATTTGAAAGTCAAGATCAAATTTTCATATGAAATGTGCATATTTTTATGGCGGATTCGGATTCTACTAAAAAAGAGAAACACTTTTTGTCCGAATCATTTTTTGAAAAAATCCTAAATTTTTGTTGTAAACGGCTTTAAAAAAGTTGAAAAAATTACTAATATCTCTTATTGCCCCACCCTTTAAAAGAAGTTAAAAAGTTGCTCTGAGACAAAAATGTTTCAAATAAAATTTGTTGGGTTCGAAGGGGGGCATCTTTTGGCTATTCCAGCTGCGACCTTGAACATGACCTTCAAGGTCATTTGAATAAGATTTATCACAGATTCGGGTTCTACTAAAAAAGTAACACTTTTTGTCTTAACCATTTTTTGATCATCAATAGGTAACTCTCCCTTTAACTGAAAAGAGAATTTGTCCTAGAAATAAGCTGTTTTAGATTAATGTTACTAGCTTCAAACAAAGACAGAGGTATCCTTTGGATCACTTAAAGCAAGACCTTCACGTCCAGCCACTTAAGGCAAGACCCCGTCCAGCCACTTAAGGCAAGACCCCGTCCAACCACTTAAGGCAAGACCCTATCCAGCCACTTAAGGCAAGACCTTCACGTCCAGCCAAGGCAAGACCCCTTCGTTCAGCTAGTCACGGAAATTTCAACGTCTCAAGTGCTCTATCAATTGCCCATTTTGTTGAATGCACATTTGTATTCTCTGCCGAAAACTTCTTTGGACATCTATTAATGTTTGTGGGGTGAACGCCCGGAATGCTGCAACAATTCTCTCCATCATATTTTGTGCCGTCGTTGGGGCTTCCGCGTAAACTCTCTGCTTCACGGCCCCCCACAGAAAGAAGTCCAATGGGGTAAAATCTGGCGATCGCGCAGGGAATTCACAGATTGGACTACCAATTCCAATCCAACTATTTGGGTATGTCGCGTTCAGAAATCTCCTGACAAGTAGTCTACTATGAGCGGGAGCACCATCTTGCTGGAACCACATGTCTCGCCTTATTTCTAGCGGAATGTTTTCTAGAAGAGGTGGAATTTGGTTCTTGAGAATATCTAAATAAAGCTCGCCGTTTAAATTACGGTCATAAAAAATTGGACCCACAACGTATTCCCCAACTATGCCCGCCCAAACATTAATTGACCACCGTCTTTATGTACGGTGATATCGCTGCCAATGTGGATTTCCTTCTGCATAATAATGCGCGTTATGAAGATTAACTCCTCCCATATTGTCGAACTTTGCCTCGTCTGTAAAGAGAGTCCGATCAAAGAAAAATGGATCTATGCGCATTCGTGTTTCCGCCCATTGACAGAATCTAAGTCGCCTGGCAGGATCACCAGGCTCAATGGCATGTGTAAGGTGCAAGTGATATGGATGAAATCTAAAATGACGCAATACACGGGAAACTGTTGATCTGGGTACTCCATGCATTCGCTGAATTTGTCGCGTCGAAATATGAGGATCCTCGGCAATTACAGCACGAACCCCAAGCGCAATATGCTCTCTTGGGCCCGTCCGTCGCCTCTTCCTTCTTAAGTTACCTCCTTGACCTCTTATCGTTAGAAGTTTAATATTCCTCCTACTAGGATGACGAGCATCCGGATACCTTTCAGCGTACAGCCTCGCTGCAGCCTTGTAATTGTCTTGACATTCTCCCAGAATCTTGATCATGTCAATGACTATCTCTACTGGCGTGTAGTCAGCCATTATCTTTTGTAGGTAGATTTTTTAGGGAATATTTAATCTTACTATAAATAGTTTATTATAAGTATTTTTCTGCTCTGAAATTCAGAAAGTCAATGAAAACCTAATGATGAGAAGCTTTGAGGAGCTGTAAGAATTTACAAGCTTTACCAATAGAACGATAACGAAGCAAAAAAATGTCTTTTAGCGAAAAATAAAGCATTTACGAGAAAAATATTTCTTAAAAAGATGCGTACTTTATCAGAGAATCTAAATATGATTTAAAATATGTACAATTTTTCTTTATCAGAGAATCTGAATATGATTTAAAATATGTACAATTTTCATTAAAAAAACTAAGCTTGATTTTGATTCTCAGTTGAAAACATGCCCCTTACTGCTCAAACTTGCCCCAGATGATGTCAAACTTGTCCCAGTTGTGACCGTAAACTTGCCCCAGATGATGTCAAATTTTCCGCAGATGACGTAAAACTTGCCCCAGAGAATGTCAAACATACCCTGAAGATTGCAAACTTCCCCCATGCGATAAAAAATGAATCAGATTAGCGTTCTAATGAACTTTGGTTCTGTTCATAAATTTTTTGGTGATTTCATTTCTTTGAAAAAGAGAGTATTCTCCATTAAAGTGATGGTTCTTTCTTAAAATGAATTTAAGGTTCGAGGTCAAGGTCATAGCCAAGCTTCAATTGCCGGAATAAAAATCGAGGATTACCGTTAAATAAATTGACTGACCTTCGAATGACCTTGTTGGTTAAGGACAAGTTCATGGCTAAGGTCATACTTGGACTTAAATTTGTAAAATTGTGTACGTTTCTAATTCCTCGGATAAAATGTAAAATTTTTAACTTCTTTTAAAGGGTGGGGCAATAAGAGATATCTAGTGATTTTTTCAATTTTTTAAAGCCGTTTACAACAAAAATTTGCACATTTCATATGAAAATTTGGTCTTGACTTTCAAATGACCTTGAAGGTCATGTTCAAGGTCGCAGCTAAAATAGCCAAAAGATGCCCCCCTTCGAACCCAACAAATTTTATTTGAAACATTTTTTTCTCAGAGCAAATTATTAACCAGTTTTAGGGGGTGGTAAATTAAAATGGGACACCCTGTATATATATATATCTTGCGTTATAGGCCAGTCAAATTAGCTTTTTGATTTCCCAAAATTCCAACAAGTAAGTTTGATGTCTTAAATGGCTCGGATAAGCATGTAGAATGATAATATAAGAATGGCAGCGGCTGATTTTGTAAAGTAAATCAACAATAAACAATCAAAGTGTGATTTCAGCCCTTTTTTCGTATTTACCTCTACGGTTTGAAAAGTACTGATTTTAGCGGAAAAAGTTTTGAATAAAAGTTGTTAGTTATTAAATTATCTATAAAAGGTCCGCGAGGGCACCTCTCTAAGTGCATTAGTTTATTGGCAAATCGGAAAAAACCCAGAAATTTGTCAAAATCAAAAATTGCTAATAACTTTTGAAAAAATGAAATTTTTACATTGGTATTTTAGGAAAAGGTTGAACGTAATAGCACAAAACAGCCTGCCAAATTTCGAGGATCTAGCAATTATAGTTTCTGACTTAGAGGTACCAATAATTTCAAAATTTGTTTTTACAGTACTGGCATCAGCAGGAAAATTAAACAGTTTAGTTGCCGTTGCTTGAATGTGATCAAGAAGAGTTATATTTCAATTACCATTTTAAAAAAACAAAAAATTTTAATTAAGAACGCTCCTGGATCCAAAAGTTTATAACATGCCTAATTAACATCATCCCCAGAGAGAACATTTTAAGCCGATCGAAATCGAATAAAGTCCACTGAAAAGCTACTATTTTTATCTAAATTTAGAAGAAAAGCTGATCCTCTGCGAGTATTAGGAACCGAGATAGATTTTTTTTATAATAAACCATTACTCCGTAAATAAACGAAATTTTGTGATTTTGCAAATTTGTAGCTGCAGTTAAAGACTTATACATTTAAGACATATATTAGCCGCTACTCTAAAATCAATTTTTAATTGTACATTCAGTGTCGAAAGAAGGCGATAGCGCAACGGCGGCCGATTTCTCCGCGGGAGACGGAGTGGGAGATCCGTCGCGCGCTCACGCTCGAAACTGAAAAACTTACTTCAAATCGTGGCGCTCGGAAAAAAGTATCGTAAAACGGTCAAATTTGATCGTATCTTATTCATAGTTCCAGGAAGGACACAATTATTACTTTTGCGATATAGGAGGTAAATTGTTGCAGAATAACTGGTAGAAAAATCGCGAAGAAAGAACTATTAGGCGAGATGAGTGATGAAAATGACGATGAATGCGAAGATGCAAAAAAACGGCAATTAGATTAGGTGCGCTATTGTATATTCATTAGTTTTTTAAGATTTCTTAGAATAACTTTTATTTGTTAATATATGTAATAATCAAAATTAATAATAACAATTATAAAAATAACTATAAATTGTTTTTAAGTCGTACTTTTTTCTGTTTCATCTACTTATGCACAATTCATCCTAATAATATACACTTATTTATTATAATTTAGTATACGTAACACACTCATAATATCCAAAACATTATATTATTATTGAATTACTAACACTTACTCGACTTTGAATCAATAAAACACGATTAAAAAATATAATAAAATTTTTAATATTTAAATAATTGAATTTGTTACATCTAATGACAACAAAGTGGTTCTCTACTCACGATACCCCGAATTTTAAAAAAAGAGCAAGATACGATCAAATTTGACTGTTTTACGATATTTTTTTTCCGAGCGCCACGATTTGAAGTAAGTTTTTCAGTTTCGAGCGTGAGCGCTCGACGGCTCCCCGACTCCGTCTCCCGCAGAGAAATCGGCCTCCGTTGCGCTATCACCTTTTTTCGACACTGAATATACAATTAATAATTAATTTTAGAGTAGCGGCTAATATATATCTAAAAAGTATAAGTCTTTAGCTGCAGCTGCAAATTTGAAAAATCACAAAATCTCGTTTATTTACGGAGTAATGGTTTATTATAAAAAAAAACCTATCTTGGTTCCTAATGCCTGCAGAGGACCAGCTTTTCTTCTAAATTTAGATGAAAAGTGCTTTTCAGTGGACTATATTCGATTTTTCTGCTGATGCCAGTACTGTGAAAACAAAAAATTTTGAAATTATTGGTATCTCTAAGTCACTATAATTGCTAGAAAAAATTTTGGCTGAGATTTAAAAAATTTTGCCACGGGTTGATGTGGAATGATCCATATATATATATATGTACACTCGCGTTGTAGTGGCAACACGAAATCATTCTCGATATAACTCATAGGCAAAAAAATGGAGACTTGTGAAGTTAGCGCCTGGAATAAATAAATATGATTATTTATTTATTTACCTTATATCAAACGTTTTCTGTTCACTTGCGGAAATAATCTCCGCAAGAATTTTTATTTGCGGATTTTCCGTTTCCGAGTTATGGAAAAAAGAAAATTGCTGATCCGGGCGAAGCGCTAAAACTCAATTTCCTTGCCGCTTTATTAAAAACTCTTGAAAATATAATGATTTTTACAAGAATCGATTTCTCTTCATGTGATAATTGAGAATATACTTTCGAAATTGGGGTTATTCTCTCAACTATTGAGAATATACTCTCGAAAATAAAAAGAGTACACTCTTAAACACTGAAAGTTATACTCTTAAACTTTAGGAGTAACTTTGAAAAGATAGTAACTAACTATCATATAATAAGAGATACTGCAAAAAATGTTCAGTTGATTCTCACAATTCAACGAACAAATGTAGAATCAATTCTACATTTGTTAGAGTTGACAGAAAATCTTCAAAATTTAGGTTTATCACGTAGAATTTTAGAAGATGGTCATAATTTATTTTCAACTATGAGGAAGGTAGAAAGGTGTCGAGTTTTTAACTAATTGATGTAAATAATATTAAAAAGCATCTATTGGTCTTCTGGGACTAAAAATATTTTATTATTGGCCAGGCGTTGCTTATTCTCATAGTTTGAGATCTGTAAGCATGCATGGCTTTGAAAAAACTATCGTCTTTTCATCCGGGCTGTCAGAGTGGACTTTTCAGTACCCTATTGCAAAATCCACATGAGATCTCGAGTAACATCTCATTTAATATGTCCTGTTAATACATTTTATGATAAAAAGTATTTTACGCTACCTGGGAGAGAAACGCGCTTTTACGCTCACGTGCAAGTTGCTACACGCGGCGAAGCCTCGGGTAGCAAACACGTGAGGCCACTGATCTCCCAAGTGGCGTATACGATTTATTATCATATCACGTGGGATGTATGACGTTTAATTTCTTATTTCAAATTTTTGAAATTGTTAAAACATGACTAATTTTGAATAGCGTGTGGAATTTTTCATTTCCTCATGCACGCTCCAAATGAGGAGCTTTCCATTCCGGGTCCGAGCCGGGTCTTTTTTATGCACGTGTTAAGAAAATATTTTTTTATCACACATGCACTATTTTTGTGGTTTTTTTTTTACTTATGTAACGGTTACGTTCCCCTCGCACCGGATTTTGTCAGTTGGGATTCAGGATTCGGAAAGGGGAGTGAGGTTAGAAACAACTCCGTTTGGTTAAGTTTAAATAGTTTGTATATTTAAGATCTCTCAAGGCGCGTCATCATTCGCCACCTGTAACCAAAACAAAGTACGCCTTTAAAAGACTTATCTCTTACAACTACTTCTTATTGTCTAGACGGTGATTACGGTACTTATTAACTATCGGCGCGATCCTTAATATCTAAACGGTATGACGCTTAACATTTAGTCGTCGCTTAACATTTGTTTCTGGTACGTATCGCTTATTCGGTACGGTCGCCGGTACGCTTCGCTTACACCTACTTATACATACTACGCCTAGAGCACGGCGGTTTGGCTATTCCCTGGTGGAACACCAGGCGTATAATCGCTATCGCGGAGTCCTCGCGAGAACGTGTGCGCACGATCTTGTGCGGACTCCGCGCCGGTTCCCGATTTCCTCCTACCCTGTGTGCGCACGACTCTGCAAGTCTCTGCAGTCAGTTTCGGGTCCCGGTTACCCTGTGTGCGCACAGTGGTAACAGGAACGGTGGAAACGGTGTGACGGTGAAGCGGTATATGTGCGGAGGGTGTGCAGATTCTGACAGAGACGTGTGCGCACGACTCTGCCAGTATTTGCGGTCAGTTTCGGATTCCGATTGCCCTGTGTGCGCACAGTGGCAACAGGAACGGTGGAAACGGTGGGACGGTGGTTGACGGTTTAGTGCCTGTAGTTGCGCTACGTGTGCTCACGAGAGCGCTCTTGCAGGTACTCGGTGGGTCTGAATTACCCTGTGTGCGCACAGTGGTAATTCAAATGATAGTGCGGGAATTTCGGTATCTGTGCCGTTAAGTGTGCGCACGAAAACGGTCAGATATCGTGTGCTCACGGCAACGCTCGGATCGGGAGCTCTGATCGAACTGCCGCCGTGCTGTCGCGGCTGGGCTTATATAGCCCCAGTCGCTGGCGCCAACGCCCTCTGGTGGTGATTGGATCGAATGTTGTTTGTGTATTTGTGTGGTGCTTACCGTGCTCTTTTCGGTGGTGTGTGTTAACCTATTTTTGTCTCCTATAAGGTAGAAGAGCCTGTAATAATCTGAGAATCAGAAATACAGTTGAGCGAAAGTGGTCGCGTTCGTCCCTAGGGGCGAAAATAAGAATTTACGCTGCCGTTTTATTTTTCTTCTTCATCGACTAAATTAAACTTTAGATTGTCAAAAAAATATATGCATATACTCATATATGCATCTGAATATATATACATATACATATATAAACATACACGCACACTGTAGTAGACAGCTCGAAAAACTCTTCTCGGTCCGCTTAACAAAAAATAGTCTTTCTTATACACTTGGTATAAATAATATGGATAAAAACACGGGTCGAACGTACTTTTTCAGACTTGGATGATGTTCTGAGCACTGCTTGGAAAAACCCATTTTCGCCCCTAGTCGTACAATGTACTATTTCATTACTTGCCAGGCCATGGTTATTCTCATAGTTTAAGATCTGTAAGCATCCCTGTCTTTGAACAAGCTATCGGCGTATTATTCAAGCCATTCAAGTAAAATCTTTAGTAAAGCCTGGATGAAACGACAATAGTTTTTTCAAAGGCAGGCATGCTTACAGATCTGAAACTATGAGAATAAGCATGGCCTGGCCAATAAAGAAAAAATATTTTTAGCTCCAAAAGACCAATATATGCTTTATTAGTTAAGAACTCAACACTTTTTTACCTTCGCCATTGTTGAAAATAAATTATCACTATTGTAACAGATGTGAGGGTGGTTCTGTTCTAATTGCCTTTATTGGTTGCTACCTGTCTCGAGCGAGCGTCGCCGGTCAACTGCCCGACGATCGTCGTTGCGACGACGATGATCGCCGTTCCCGCATGCAAAGATGTACAGTCTGCATTCTTGCGCGTGAGAACACTCGGGCAGCAACGTCTCCACCGTCGGAGATTCGTGGTAGCGCCACCCGAACCCGTCAACGGAGAACCTACGGCTCATCCGTGACACGCCCGGACCGCGCGAACCAACGTCCCCGTTGTGTGGCGAAAATAAAACAGGCAGAATCCGTTGCGCCGACGAGTGCACGTGTGTAGCTACATTTGTGTGTGTGTTTTGTCAATCTCATGTAATTTATCTTTTTTATTTAATCGGGATGCCAGAGGCCGGGGCCTCGAAAGATTGGATCTCCAAACCAAAGGTGTGTGTATTCGTGAGTGCGGTGAGTTGTGCGTGTTGTATATCCGGGTGTCCTACTTGACAGCCCCCGCTGCCTTATATCTATACTCGAGACAGTTTTTACAATCCTTATTAACTATTGTTGTATTACAAAATACTGTGAGCATGTTGCCCGTATAAAGTAGTTGCATTAACATTTGTATTATAGTGTAAAAGTATATTGATATGACACTTGTAAAAGCAGTTACACTTAAGTTTATATTATCGTGAAAAAGGAAAATTATGTCGGTATGCAGCTGTAAGAAGCAGTTACAATTTAATCTATATTGTGGTCCAAAATTATTTGGACATGGCGCTTGTAGAAGTCTACAACTTAAGTCTACAAAAGTTATTTTTAATTACATGTATGATAAAAGTAAAATATTCTTAATGCTAATACGCGTTGTAACGTTGTTCCGTTACTACGCGGCTTGGCTTATTTAATACGTAGAGAGAAAACAGAAATGTTCGATCAATAAGCTGCTACTGATTATCCGCAGTGCGCCTTCTTTCCTGGGCAAATTTGTGCATTTGCTCAATCATTAGAATAGATTCTTGTTGTTTTACGAGGCGATCAATCGCTCCCCTCGTGCGCCGTCGATAAATAATGCAGCCGATGGTGATTATGACTGCCAAGAAAATGATCACAGAGGTTAGAGACCAGCCGAAAATTGTAGTTGTGTTTCCTAAATTTTCAAGTTCGAAGGCGGTAGCTTTCCTATGCGCGATTTCGCGTGCCTTGTTGGCGATCTCATGCAAACCCGCTCCTGCTTTCAGGTTTTCTAATTTTATCCCGTGCAAATTTTTTACGCTATTAGCTGATTCTGAGGCGATCGCATTTTTCAGTTCTGACTTGGCGATTTTGGAATCGTTTAAGAGTTTGGCGATTTCGGAAATGTTGAATTCTACAGTTTCAAATCTTGATTCGTTTAGGTGAGTTACAACTAAAAGTTACAACTGAAAGTAAAAGCGCGAGAGGCCGTCAGGCGCGCGTTTGCGGTGTGTGCTGCGCAACCCGGGCGCAATTTTAGTATTCCCGCCCCACTAATTTTTGCAGTTATCTGTTGGGCTCCGAGACACTGGATAAAAATGTCCTCTGGGGATTCGGCGGAAAATATCCACGAATTCGCCTTATGCAACCTCAGCCAAAATGTGTCCCTCAGCTGTCTAAACCTAATATCGCACGTTTCGGGATTAGAAACTTTTCTACCTGATGCGATTTTTACTTCGTACCCAGCGTTGCCTCTTATCTCCCGCACCGGTTCCGGATTAACTGCAATCATTAAGTCGCCAAGTTTTCGCAAATTGGCTACTTCTTCCGGTAGTAAGGGCATATACGAGCGATTCGACTCACTAACCGCGAAGTAATTGTGTTCAGGCCAAATATACGTCGCCAGATTTAGGATATTAAAGACTTTTTGAATTGCTGGCAAGGGTGAAGCTTTGAATAAATTGTATTTTTGAATACCAATTAAAGGAATCGCTATTTGGTAAACCAGAAACCCGTCTGATAATAGGACGGTTAACTTCGAAATTTTCATAATGTGGATTACCGACAATCCCTCAGCTGGCATTGGGAATCTGGCGCTGGACACAGACTTCGCGACTGTTATTGCTGCGTTGCGGATTGTTTCCGAGGGAACGATGCGTGGATGCACAATTCCTTTCGCAGCAAACAAAATTGTATCTGTGAGCACTTCTGAATCGAGGCTGAACTGGATTAAAATGTCCCGCATTTCCGAAATTGCGGACTGGGCTCCAAGCTCTCTAATAATAGACGCGGTTTTGTCTTTTAGGATTTCTATGCTAGCTTCCAAGCCACTCACTCTCTCGCCTAAGTTAGATAATTCACGCTCGACGATTTCCGTTTGGTCAGCCAATAGCGCCGCTGTTTGTCGGGCATCGTCAGCTATGACCTTCATCGCCGATTGAATCTCTAGTTTGTCATTCTCGTCCAACGTCCCGTAGAGGAACTTATGGATAGAGCCTACGAATGGAAGTACCGAACGGCGCTCGCGGTGCGCTTTTTCGTCCGCTGCGTTGACGAGTAATAAGTCTAATACGCGTTCCGCCTGTCGCGTGACCGCGATCGCTTCTTCCGTTAGGTTAAGATCTTGGCACCTGGCACCGCATGCTTGCATTATGTTTTTATGCCGCGTTGACTAGCGTCGTACTGGCTTCGAAATAAGGGCGAAGATCTGTTTTTTAAATTATCTTCCAATCGGTGCTGGAAGTCGCCATCGGGGCGATCTTTTCTGTGATTAACCCCAGATTTTCTTTGAGGAGATATATCGGTTGGCCCCGGTTCCTCTCAGCACTACTGTCACTCTCGGCTAAAATGCGGGTAACACCCAGTCTGAAAGACAAAACATTAGTTGTTTTGGTGGACCATTTGCTCTTTTTTTGTTTGTCTTGGACCGTAGCTTGGCTTGTTGGCACGCTTCCGGTTAAATAATCGATATTTACCTAAATATTTATTTATTATATGAGTTATAAAAATATATTTCAACTAGGTTTATTTAAGTCGAGGGATAGCGTTTTTTTTTGTTTTCTTTCTTTTGTGTGGTGCCGCGTACGCCCGGTGCCGCGCAAAAAAAAAACAGGGAAAAAAAGTCAAGATCGGCGGCAAGTTCGCTTGGCCGGTAGATCTTATCGATGTGCACTGTTCTTATCACCTGGTCGTTTTTAATTACTACGTTTTTTACTGCACGATTGACCTTAATGATCTCGAACTGGCTTTGATACTCGGTGGCAAATTTACCTTTTTTGGGCTCTTTTAACAAGAAAACCAATTCGCCCTCTCGGAAGTGCTTTATATTTAACTTCCGATCGTAGTAGTGTTTCGAACGATACTTAGTATTCATCAGGTTCATTCCCGCAGTTGTTTGAAGCAATGCAAGGTTCGAGGTCAATTCAACTACGTAGTCATTGTACTTTGCTCGTCCGCGACGCGTGGAAAATTCGACGGGGTGCGGGGTTTGAATCCGAAAAGCACCTCATGCGGAGAGTAGCGTGTGCTTTCGTGCACGGTGCAGTTGTATGCATGCTGGCACAATGCTGTCCATTTATCCCAGCGATCTATTTTCTTCACGTACTTGCGCAAGTACTCTGTTAGAGTATGGTGCATGCACTCAATCGACCTGTTCAATTGGGGATGATTGCAGTTGTATAGAATTTCTCAATCCCAAAGGTTTCTGCGAGTTTCTCGAGTAAGCTATTCTGGAAGTGAGTTCCTTGATCCGTTAAGATGGCGGCTGGGGTGCCAAACACGCATATCACTTTTTCGGTTAAAGCCCGCGCTACCTCGCTTGCATTAGCGACTTTCGTTGGTGTTAATATTATATATTTAGTAAGCATATCCTGTATTGACAAGATATACTTATTTCCACTGGTTGTCGTTTCTAAAGCCCCATAGAAATCCAAAGATATTTGATCGAACGGCAGGGCTGGGGTGTTGGTTATTAGCATTGGTAGTCGTGTCTTTACGCGTATAAGTTTGTTACTTATACACGTTGCGCAACGAGCTACGAATCTCTTGACGTCCTGGCGCATATTTTTCCAGTAGAAGTCTTTGGCGACTTTACTGTACGTTTTTGCTGTGCCATGGTGCCCACCCATTGGCGCTTCGTGATACTGTTTGATAACCTGATAGCGTGTACTCACTGATGGTGCTCGCAGGTTGTCTTTGTATAGAACAACTATTATTTCTTCGTTTGCGAACGCGTTGTCGAACAACTCGGTGAACCTGTCCCACTCGGTGGCGGTCAGTATCTCGAGGTCACGGACTATTCCGAAACTTTTTATGTTTCTTACCAATGTGACGCTCTTGAGCACGCGCAAGCATTTGAGCATATTTGATCTCAATGGGCGCACGTTTATGTGTGGCTTCTCGCGTGGAGGTCTCGCTTGCGCGACAACATATTGCTTTAATTTATTATTTTTTAATGCATCTGCCACCACGACGGCGATGCCTTCATTGTTGTCAGTTGCTTTGCCGTTGCTACTGCCGCCGGTGACGCCATTCGGGTTGTCCACCGCGCACGGCTGCGACTGATTGTCAGATCCGGGACCTACCCCCTCAGTCTGCTGTCGACCTGGGGTCACAGGCGAAGTATTCGGCTGGAGTGTCGGCTGATCGGGGCAGTTTAGTGAATTCTGCGATGCGCGATTATTCGGAGGTTGGTGATCATAGTCTGACAGGTGAGCTTGACTGCGCGTATCCTCCTCTGGTGCAGAATCGGCTGGCACGGGATCAGTCACTGGCTCCTGCTGCTCTGTCTTCTTGGTTGATCTCTTACCCTTTCCAGGATCTTGGTTTTCGTTTTGCCCACATACTGGTTTGTTTCTGGGTCCTGGACGTCTCTTCCTTCCCAACACCGGTGACTGCGGCTTCCGCATTGCTACTGCCGGGTGGCGAGTGATCACGTCGTTGAGTCGGCAATTTGTCTTTCAGCGCCTTCACACGTATGTACGGTGGATAACCTCAACGGCGTTCTCCACTACAATGTGGCAGAAGATCCGCTGATTTGCCTGTAAGTCGTAGTGTATGCAGACATCCGTGTTAAAGGTATGGGCAAAGATGAAAGCACAATCAATATTCCCGTATTCGGATTCAGAGCGTAGGATTTTCTGAGTTTCGATCGGTTCTCCGGATGCGTGTAGCATGGGTGATTGTAGGAGAACCTTCTTTAAATCGGAAGCTGAGATGTCCAACCTTGCCGCTTTGATCAAAGAGAAAAACAAACAATTGCCGGGTGGCGTGCTGTGGATCGCATTGAAGCGTGAGTGTCGTACGAGAGGTTCTGCACAGTGGTTCTTGGGAATATCGTTCGCCTGACTACGTCACCGGAGCTCGCGTGTGAGTCAACGTCCGATGAATCGTGTTTCCTCTCATAATTCCGCGGTATGCCTTCGAAGTCGGGACTGCGGCACGTTGCTTCTCCGGAGTTCTTATTTCTGGAGAGACCTGATACACCGGCGACACAATCTGCGCGCCGGAGTCGGATTTTGCATACCGGTCGGCATCCGATTTTGCTTTTGTGCCTCCGCTTGTCTCTTGAAGAACGCTGATGGTTGATAAACTCATGGCTCGGTTACCCGTGGGAACTCTGAACTCCTGTAGTGACTCGGGGTCAGCCCGTGTTTTTCCAGACGGAGGTATCGTCTCTTCTGACTCGTCACTCGAATTGCTGGGCGTGTACGCTTTGATAATTTTCGAGCTCTGCTTCGTGTTGCGGGTTACGCGCCCAGCAGGTTCGACATAATCGACATATTTAGCGACCTCGAGAGGTACCACTGACCCCCTCGAGCCTGCCGAGATCGATGTTCGCACGGATTGCATGGGGACATCGGAAGCCGATGTCTCGTCAATGAGACGCTCGTTTACCACTTGCTTGCCAACTTTCGCTGCATCGCAATACTCGATTGACTTGTTTAGGATGCCCTCTATGCGCTCCTGTTCTCCTTTGGCCAGGCGATATCTGTTTTTCTCTACACACTTAACGGAGGCGACAGTCAGGACGCATTCTATACGGATTCTCCCGCAATAATCGCGTCTATAAAGTCGCTCCGTATTCTCCAATTCCGTTAGCCATCGTAGGTTCACTAGACCGTCACCGTCGTACACGTTTTCAATCGCGCGACCGATGTAAAAGCCATCGTCAGCGTTTCTGATAGCTAGGTATTCGCCTTCTTTATACGAAATACTGTTTCCTCCGCGTTTTTTCATAACGTGCAGACTTTTACTTGAATTAGCAGAACTACTCGTTGCCGCCCGCACTTTCCAGTTCTTATCTAATCCTTGCTTCTGGATGGCTCGCGTCCGAAATATTTTTCCCGGCGGAGCACCTGTTTCTTCATCAGGGCTATCCTTGATTTGAGCCTCAGCTAACTTGTATAACTCGGATCGAGGAAGGTTTGGATTCACTTGAGTAGGTAAGCTAGGGGGGTTCTGGACCACTTCAGGGATCTACCTTACCGACAGTCGGTAACCGCTAGCTCAAGTGGTTCATGTCTCGGCTAACTCAAGTGGTTCATGTCTCGGCTAACCCAGCCGGTAAGGTAGCTGACCCAAGTTACCGACCGTGCTGTTACCGACCGACATCGGGGAATCCCCGAGCTAAGCCAGGTTACCGACCGAGCCGATGACATCGGGGAATCCCCGAGGGGGTATAACTCAAGTTGTAGATGTAGTAAGGCAAAAATCGAATCCTAACCTCAATTTCGAAATTTTTTTTTTTCACTATTAGGTAGAGATTACAAAGTTGGAACCCCACCAAGTGGGGTTTACCCCACTTGGTGGGGTGAAAATTTTGTCCATTTTTCTCTAAAACCCTTCCCTGACGAGATATTGACAAAAAATGCATTTCTAACCTCAAAATTCAATATTTTCGAGTACAACCTGTGTCTCTATATGGAGAGCGTTGAGACGCAGCGAAATGACTTGACAGCTTCCTTCTACCCACTGTAGTTCGCGAGTAATAAGCGAAAATCGAATCCTAACCTCAAATTCGAATAATTTTTTTTTTTTTACTATTAGGTAGAGATTACAAAGTTGGAACCCCCGTGGTGGGTAAAACGTGGTGGGGTAAGCCTGAGGCTTACCCCACCACGTTTTACTATGACAAGTATGTGCAGGTACTACCGATCTGTAGAAATTGCTGAGCCCTTGCGAGCCGATGCAGGTCTCGGAGAACCTGCTCTAACCTGTAGGTCTCTGCGAGCATCGATCAGAACTTTCTTCAAGTCGATGCTGGTTTTCCAATATCTGTTCCAACAAGTAGCTCTCTTAGGTGTATATAAGGAGCCAGGGATCCGAGGTTTCCTCAGTATCAAAAGTTCTTCGATGAGTGAACAAATCTTTCGAATACCTAGAGGAAGACCCTCGACGAAGAAGACACTCTTCAAGATCACCATGGCTTCTGCGGAGGACTGCAGGGAGGCCGTCGCCATGATGCAGGAGGCACTGAGTCTCATGATTGAGGGTGCCATCGACGATGCATCGGTGGAACGCTGGACCAACGTCATCGTCCCCGATCACATCACTACCTTCAAGCGCCTCTTGGAGACGCCAAGGCTCAGTGTGCCAGAGAGACAAAAGTACCAGTCTACAGTGGCACTCCTGCATACCATTCAACACAGAATGAGCTGCTGTGTCAAGCGTGGTGGAAACCTCCAACAGCAGCCAAGTGTAGCCTGGAATGAAGTGAAGTCGGCCTTTGTAAGTCGTATCAGATCAGGTGTGATCACGAACTTGAGACATCTGGACATCTCCACGTTCATGGATGACGCTAGAGCCCTCTTCGCCTCGAAGATCGAGTTGGCGCTCCGCGAACACAATGCTGTGAAAGTGAATACTGTGCTGGCAGCTGAGTACATGATCGTGAAGAATGACGAGGAAACCAAAGACATCAAGTACTTCAACACGAAGAGTGCGTCGATTTACCAGACCACTGACTTGAATGAGTGGTTCACTGCGAACGTCCAACAGCCCATAGAACGCGACATGGAAGAATTCCAAGAACGAGACTCCGGCTGGACCCTACATTCTATTCTAAACTTGACAGTGAACGTGAACAAGTTGAATCCATTGAGAGGAAGCTCCTACATCGAACTACCACCCCTCATCAATTCGAAGCATGCCTGTATCAACGTGAAAAACAACGACAACCAGTGTTTCAAGTGGGCTGTGCTATCCGCGCTGCATCCTCCATCATATCACGCAGATAGAGTTTCAAAGTACGAGGAATTCGCGGATGAGCTGAACTTCCAAGGCATCGACTTCCCAGTGTCTCCGAAACACATCGTCAAGTTTGAGAAGCTGAACGATGTGTCGGTGAACTTGTACATTCTCAAAAAGAGGGGTGAGAGATTCGAAGTGTCCCCGTGTCATGTGACAGCGTCGAAGAAGATCCAACACGTCAACCTTCTCCTCGTGCAAGATTACTATGTGGACGAGGAGGAAGATGAGGACGATGGCGACATCGAGCTATTGCCGAAATTCCACTACGTGTGGATAAAAGATCTGTCCAGGCTAGTGAGAGCACAAACGTCGAACAAAAAATGTAAGCAATACATCTGTGAACGTTGTCTCCACTACTTTTGGACAGAGATCAAACTGAGTGCTCACGGGGTCGATTGCGCACAAGTCAATCAGTGCAAAGTTAAACTGCCCACGAAACACGACAACATCCTAAAGTTCAAGAACTTTGGTCACAGAGAGCGAGTGCCTTTCGTCGTCTACGCCGACTTCGAGTGCCTATTGCGACCCGTAGAAGACGATGAGCGTGCGTACCAGCAGCACGAACCATTCAGTGTTGGTTACTACCTCAGATGTAGCTTCGATTATGCTCGTTCTGAGTACAAATGCTACAGACAGAAGGACGAAGGCTCTCAAGGCTCAGCTGAGTGGTTCGTCAAGAGCCTGCAAGCTTTGGCCGAGGAGCTGGATGAAATCTACAGGAATCCCAAACCAATGAATGCACTCACAGCTTTGGAAAGAGAGGAGTTCGAGAGAGCGAGAGTCTGCCACATCTGCAGAAAGCCATTCTCAGCTGAGGATAGGAAGATCAAGGATCATTGCCACCTCACGGGAAGGTATGTGCACTCAATTATATATGTATAAAATAATCATAATTGTTTATTTCTAATCTCACAATGTTCAATGTTTCAGATACCGTGGTCCAGCGCACAACAAGTGCAACATCAACTACAATGACTCGAGGACCATACCCGTGATATTCCACAACCTCAGCGGCTACGACTCTCATCTTTTCATCAAGGAGATAGCAACCTGCTTCAAGGGTCGAGTGTCGCTCATACCACAGACCAAGGAGCGATACATCTCCTTCTCCAAGTTTGTCGAGGGTACGGAGTTCAATTTCCGATTCATCGACTCTTATCGCTTCATGGCATCTAGCCTAGAGAAACTCGCCTCCTACCTCGAGAAACTGAACATAGCAGAGGGAGTATTCCAACTGGACTACACAGCTGATCAGATCGAGCTGTTGAAGAGGAAGGGGGTATTCCCTTACGACTACATTAGCTGCTTCGACAAGCTCCAGGACACTGAGCTGCCTACAAAGGAGCAGTTCTACAGCAAACTGAACGATAGTCACATCTCTAACGACGACTACGAACACGCCAAATGGTGTGGCGAGTCTTCGACATCCAGACTCTCGGAGATTACTCGGACCTGTATCTCAAGACGGATGTGCTCCTTCTTGCCGACGTGTTCGAGAACTTCAGGGACAACTGTCTCGAAGCCTCCGGCCTCGATCCCGCACACTACTACACCACCCCTGGCCTCACGTGGGATGCCATGCTCAAGTACACGAACATCGAGCTCGAGCTGTTGACCGACGTCGACATGCTCCTGTTCGTTGAGCGAGGTATAAAGGGTGGTGTGAGTCAGTGCTCCAATCGTTACGCCAAGGCCAACAACCGATACATGGGAGACGACTACAACGAGGCAGAGGAGTCCAAGTATCTCGTGTACTTCGACGTTAACAATCTCTACGGCTGGGCGATGCGAGAGTGTCTGCCATACGGCGGCTTCAAGTGGATCAACGTCGCCGTCGAGGCACCCGACTTCTTCGAAGTGTCAGACGATCATCCTGTGGGCTACATACTAGAGGTTGACCTCGAGTACCCTGAGACACTTCACGATGCTCACAAGGACCTGCCTCTGTGTCCCGAGCACACAATAGCTCCAGGTACCCGAGAAGAGAAGCTGATGACGACTCTCCACGACAAGGAGAGATACGTCATCCACTATCGCAGCCTCAAACAGGCTCTCAAGCATGGACTGCGACTGAAGAAGATCCACAGAGCCTTGAAGTTCAATCAGAGGGCATGGCTGCGCTCGTACATTGATTTGAACAGCGAGAAGAGGAAGATGGCAAAGAATGAGTTCGAGAAGCTCCTCTACAAGCTCTTCAACAACGCCGTATACGGAAAAACGATGGAGAACGAGCGCAAGCGCATAGACGTGAAGCTCGTCACGAAGTGGGGTGGGCGATACGGTGCAGAGGCACTCATAGCCAAACCCAACTTTCACAGCTGCTCCATCTTCGGGGAGAATTTCGTGGCCGTGGAGCTTGCACGCACCGAGATCACCGTGAGAAAGCCCATCTACATAGGTCTCTGCGTGCTCGACTTGTCGAAGTCGCTCGTCTACGACTTCCACTATGAGTACATGCGAGACCGAGTGGGTGATCGATGCAAGCTCCTGTACACCGACACGGATAGCTTCGTGTACGAGGTGACTGGTGTCGATGTGTACGAGGTCATGAAGCGAGACATCGACCACTTCGATACGTCGGACTATCCCGAGGCAAATCAGTTCGACATGCCCCGTGTCAACAAAAAAGTGGTCGGCCTCATGAAGGACGAGTGTGGCGGCCGTGTCATGACGGAGTTTGTGGGTTTGCGCAGTAAGATGTACTGCGTGAAGATCGAGGGCCAAGACACCATCAAGAAGGCTAAGGGTGTGAAAGCTGCCGTCGTCAGAACGACCATCACGTTCGACGACTACGTGAAGTGTCTACGCCAGAACACCAGACAGACACGGCAGCAGTGCAACATCCGCTCTCGACTTCACGTTGTACGCAGTGAGATGGAGAGCAAGATAGCGCTGTGCCCACACGACAACAAGCGCTACCTCGTCCCCGGCGAGACGGACACACTTCCCTGGGGGCACTACGCCATATCGGAGGAGGAGCTCCTGCTGAATCTTGTCGGGGCGCGCGCGGACCCGCCGGCCGGAGCACGCGCGGACCCGTCGACCGCGGAAATGGTGGGAACAACCCTACATAAGGCGGCGCGCTGTGGAGCTGGTATCATTCAGTCGGCCGTAGAGCCAAAGAGCAAGAGGTCTCGAAAGGAGCACTGAATACCAGAAGCGTATACAATATTACTCAGAGGTGAGTGTGTTAGAGTTCTCTGTCGTAAAAAAAAAAATCCCAACGAGAATAATAATAATCATTCGCTTGTTTCAGAAAATGGACGTGAACAAGCTGAACCAGATCGCACGTGGAGGCTTTTTGCCCACGAAGAAGTTCTCCGAGTGTGCGAGGAATCAGAAATTCTTGGTGACAGCGCTGAGGAAGGTCAGTACCAGGTACGGCAAAAGAGTCGTCGCGGAGCTGGACAACGAGTTCCAGATGTTCCTCCTAGGCCGAGTATCAGATGCACTCATTGCGAACGAAGACTTTTTCGAGAGCCTGCAGGAGTCCATTCAGCGATACAAGTTATTCGTTACATATACCGATCACAATAACATTGAATTTAGTGATTAATATACTGTATTATTCAGTGATTAATGTTCAATAAAGAAAAAGTTCAAATAAACTGTTTTATTTATTGTTTGTAGAATAAAAAAAAAAAGAGATTAATGGAGAGGTATACGAGGCACGCATGCGCCTCTCACCACTCGTGGTAAGAGGTTCATTAGTGACGTTGAGTTGGAAGTACCTCACAGGTGAGAGCAAAGGTGGGGGCTCTCACTATCTCTAAAAAAAATAAAATTATTTAGGATAAGAAATAACACTTGCATATTATACGTTTAAAAAAATTCTTTATTCCAGATCATTTTTTTTTTATACAGATGATTTGTCGGTCCAGCTGTTGTGAGAGCTGTCGAAACCCAACCACTTAACATAGATTTGATTACCGCGTCTCTTGATAACTTTTTCCACGAGATAGACGTCGGGATACTTCGCTTTCGAGAGTTCCTGTTCGTAGAAACCACCGCTCACTGGCTGATCCTTGTAATCCTTCAAATGATATGTAACTGGCTTCGTCTTGGATACTTTGGTAATCGTAAAGATCTCTGTTGACCAGTTGGGAGTGTATCCTTTCTCGAAGGCCTGTTTAATCTTGCTCACGCGAACTTTATCGTTCAACTTGAATTTCGGTTTCTTTAGAGCTTTCGCATCGATGGAGGAGAGTCGATCGAGAATTTGAGCTTCGTATGCAGCTGTAACGTCCTTAGGTTTCATACCTATAGTTCGATGTTTCGTATCATTGTAAGCTTCAATTAGTCTAGGTAGTATGTCCAACCATTTGTAATTTCCTCGTAAGCTGAACTGTATCCACATCTTGTTCTTCAACGTGCGATTGAAGCGTTCGCAAATAGATGCTTTGAGATTGCTGTACGTGGAGTAAAGATTGATCTTGTATTGCTTCATGAGACTTTCAAAATTTGAATCATAAAATTCCTTGCCTCGGTCTGTTTGCAAATTTTTCGGCACTCTACCACGATGTAATACGGACTTCATTGCTGCAGTAACATCTTTTCCAGTTTTTTGCTTGATTGGCATAGCCCACGCATACTTCGAAAACGTATCGATGATCGTGAGCATGTACTTGTAGCCTTTATTCTCGCGAGCGTAGGGTTGCATCTCAACCAAGTCAGCCTGCCACGTTTCGTCGAGTCCACGTACATCAAATTTACGACGTGGATAGTTGCGTCGCGCTGGCTTATGAAGTTCCTCCACTACTCCCCTATGTGCCATCGTTTTCCTTAACGTTCGAGCTGCTGAACACTAGGTTGTACAATTCCCCGATAGCTAGGTCAATTTTCTTCACTTTCTCTGCACTCTGATCTTTGAAAATTTGTAGCTCCAATTGTGCATCGTCGAGATCCTTCCTCAAGCGAGCTGTAACCTCGTACACACTACGTACTTCCGAGTGAACCAAGCTTTGCAAGATTTTCAGGTTCACTGCATCGCCCAACTGCTGAGGCTCCGAAACGTTACACAGTCTCTTGTTCTCTAAGTCGTACTGACCGTCTGCTGTCAATTTGTAGCCAATACCTGGAGGACCGCGACTACCCTCTTTTTTCTTCAGATTACGTCCGAACACGTCGACGCTCATGATTGAAATGAATGAAATGTTCGCGTGCAGCTCAATATATATAGCCAGCCTCGCGAAGTTCCTCTATGATCGAATGAATCTCATTGGTGTGACTGGGATTGCCAGCTGATTGCTCAGCCATCAGTAGGCGGAGTCTATCTACGAGTTCATTCGGATCATCCCAGTAGACGTAATCCATCTTCGTGTCTCGTCTTGCAATTTTGTATGGAGGGAGTTGATGTCGCAGTAGTCCACCTGTTTTCGAAGTAGATTTTCGTTTTCTCGATTCATCAGAACTCACCACCGAGAAAAGAGGGGCAATATAGTCACTGTATTTCTTACTATTGTGCACGCGAATAGATTCATTGGGGTTGAATTTCTTTTTGTGCGCACTGGATGCTTCAAGAATCTCTCGATAATTCTTCAAGTCATCGCTAGTAATCAACTGTCTATTGGGATACTTAGATATAAGCAAGTCCAATAATCCTTGAGTTTTAGCATAACTTTTGTCATTTACTTTCACATGAAGATCTTCGAAAAGTATCGAAGAATTTCCAATCATGTAAGCACCTTTCTCCTTGTACACTCCATAAATTTTGTCCATATTCTTGCTATATCTTGGGTCAAGCATGAATTTATGTTTATTTTGACGATCTTCTTTATCAGTTTCTTGATTTTTCGAATGATCAGCTTCCTCGTTATCTTCTTCAGCTGCTGTTTCAAACGATGTGTCAGCTTCCTTAAAGATCTGCGTTGCATCATGCTCACTGTCAACTTTATACGTATCATCGAGACTACCAACACTTTTATCATCATCATCATCATCGAATGACTTTGATTTCTTTTTAATCTTCGATGAATTCACTGCCGGGAGATTTCTTTTGGTTGTCTCGGTAACGAGTACTGAAGAGGATCAATGATTGGCTTGAATGTTTCACCCACAGCTCTCTCAAAGTTCTCTTTTCCAAATTTCAGTAAATTATACTTGCGTTTGACAGCGTTTCGAGCTTTGACCAGCTCATGAAGAATGTTCTTTCTTCGCTGCAAGTCAGACATGTTGACGCTTCAAAAGTTGTCAACAGATTGTTAACGGTACGTATGTATGCCGATATTTATAGCAAACGTGTCGAAACCCTTTCTGTATCGACCATCGTTGATTGGACTGTCCTTGTCGATCATCAAGAATGCATGCTTATCGTCCGACCAACATTTCGAGCACAGGTCTTTGAATTGAGGATAGGTCATATCGGTATTGACGTGGTCGTCATACAGATGATGCATATTTACATCATCTTGTCGAAAGACGACGAGTAGATTCACATTATCTCGCACGAGGTGTTTAGGAATGTGGGCGTACGATTGACACAGATAGAAGCAATCGACGTTCTTGTGTCTTCCCATACAGAAATAGGCTCTGATATTGTTTTGCTTTTCGCAGGCCACATCGTCGAATATCATGATGGAATTGGGTAATGCTTTCTCGGGAGATACAACCTCGTCGTGCTCGCTAAAAGCGAAATACTGTATACCCTTCAACGGTTTCAAGAGCTCCTTAAGGAATCGATATTTCGACTGATCTAGCGACTTCGAATAGACGTAAATGTTTTCGAATCGGAGTCCATTGGGGTGCGTTATGAGTGCAAGCAGACTGTTAGTTTTACCACAGTTCGATGGACCGCAGAATACTGCTCGAATGCTGTCTGGAAGCAGTCGTCCATGACGCTTCATCTTTTTTCTCTGCTGCTCCTCTATAGTGTCAAAATTCACTATAGGAAGTTTAACGGATTGTTCCTTGAAGTTCATGTGTTCACCACGAGAGCTCGTTTACGATTGAGAGCAAAGCTATAAATACCACGCTTATATAGCTTGCGTCTCAGTCATAATCAAACCTTCGAGGTATGATGATCGTACATAAACGCTCTCGACGAGGTCACGGTATAGTGAACACTCTGATCAATAAACTTCCGTTCGAATTGCATATACCCGGATATCAGTACTGTGGACCAGGCACCAAGTTAGCCAAACGCTTAGCTCGCGGTGATCCAGGAATCAATCCTCTCGACAGTGCCTGTAAAGAGCACGACATAGCCTACTCGCAGAATCGCGAAAACATCGAGGCCAGACACGAGGCGGACAAAGTCTTAGCCGATCGAGCTTGGCAAAGAGTCTTGGCCAAAGACTCGGGTATAGGTGAAAAAGCCGCAGCTTACTCAGTAGCAAACGTCATGAAGATGAAATCAAAACTTGGAATGGGTGTGAGAAAGAAGAAGAGTCCTACGAGATTAGCAAACATCATCAAGGCTGCTTCCAATTCGATGGTGTCTAGTAAAAATTATCGCAAAGCAATTCTTTCGGCCTTGAAAGGTGCTCGGGAGGCTGTCAAGAAGGCTGGTGGTAAGCGCAGTATAATTGTACCACGTGTCTTACCTGTACCATCGAAGGTAGGAGGATTTCTACCATTCCTCGTGCCGGAGGTGTGGCCGGTATAGCGAAATCAGTCAACGACGCCAACGCTGCCAAGTTGCAGTTGGAGGAGAGCCGTCGTCATAATAAAAAGATGGAGGATATCGCTGTTGGCAAAGGATTGTTCTTGAAACCTCACAAAACGGGACTGGGTCTTCGTCTCAAGCCTTACCGAGGTAGTGGACTGAGGAAGAAAAAAAAAGATCCTCAAAGTGAGCAGCTTACCACATAGAGCACTCACCGACATCGATATTTCCAAGTACGCCAAACTATTGAGAATTCCCCACTTTCGAGGTGTATTCATGAGAAATGCATTGCCCGCTGATGGTCCACGTCGTAACGAATCAGCTGTAGTGAACCTCGACGATGCGGATGGTCCGGGAACTCATTGGGTAGCGTATCGCAAGCGAGGGAATGATGTGATATATTTCGATAGTTTCGGTGATCTACAGCCTTCACTAGATCTAATGTTATACTTGGGAGTAAACGAGGTGAAGTACAATCACGAGAGATATCAAGACTACAACACCGACAACTGCGGTCATCTCTGTCTCGAGTTTCTGACCAACAGACTTCGCGTATATAAGGCGTGAACGTGCGGGCAATCAGTCATTATGCAACAAACTATCATGGAGAGTGAATCACTGACAATCAGTCTGTCAGACACATCTTCTGTACTAGAAACTCAGTTCTTTCCTCCAATCGAGCTATCACCTCATAAAAACTACGTTCTCGGCTTAGTCGAGCTCTTAACCTTCAATTCTATACCCAATATCGACACAGGTGCTAACAAACTGTACGTCGGTAAGGAAGTTGTCGTGTTACCAACTGGAAGTTACGAAATTGAGGATATAGATACTTATCTGCGAGAATTTCTGGAGCAGAAGGGCATTTCATTCAGTCTGAAGCCCAACAATAATACACTTCGCAGTATCATAAAGTGCAGTCACAACATCGATTTTCGTCCACGAGATTCCATAGGTGCACTGCTCGGCTTTGCTCAAAGACTCCTCCCAGCGAATCTAACTCACAGCTCGGATCTACCCGTTGCCATACTCAAGGTCAACGCTCTTCGAGTGGAGTGCAGCATAACAACTGGCGCCTACATAAAAGGTCAGCAAGTTCATACCATACACGAGTTCTTTCCTGCAGTACCACCAGGATATAAGATCATCGAGGTGCCATCGCAGGTCATTTACCTTCCAGTCTCGGTCCACAGCATTAGTCATCTTCAATTACGTATAGTCGATCAAGACGGAAATCTAGTCAACTTTCGTGGAGAAATCATTACCATCAGATTACATATCAAACGAGTATAAGATGGGAATCGTTTACAACTTCAAAGTCGGCAGAGGCTATATAAGGCAAGCTAGACGTCGACCACCCATCAGTCTTCAACGGACTTCCAAAACGTTAACACGTCGGAACATTCAGTTTCTAAAAAGTCTAAACTTAAGAGTGATAAGCGCCCGTGGTGGTAGAAAATAACTTGTATATTCGTGTGCTGTATATCGAATAAAGAGCATGGAAGATATTCTAAGCATACAGTCTCCCGTGGCATTCGATGAGTCTCTTGCAGATTACGAGCTGCATCCTCATCAACCATACACTGCCTCGTCCTTCAACAACAGCGACGAAATTCGCATCGCTATCCAACATCAAGACTTGTACGTTCTGCCGTCGCGCAGTATGATACACATATGCGGTAAACTCACAAAATCAGATGGAAATACAGTAGCGCACACAACTCTGGTACACAACGCCTTCTGCCACATGTTCGAGGAAATTCGCTACGAAATCAATGCCGTGGAAATCGATAAATGTAAGAACGTCGGTTTGACAACTATCATGAAAGGATGGCTGTCACTCAATCCGAGTCAGAGTGTGCTCGTGGAAAATGCGGGTTGGCTCGACGTTGCAGAGACGCAAAGTCTGACCAACGATCAAGGCTACTTTGATGTCGCCATCCCACTGAGTATGATTCTCGGATTCGCCGAAGACTATCGAAAGATCGTAGCGAATGTCAAGCACGAACTCATACTCACCAG
The DNA here is from genome assembly GCA_020010945.3 of Muscidifurax raptorellus. Lineage (NCBI taxonomy): Eukaryota > Metazoa > Arthropoda > Insecta > Hymenoptera > Pteromalidae > Muscidifurax > Muscidifurax raptorellus. The sequence continues at coordinate 52,142 of JAHUUD020000019.1, read as the reverse complement.
ATCGAGAAACGATTTGAATGCAATTGTTCAGACAGGTCAACAAGGTACGGGCAATGACATAACTTACGAAGAATTCAAGATAACATTGACGAGAATCGAGTGGTTGATGCCATACATCGTAGCATCCAACGTCGACAAAATACGTCTGCTGAATTACATAGAGAAGAACAGACCCATCAGTATGAGTTTCAGGAGTTGGGAGCTTTACGAGTATCCGGTACTGCCGAGCTCCACGAGACACGTCTGGACAGTCAAGACATCCAATCAACTGGAGAAGCCGAGATTCGTCGTTTTAGGCTTTCAAACGAATCGAAAGAACTCGAAAACAGTCAATGCCAGTCGTTTCGATCACTGCAATCTGAACAACGTGAAATTGTTCCTCAATTCGCAGTACTATCCGTACGGCAATCTCAATCTCCACATAGATCAACAACAGTACGCAGTTTTGTACGATATGTACGCGAACTTTCAGACTGCGTACTACGAAAAAAACGCCGAACCTTTGCTTAGAAAGGGGGATTTCATCAATCACGTCCCCCTCTACGTCATCGACTGCTCCAAGCAGAGCGAGGTGTTGAAGAACGCTCCCGTCGACGTACGTCTGGAGTTTGAATCTCGAGCCAATTTTCCCGCCAACACCTCGGCTTACTGCCTGATCTTGCACGACCGCATAGTCCAGTACAATCCTGTCAGCGGGGACGTGAAGAAACTTGTCTAGAGGGGTGGAAGCCTATAAAAGCGCTCGCTCTAAAGTAGAGAAATCAATCGTCGAGATGGAGTACGTAGTGGACATGCAAGGATACAAGCAGTCGGGCAACGACTTCATCCTCAAGGAGTTAGCCATTGTACCGCTCAATCGAGACATCGATCCTCTGGTGTTACTATTTAAAGAACCCTTTCCTTGGCGACGTCTTACCGACAAATACAAGAGAGAAAACACTTGGATGTATCACTACTATCATGGAATACCTTGGAGCGCTGGTGAACAACCGTACACAGACATAGGCAAGATTCTTCGAGAAGCTCTTCGCGATGCTACTCGAATTTTCGTGATGGGCTCTTTGAAGAAAAAATGGCTCGAACGTTTTAAGTTCAACGTTCACGATATAGCTGAAATGGGCTATCCACCACTGGATAAACTGAAGGTAGTGACCATCTGTACTCATCACGATGGTGGAACATCTTCTCAAATCAACTGTGCTCATCACAACGTGAAACTTCTAAAAATATTCTACAAAGAAACTTTCAGTCAGATAGATGGTGAGAAGAAACCAATCGACTGCTCGATGATATGGGAATAGTAACTCGAAGGGAGGGGGAAATCACCCTTCCTCTTGCTTGAGGCTATAAATAGCCTGCGAATTTTACATATCTCATTTGTACTTTGAACGTTGATAAAGATGGATCAAAATACCAGTCCTACTACCAAATACGAACCTCTTCCTCCTTGCAAAAATGAGGAAAAGAAGAAAGAAAATTCTCAGTGGAAATCGTATTTCGAAAAATATTCGACGAACACAAAATCTTTTCCAGAGCGCAACAAATACGAGAGACTTGATGATAGGAATCAACGTTAAGTGTAAATAACAGTGTTGAAGGCGCTCGTGCATATTTTTGGTATTCAATGTATAAAATAAACATCTAAATAAAAAAAAAAAAAATGTTTTCTTTTTAAATACTCATATTTATTTCCTACCTTTCTACAACGCCATCTAGAGCTGGGGTCTGACTTTGTAATCTCTACCTAATAGTGAAAAAAAAAAAAAAAATTCGAAATTGAGGTTAGGATTCGATTTTTGCCTTACTACATCTACAACTTGAGTTATACCCCCTCGGGGATTCCCCGATGTCATCAGCTCGGTCGGTAACCTGGCTTAGCTCGGGGATTCCCCGATGTCGGTCGGTAACAGCACGGTCGGTAACTTGGGTCAGCTACCTTACCGGCTGGGTTAGCCGAGACACGAACCAGTTGAGTTAGCCGAGACATGAACCACTTGAGCTAGCGGTTACCGACTGTCGGTAAGGTAGATCCCTGAAGTGGTCCAGAACCCCTCTAGCTTACCTACTCACTTGCCCTTCCGCGATAACCGAGTTTCTCGAAAACGCGTCTGCATTCGCGTTTCTGTCGCCCGGGCGGTAGATTATGTCAAACTCGTACCCTATAAGGGCCGCTTTTGGACGGTTGAATCTCAGCTCCGGCTTCCGCGTATTGTGGAAGTGTTTTAGACTCTCGTGGTCCGTTATAACAGTGAACTTTTTGCCATACAGATAGCAGCAAAATTGCTTCTTTGCAAATACTATAGCGAGGAGCTCTTTGTCGTATGTAGGATACGTTAATTCGCTGCCCTTGAGGCAGCACGAGGCGTACGCGCAGGGTTGGTCAGCGCCGATTTTCCCTTGATTCAAAATTGCGCCAAGGGCCCAATCGCTGCTATCGGTACTCACGATGAAGGGCTGTGACATGTCGGGGGCTTTAAGGACGGGTTCCTCTGACATCAGTTTTCGTAATTTATTGAACGCAGTCTCCTGCTCTTCACTCAAACCCCTCTTCACCAAACTAATTTTACGTCCTTTTGCAACAATACAAATAAAGGCCTCGCGATATCTGAGAAGTTTTTAATGAAACGGCGATAATAACTGAATAACCCTGGGGTTGCTTCAGCTTCCGGGCGTCCGTTGAGGCGGGATATTTGGCCATCGCCCGTGTTTTTTCGGGATCAGTGCGCAGCCTGCCTCGATGCTCCTCAAGCGTTTCACTTTAGACCATGAGGTCGTCAAGATAAATCTCGACTTCCCCTCCTTGTAAGCCCTTCATGGCGAGGGACATGGCTTTCGTGAACGTTGCGGTAGCTTCCTTTAGGCCCATAGCCATTCTGTTAAACTGAAGCAGCTGATTTCCGTATCTCCCGTCTGGCGCATTGTCACGGAGAAGCGTTAGGTTCTCCGTGGCATCTCGGATGGCCGCTACCGACGACGCCGGATGCGTCGTCAGCAGGGAACGCCGTTGCCTGCAGTTCTCACGCACAGAGGTGCAATGCTTGCACTTCTGCACGTGGAGACGCTCGCCACCTCCTCGTCGCGGCGGCGGCAGAGCGGCAGATCTCCGGCGACCACCAGACTGAGCAGAGCTCTGTCTGACACGAATAAAGGGACTTCTTCGCAATCCACCTTGTGGCTTCTTGCCCTGCTCACAAGGCAGGACCCACCTGCCAACCAATCAACCATCCATCCATCCATCCGTAACAGCATAAAACGTCTGGTGAGCCGATTCTGGGTCCATCTCAATCTGATGGTATCCCTGTTTTAGATCTAGCACTGAGATGTAGTTGGTTCCTGCTAGATACTCTAGGAACTCGGTCGTAAAGGGCAGCGGGTGGCAACTGTCTTCAGTCTCTTCGTTGAGCGCTCTGAAGTCCGTAACGAGGCGAAATCGTCTGTTGCCTTGCGCGTCGGGTTTTTTCGGCACGATCCACAACGAAGAAAAACAATTTGAGTCCGACGGGCCCACGATCCCCTGCTCGCGCAGCTTCTGCAATTCTCGAAGCTTATGCTCTTTAAGGGCTGGCGGAAATCGGAAGCGGTTGCTTCTTATCCTTTTTTTGGATTTTAACACTATCTTGTGTTTCAGCAGGTGCGTTACTGGTAGCGGTTCGCCGTCCAAACCGACAACTCCTGGAAAATCGCTGATGATTTCCCGGATATACTCAATTTCCTCTTTATTGCACCCGTCTAGATTTGCCATTTTAAGGATTTTCTCGACACGCTCGATTCTGGCTTTTTCGTCCGCAAGGAGTTTTCCATTGAGGAACTCAACTTCTTTGTATTTTTCGGCTACTTTGTTGACATCAAATAGTCTTCGTAGATTCGCCGCGAATTTAGCAGCATCCTCAGCCGGACCGTCCCCTTCGGCAGAGGGGTACGGTAGAGTGGATTTTCCGTCGTCGTTTCACATTCGAGAAGTTCGATTATTGGGCTTACAATTGAGATTTCTTTATCACTGGTGTTTATGCACTCTGCGTAAACTCTACCGTTTCTGTTTTCGGCTACGAAATTGCCGAAGAGCAAGTCGGGGTGTAAACTTGTTAATGGAACCCAACCGACTTTCACGCCGTTGTTTTTGACGCGAGCTCCGATTATCATTTTGACCCTTGGTGGTATCGTTATACACTCATCTTACTCGAATGGCATTAGTGCCTTTCCGAGTTTTAGGCATTGGTTAGCTGCATCCACGCAGCCTTTGTGCGTGTGAATAATGTGCCACCCGATGATTCCTGAATTTTCTATTGGGAATTCATTGGGCACTATTTGGACGTTGCAGTCTAACCCCTGCAGTTTTATCACTGCTTGGCCTAGAGTGTACGATGAACCAGGTGTAACGCCTTGGATTTTGATGATCTTGCTCGTATCGATGGGGTAGCTGGGTGCTAACTTCCCAATTTTTACGACGGAAATGTCTGCTCCAGAGTCTGCGTAAAATTTTCCGTGACCATTTTTTAGCTGCTGGCTGTTCAAGAAGAAGACTGGGGGTTGTCTTGAAGCCAATAGAAATCTTATATTTACCGATTTAAACTTCTCGTCTGCTGCACTTTCTGGCTTTTCCTCCACTACCGGTAACTCTTTAGTAGGCTGATTTTGGACTGCTACTCCACTGGTACGTTTTTCCGAACGCTCGCCGCTTGGGGAATGTGGCGAACGTCGCTCTAGTTTAAATTCTTGTTCCCTTGCTGCTCGCTGCTTCCTTTTTGCTGATCGTTGATGTTGCTGACCTTGCTGTTGTCATTCGGCTCCTGTTGCTTGCCGATAACGTTGTTGTTGTTATTGTTTGGCCGACCTCGACCACCATTGCCATACTGCTTCCAAGGTGGTCTCTTGATTCTTTCCCGTTTGGCGTGGGCGACCAGCGTGCGACACTCTTCAGTGTCGTGCGAAGCCACCTTGCAATAATAACAATACTTCTCCTTATTTTGCTGCTCGCGTTGCGTAATGTTCTCGGTATCCGGCTGTTCGATGGGTTTTGCCGGGTTTGAATCAATTCCCTGCGCCTACATTAGACGTAGTTGGGCTGACAAGTCTGTAGGGACGACTGAGCTGTCTACGGGCGGTTTACCTCCTGCTTGCCCCCGTACTCTACGGCGTACGTCATAGCTTGGCTCAGCGTTTTCGGTTTCGTGAGCTGAACTAGGAAGTTCAGTGGCTGCTTTAGGCCTAGCAAGAATTTCTCCAAAACTTCGGTGTCTGCCTGTTGCAGCCTGTATTTCCTATCGCGTTCGGAAATATCTGCGGCCGAGCCTATTATTGTTCTCAGCCTATTATATAATTTCTCGGCGCGCATGCCATATTCGCTGGCTGGCTCTAATAGTCCCTGTTGCAGGTTGCGGATTTCGCCCTGGATCTGGTGGGCGATTCCGATATTCGCAAAATGCAGGGTTAGATCTTTCAAAAATGGGTCTATCGTTTTATAGCGCGCAGTACGAGCCCGGTACCCCTCGGTGGCTTTGCCCTGCAATTTATTCGCGATATGCATTAGCAGAAAGTCTTCGTTTTCGGGGCCGAATCTGTCTCGGACCCTGCAGACCGCGTTGCAACAAATTGGGAGCGAGTCGGGATCCCCTTCGAAGTAGGGTATGTAACTCGCTGCCTGGTGGAATGCCATGCGCTTTAAGCCCGCAGTTTCGTTGACCCTGCCAGTCGGTTTGGTATCGCTCTCGTCGTCGTCCGATGAGTAACTCCTTCGGCGACTACTGCGGCGACGGTTCGAATTGGCCCGGTGTTTGTGACTGCGATCGGTCTCGCTGTCGTTGTCGCGCTCGCGCCTCGAGTTCTTCTTTCCCTTACCGCGGTGTCGATCCTCTTTGCGCTTCTTTGAAGAATTTTCCCCGCTTCTCTTTTTGTCACGTTTACTTTCCTCGTTGTCACTACGGCGCTGTCGGCGTGAGTTACGGTAATCGAGGTCTTCGCGTCTACTTCGCCTGCTGGCTTTGTTACCGCTATACTCCCGGTTGAATTTATACCGTTCGTCCCTGTCCGTACGTCGATCGCGATTCGGCCGACGGTCGCCGTCGCCCTCGTTTTGACCGCGCTGAGCGCGCGAGTTTGATTTTCTATCTACTGTGTCGGCCCAGGATTTGCGATCCTTAGTCGTGTACGCGCGGTGTTGATATTTTGTTTGCTCGGAGTCGGCGTAGTCGGAGTCGCTCTCTGAGCTAGAACGGGACACGCGTTTCGACCGATTCCCACTTTTGCATTTATGAGGAGCGATTGCGTGCTCGCGGGTACTCGACTTAATAGGCCGACGGTTTGGGTTGTCACTGTGCGCGCGCGAATTTTTCTTGCGACGGCTGTAAGCGCTGGAACCGTTATCAGATTCGCCGGATTCGCTACATGAAGAGGTGACTCGTTTTCTTCCTGCGAGGCTAAACGGTCTAATTTTTGAGCGATAGGACACAGCGGATTCTATTTCCGAGTCAAATTCTATGTTACTCCCGACAATAATACTGTACTGCGGGGGCCGAGCGCTGAGGTTCTTACTCAACATTCGTGCCGTTCTACTGGCTTCTGAGAACCTGCTGCATACAGACGACCTTCGACTGTTGCTTTGCCTGGCCATCAGTTGCTCCACCATCACTTGTATTCGGTCGAGCAAGACACCCAGGTCGGTGCACGCTCCTTGTTCGGAAGCTTGAATTGGGGACGCTTGGTTTTGATTCACGAGGGTTTGACTGGGGGGTCTTGCAGACTGCTTAGACCCGGACGCTGCGTGTACGCGCTGTTCTGGGATCGTATTGTTTAAAATTATACCCGTGTTGTTCGAGGCGACGTTTTTACCATTCGCTGGATTTATCATTACGCCCTGATGCCGATCGTTAATCTCCTACCTTTTGGGCGCTGATGCCGCGTTCGCTATCCCGCTTGGTACGCCCCTGTGATTACCTAAATTTAAGTTTCCGAATTTATCCCCTAAATTGTTCACTTCGCGGATTGCTGCAGCATCATGGATTGTTGCAGCTGCGTTATTATTTTCTAATGAATCGCCTGTCTGCTGTACGGATTCGCGAACTTCGCTTTCGTCCGTCGAATACGGCATTACGGGGGATCGCGACTTATAAAGCAGCTGGTTCACTTCGTTGTCGCGATCGACGAGACGACATTTTCCGCGAAACTCTGAACATAGCTTTTGCGTTCTTTAACTTTTTTTTTAAATCGATCTCTGTCGCTTCCACCTTTGAACTATTGCTGGGTTTCTTTACCGCGCCAAGTGCTGCCTTTAAAAATCCGGCGGGGGCCATTGTATATCATCGGGCGTTTAGGGCGAACAAAAATATTCAAACAGGGGAACGAATACAAAAGGGAAAAAAACATTTATATATATATGTATATAAAATATATCATTTACTGCGAAGCCAAGCTACGTAATACTGTGAACAACTTACATGATGATGAAGGTGAAGAAAGACAGCATGATGGCTGCAGCTGGCTACTGGGTGACTGGATGATGTTTTCCCGACGGGTCGCGCGCGCCGACGACTGGTCCGCGCCGGCGTCTGAGTGCGCGTGATGTGAGTTTTTCCCTTTTTTTTGGTGAGCAGCGAGTTGCGCTGGGCGGTCTCGTCTTTAGATTAGGCAGCTTCTCTGACGAACCCGTCTGATGACTCTCTCTGACTTCCTCGTCTTTTATTTTTTGATTGACTCTCTATCTGGTGTATTGTCCCAATAAGGGAGAGAATTGCACCTTGCTATGGTGTACGGCTGCTGGTTCAATGGTCTCGTTAAAAAAACTTTCAAAAAGAGTATATTCGCTCGAGTCTAGTGGGGTTGTGTAGACACTCGGCGTAAAATAACTGGCACGAGCACGAGTTAACAGTTCTCACACACCCTTTTATTTTTTTGCGCTATTAATGCACTTATATTTTCTTTCTCTTTTTTTGAAAAAAAACAGCATTTTTTTTTTAATAAGCACCACTTTATTCGGCACTCCGAAAAACAGAAGACTCCGGTAGCACAAGCACTTAGAACTCCCCACAAGGGATGCCAATATGTAACAGATGTGAGGGTGGTTCTGCTCTAATTGCCTTTATCGCTTGCTACCTGCCTCGAGCGAGCGTCGCCGGTCAACTGCCCGACGATCGCCGGTCCCGCATGCAAAGATGCACAGTCTGCATCCTTGCGCGTGAGAACACTCGGGCAGCAACGTCTCCACCGTCGGAGATTCGTGGTAGCGCCACCCGAACCCGTCAACGGAGAACCTACGACTCATCCGTGACACTATTTTCTAAAATTCTACATGATAAATCTAAATTTTGTAGATATTCTGTCAACTCTAACAAATGTAGAATTGATTCTACATTTGTTCGTTAAATTGTGAGAATCAACTCAACATTTATTACAGTATCTCTTATTATATGATAGTTAATTACTATCTTTTCAAAGTTACTTCTAAAGTTTAAGAGTATAACTTTCGGTGTTTAAGAGTGTACTCTTTTTATTTTCGAGAGTATATTCTTAATAGTTGAGAGTATATACCCAATTTTGAAAGTATATTCTCAATTATTTAAAGTATACACTCAATGATGTTTGAGAGTTTACTCTCATAAGCGTAATGTTTATGCAATTAAAATTTAGAACCATAATCAACTATAAGACATATCTTGTTTTGTGCCTAATTGTGGAAGTACTACAATTAAAAATCCTGAAAAGCTTTTTTCTATGTTCCTGAAGATGAATAACAAAGAAAATTGTGGTTCAATTGCGAAATCAAGATATTGCTGTTGTCAAGATCATTTCAATGTAAGTATTTTTCAAGAGGTTGATTGTTTTAAAATATGAATCGAATGTTTTATAAACAATATGTTATACTAAATATATAATTTATATATATTTAGTATGACATATTGTTGACCAATTTAGTTATATTCAATTTTGTTGTTATACCTTTTTCTTTTTCCATTTTTATTTTTGTGATCTTTGGTTATTTTCATTGATCTGATTTGCGGTGTTAATTTGTTATCCTTCTGTCGGATATATATATGTATATATACAAATTATAATTGTTCATAAAGCAGGACTAAATAAAAATAAAAGATTGTCCCAAAGCCATAGTTCCATTTATTCTCGTGTTAAATCAACCTAAAGAGAAGACTTCCCCGGACCAAGGGGGAAAAAATACTTCAGAAGGGATACAAGAATACGAGGTGAGAAATTTGATTACATATGAGTCCGTGTTTTAATTCAGAGAGAGAGAAATACAGTTAACAGCCAGGAGGGATTTGATAAGTAGAATCTTTCTTGTACCTGTATAGTTGCGTGCGCAAGATCAACTCACGCAGAATTCAAATAAATATTGCTAGGCGACTCACAATCACCGAACATCCCTTGTTGAGCTCACTTGTATACCGGATTGACAGCCAGCATCAACCAGCATCCCTCCGTTGTATGATAATTATTATAGAGTTGCGTACAAAGAATTTTCGAGCGTTTCGCAGAGTACGAGATAACATCCGTTCGAGATAAAGGAAGAGAGTTCTATTTGTTTGTAAAATTCTTGTGGTCGGAGGAGCAGACGAGTAAGTGCGCGATTAGTGGCAATCTCGTGTTCTAAATTTGTTGCGGCTAGAGCATTATTTTTATAAACGCGACAATAATGAAGTATGCTGTGATGGAATAAATACTTCTGTAACAAATCGGCAATGGGAAGTATTTTTCCGTTTTTGACCTAGCAATGGGTTTCTATCAGATAGAGGGTTACGTGATAGGTGACGAAAATCAGAAATGCAAACTAAGGAATTTTCAATGTATATGTAGGTCAGCAAGCGTTGACCAACAAAGCTCATACTCAGCACTTTGTGACGTAGTAAGCGAGCGCTGCTTTCCGTTGCTGATTGACTTTGCTATTTTATCCTGCGCTAATGCAAAGTTATATAAACTCTTGCATTCGCATTTACCATCAGTTCGATTTCAGAGCTCCGTACCCTCCGGTTCGACAATCGGTGAAAATTATTGTGAAAAGCCGCTACGTAGCGAAGCATATTTTAATTATATTCAAATTGTTTCTGAAAAGTCGTTACCGTTTACTAAATACATAACGAATCACTCGTGTGATATTCAAACTAAATAAAATCATTCACTTGTTATTTTACGCTAAATTCCGTGTTCTCAAAGTTATTTACGCAAACTCCTCTCTGAATGAGCGCATTCCTAAGCGGTACGTCTGAGCAGTTTCTGAGAGTCAACGAAAGGTAAGTCTAACTTATTCCTAATAATCAATCTTTGATAAAGACGTGAATTCATTAAACACATAGAGCCTACCCACTAGGCTATATTGGTACGCTCTGAATATTGATTTTAAATCAGTGCTCAGGACGTAACAATTGGTTCTGGTACCGAAAACAAAGCATAAATTGCTATAAAAATTAAATAAAACTCAATATTGAAAAGTCAATTAAAATCAAAACGGCTAATGAAAAATCTTATAAAACCAATTAACAATTGGTAGCCTATACAGAAAATAAATAAATAACGAATACAATAAGAATAAGAAGATAATATTCTAAATAATTCAAATTTAGAACAAAGTAATAACTTAGTTTTAATATAAAACGAGTGTGAGAAGAAATCTCAAAATTTTCAATTTAAAGTAGAAGAAAACATCGACGATTAATTTAACTTCATTAAATTCGAGGTAATAAAAATATAAAGATTTTAACAAACTAGACTAAATATATATAAGTTATTTACGAAACTTTCAAAATAATAATTATATTTTTAAAAATAAATCAAAGAATAAGGATATATTTTGCCAGAAACATCCAAAATTAACACCGGTTTCAGAAAAATATTTAGCTACGATTTAAATGGGCATTTAATATCCGTTTAGATGTTTTATAGTAGTAATAACAAGTGCGGATAAGATTAAAAGAACAAGCTGTAAAACATATGTTACGATTAGACGCAGCGCGCGACAAATTTCAGCAACTACTCGCGTTACGGTGAGCGACCTACACAAGTCGCAACATCAGCAAAGACGCGGAAGTCGAACAAAACGTAAACAAACACGGAAAATAAGTAGGTCATGTATAAAATGATGCACAGAATTCGCGATTAAATAGGTGTTAGGCAAATAATTAAATTATATTTCTGACCCAATAATGAAGGTTTCAAATGAGTGATAAAGCAAACAAATACAATAAAACTCCACATAACGCAAGAATTACTAGACAGCAAGTTCAACAAAACCCAGCGTTTAAAACCTATTAACAGGATCACTTAAAGATCACGCGTTCAAGAAAAGTTCAAAGCTAGCACGATCACCTCCAAAAGGGCAAAAAATACCGAATGAAGAAGTTAAACAAAGCAAAAAAGTAATAAACAAAAATACAGGAACTACGCAAAAAATACTGACTACAATAAAAAATAAAATTGAAGGAAATCGAGATTTTCCTGAAAAGCCCTAAACATCAAAAGCAAGAAAATTTGGAAAATACCAGCATTGTCAGCATACAAAAAAGTTCTACGTTTCAATCAAGTTTATGTGTGTTTCAAGCAAATGAGTCAATTTTAGATAGACTATTTGACTTGGAAAAAGACGATCTATATTCAGATATAAGGGGATTTCAAGCCGAGCAGAGCCTGGTAGTAGGAACCTCAAAAGACCCACAATATAACGCATTAGAGAGCGATAAACCTTCGACAAGTTTTTCGTTCGATACAAGCGTAAATGAACATAGAAGTCTAATAGATTTTGATCAAATACTAGACGAGAAAATGTATACCTCACAAAAAAGTGAAGAAAGTAAACATAACATAAACAACACTGAAAATAAAATGGAGCAAAACCTTAACCAAGCTTGCGATAACAGCGAAAATCAAGAAAGAGGGAACAGCATAAATATGGCCCCTCCAACGGAAGCAGTAAGGCCATTGAAACTAAATCTGAAAGATGTCGCAAAATTCGTGCCAGAATACGATGGAAAAAATATGACAGCAACGGAATACATAAAAAAATTTAAACAGGTTAGAAATCTCATACATACTATAGATGAGGGAAATCCGACAAGCCTGCTACAAGTAAGAATGAAAGGATAAGTAGAGGAAGCATTAAGCGGCAGCAATATAAAAACTATAGATCAACTAGGAGTCAGAACCTTATATCCGATCGAAGACGATATACATGAGTTATACGCAAAAGTGAGGAGAATATGTCAAGGAGAGGAAGAGACGGTCATCGAGTATACCAATAAATTACGGAAAATAGTTTGGAAAATTAAAGAATTAAAGAAAGCCGAAGGAGGATCTCAAGAAGAGCATTAAATCCGAAATTAAGTATGAATTGGGGGATCAAGCAACACTGATGGATCTCTCAAAGGCAGCTGTAGAAATAGAAAGTGACATAAAAAGAAGGAAACGTATAATAAGAAATAGGATAAGCCATGCATATGAAAAAGAAGATGATATAAATTGGAAAGTAACAAGTGAAACATTTACACAACCACAGAAAGTGCTGAAATGCCAAATATGTAGAGACTTCCAACACGAGGCGCTTTTCTGCCGCTCTGCTGCATGAGTCTACTGCAAAGGAGCGGACCACTTCTCGAATAATTGCATGAATATCAAAAATAAAATTAAGCTAATCTGTAAATTTTGCAGCCAGCCAGGGCATTCGATAAGCGCATGTCGATTTAATAAGAAACAAAATAATCATTGCCAATACTGCCAAGAAATGGGGCATGATGTTGAGTAATGTCCTTATATTAGCAATTACGAGATATGTTGGAAATGTAAAGTAACAGGCCATAACCCTAATAGATGTGTGAACATAATGATTAATAATATGGAAAAATGTGAATATTGCGATATAACTGGCCATACAATACAAAACTGCCCAGATGTCATTTGTAAAAAATGTAACAAGAAAGGTCATACGATAAAGTATTGTAAAGCAGGCGAAGGAAGGCCATATTTTAGAGTATGTACGATTTGTGAAACAACCGGACACGAAGAAGTGCAGTGTGAGCAAGCAAGAATTCTCGTGGCAGATTATAAAGCAAGGCATCAGTTTAAATGCCAAATATGCGAAGAAACTGGTCACACAGCGAAATTCTGTAACAAATTTAAAGATAAACAACATACACATCAAAATAACAATAATAACTAAACAGGGGTTTTCAGAGGAAATTTTGCGAATACCGTAAAATGGCAGGCCACGTAGTCAGTGAATGTAAGAAATTAATGGCATTAGAAAATCAAGGAAAATTCAAACAAGCATTTTGTCAGTACTGCAACAAAGCAGGACACAAAATAGATAGTCGTGAGAAGATTAAAAGCCTAGAAAGAGAGCAAGAAGAATTTTGTTCAATATGCAAGAACACAAATCATACGGCAGAAAAATGCTACTGAAACAAAAACAAACCCGGAAAACTACAACACTCTTCCTGGAGGGAACGCCTAGGAAGGGAAAACGAAAACAGAGCGTTCCCAATACAAATAACTAGCAAGAAGGTTACTAACCAAACTCAGGATCAAGAGGATTTAGCAAAAATTAACAATGACAAAATAGATAAAATATTAAGGACATATGTTTTGAAACTTGAAAACTTATTACAATACAAGTATATAGAAGTAGAGGACCAGCTCTCGATAAAAATAAATCTTGGTGTTATATATTAATAATTATTAGTGGATAGCGGTGCACAATTAAATATTATTAAAAAACAAAATATATCAATGAATCAAATAAATAATGATGAACGAATTTTAATATCAGGAATAACAGAAAATGCCATACGTACCCTTGGATCGATAAATGGAATGTATTTTGATTTTCATGTTGCCCAGATTGATTTACTATTCCGTACGATGGAATAATAGGAATAAAAGTCTTATTAAATAAAAAATTAAAATTAGACAAAGGTTATCTAGAAATAAACAATAAGAAAATTGTATTAAAATCTACAGCACAGATAAATACAATAAATAATAGTATAACAGCTGAAGAATGCAGTATAAAAGAAAATGTTCAGGAAATTGAGACAGAAGAGATTACTGTACAACAAGACTTAGAAACAGTATTGAATATAGTAGGAGAAATTCAAGATAGTATAGATAAAGGAATTTCAGAGAACAATCCAGAATACGCAGGTGACTTACCAGATTTCATGAAAGAAATTTCGGAAGGAGCACAGCAGAGTAATTGGAGTAATGTAAAACTTACAGCGTTTATTCATGATTCAAAGTTAAATATTCAACAATTTATAGAAAACAATAATGAAACTCTTTAAAATACAGAAAAAGAAGAAACCGAGGAGTATTACATACAAAATTTTCCGACATTCGTAAAAACACTCTATGATAATGTAGACTTCGAAGGAGATGAAAAATATGTACGTCATACAAACGAAATAAATTGCCATTGCCAAAAGAGGAAGAAACTTGACACTGTGGTTCCATATATTTAACGTCACAAAGCGGAAGGAGTCTTGAAGAAGTAGAAAAATCAAGTAAAAAAGAGAGGAAAGTTTATTATTAAACACAATTAATTTAAATCATTTATCGAGAAAGAAAAGGAAATTTATTGAATACTTAATATTATGTAAAGTAGATATATGCTGGCTAGACAGAGATAAATTAGGGATATGTAACGTCGAAGAGCACGAGATAAATTTAATGGATGAAGCTCCAGTTTACGTAAAACAATTCCCACTACCATATACGTTGAAACAAATAGCTATAAGTGAAACAAAAAAATTAATAATAAATGAATTGGTTAGATCTTTAACGAGTGCATTCAACGCTCCAGCGTGGGTTCTACCAAAAAAGGGTTTAACAAAGGACGGAAAAAAGAAATGGAGATTAGTAATTGATTATAGAAAGCTAAATGCTAAAACAATACCAGATCCATATTTATTGCCAACTATAACAGAGATATTCGATTCTATGGGAAAAAATAAATATTTTACAACGATCGATATGGTATCAGGCTTTCATCAAATAAGAATGAAAGAAACAGACATATATAAAACAGCGTTTAGCGTACAACCACTAGGAAGATTTTAATTCAAGGTTTGAACTAATTAACTCACCTAGAGTATTTCAAAGAGTATCAACAAAGGTAGTAGGAGAACTGCTAGAAAAAGAATTTTGCTATGTTTATATAGATGACATAATTATAGTTTCAAATACAGTAGAAGAGCATAACGAAAGATTTAACCTAGTAGCACAAAAATTAAGGAAAGCTGGACTTAAATTGGAAACGAGTAAATGTAAATTTTTCCAGAAAGAAGTGGAATTTTTAGGCCATATTATTAGCGAACAAGGAGTAAAAACAGATCCAAAAAAAATTGAAGCCATAAAAAAATTTCCGATCTCACGAAACGTTAAAAATATTCGAGAATTTCTAGAATTGACAGGCTGTTATAGGAGATTTATACGTAATTTTTCGGAGATAGCTAAACCAATTATACAGTAATTACAAAAGCAAACAAAATTTGGATCAAAAACTAGATGCGCTAATAAAAGAAAAGAGGGAATTTTTAGGCCATATTATTAGCGAACAAGGAGTAAAAACAGATCCAAAAAAAATTGAAGCCATAAAAAAATTTCCGATCTCACGAAACGTTAAAAATATTCGAGAATTTCTAGAATTGACAGGCTGTTATAGGAGATTTATAAGTAATTTTTCGGAGATAGCTAAACCAATTATACAGTAATTACAATAGCAAACAAAATTTGGATCAAAAACTAGATGCGCTAATAAAAGAAAAGAGTTTTACATTTAACAAACATTTAAGTGTAAATGAAATCGAACTAATTAATTTAAATTCAAAAAAATTATTTATACTATGCCTTGATGTAGGTCAATCAGTAATCAGGGTTAAAGAAAAGATAGTACAGAGCTTTGAACTCCTAAAAAATATTATGATACGTCGAAAATTAAATACTTTTAGTATTTCCAAAGAGTTAAAAATAAATAATATTAACTGGCTTGAAATAGAAGAAATTCTAGTTAAAATTTTTCAAAATTCTGATATTAAAGTAGTAATCTGTTTAAATTATACAGAATACGTAGAATTAAAAGATAGAGACAAAATATTTGACCTAAATCATTCAAGCGCGATAGGACTTTTAGGAGTAAACAGAACATTTAATCGTATAAGAAGTAAATATTTCTGGGAAAATTTAAAATCAGACATTGAACGTAAAATAAAAAATTGTGAGGATTGTCAAAGAAACAAACTAAAACGAGTAAAAACGAGACAACCAATGGTAATAAAAGATACACCGTTTAGAACCTTTGAAAAAATAGCCATGGATGTGGTGGGTCCATTGAACATAACTACAAATCAAAATAAGTATATTCTTACCATACAAGATCAACTGCCAAAATTCTTAATTGCAATACCTTTACAGGATCAAACTGCAGAATCGATTGCAGATGCATTTATAAAATAATTTATATGCATTTTCAGTTCACCAAAAGTTGTCCTTACGGACAGAGGTGCAAATTTCACAAGTAAAATCTTAAAAACTGTAGTACAAAGATTTAAATTTTCAAAAATATAGACAACAGCTTTCTCGCCTTAATCGAATGGCTTATTAGAAAGAGCTCATCACCCATTATGTAAATATCTGAAAAACTTTTCTACGAAAAAAATTGAGTGGGATAGTTTAATTATAATACGAGAGTAGTATATCCCGGACTATGGCGCGTCAAAACAAACCCCCACCACCTGCCCGTGGTGAGGTGGCTGTATGACGAGCCATAGTCCAGGGGAGTGGGGGAAGTGACTTCGATGGGGGGGAGATGCCGCCCCCCCCCCCCCCCCCGGCCATGGAGATCTTTGCCCGGAGAGTGGGGAATTTCCACACACAGACGAACACATACACACACAGACGAACACATACACACACACACACCACACACACATACACACTCACACACACACACACTTTTCTACGTAAAAAAAAAATTTGGCGGTGATGAGAAAGCCTATATCTCCGAAATGTACAGTCGGAAAATTGTTATTTTTTGTGCTAATTTGTTAATTAAGCATTGTCTAACTGTTTTAGTGAACAAAAATTTTTTTTTAACTAAACGTTTTTTTTTGTTGATATGGCTTAGGAATTTTTATTTAACAAATTAGAGCCAAAAATAACAATTTTCCGACTGTAGCTTTCGGAGATATAGGCTTATAAACAATGGTTTGCAACTTTCGGATTTGAGGTTATTTGAGGTTGCCGAAGCGTAGACAAGTGAAAAATCGCGAAAAGTTCAATTATTTTGCGAAATAACACATCTTTTTATAAACGCACGCACACATGTGCACAAGCACTCACACACTTTTTCCGACGAACCGTTCACGCACAAGTTCGCACACTTTACCACGGGGTATTATATATATGTGTGTGTGTGTGTGTATGTGTGTGATAACTTACTTATCCGCCATATAAACCTTAAAATGTGGAAATTTAAGTGTTCAATCCGGACTACGATCACCAAAAAATTCATAGAGATGCCTTTTTATAGTGCAAAAGAATCTCTATAGGTCCCAATACAGGCCAAAACCCATATGAAGAGCTACAAATCAAATTAACATGGTATATATGACAAAACTCTATATTTGACACCTATATATGAATGATTCATCTGTCGGATCATTATAACTACATAAAATCATGGGGCTAGTTATTAGTAGTAGAAAAACTAAGTTATCTCAGGACCTACTTTCCTTATTCTTATAAAAAATCAAATTATATCAATGAAATTATGTACGTACATGAATAACATATAACTATTTGCACGTATCACTGTTCAAAATAAATACATATTTTTTGCATGTATTTTAATTACGTATTAATTTTATGTACTTTATGCTAAAGCATGTATCCATTTGGAACTAGTTATGTTAATTTTCTTATGGTCAAAATGTGCAAACGTTTTTAAAATTCTTATTTTATTTTGTTTATACGAGAAATATAATTTATTTACAACCCATAAAAAGATAGTTTTAAAACAATAATGATTTCACATAAAGAATTCAAACTATTGGCCGCTATTGGAAGTATCGTGCACAGACAAATACCTAAAATAGGTTATGTTACTATGTTCTCTGTTATTTTACTTTTAAAATAATATAAACTTTAAAAAGTAAATTTACAGTTAACCTTATCACAAAACGTATTTTTTGTTTTATTACCCGCATGCTTGTTCCATCAATAGCAATAGAAATAATAGAAACAGTAATATTTAATACATTTAAATAAAGAATCCCAAATCGTTCCATACTGAAGTACATATTTTTAATACGTAACAAATATACAAAAATTATGTATTAAAAATACATCATTTTTGTATCTTTGGTATTTACTTAAACAAACTTGTTTAAAATTCGTACTTCATTTTGGTTATACGACAGATATTTCTTCACTTTATGTGAAATAATTATTGGTTTTAAATTAACTTTTTATGAGTCGTAAATGAATTATATCTCTGGTATAACCAAAATGAAATAAGAACTTTAAAAACATTTGCAAAAACACTCGCTGCGCTCGGGCCCTAACCTCACGCCGTGCAAAAAAGTTTACTTAGGTCATTTGTATCGTAATGTACTATAAAATAACTAGTTCCAAATTGATACACGCTTAAGCATAAAGTACATATAATTAATACGTAATTAAGATACACACATGCTTATTATACAGATTTGATGTAAAGTCTAATAGTAATTTCCTCACCTCGAAAATTCACTAAATTTCTATCCTGATCTATGATTTGGATTTGAAGATGATCTATGCACTTGATACTGACTGGTAGATATATGACATGAGACGGAACTTCTATAATTTTATATCTTGGAGGCACTCTGGGAAAGATCTCATGGATTGTGTGAACTTTTTTGTTATTAATGTAAGCACCAGATGTAATGTTGTACTCTACTCTGAGTGCGTTGATTCTCAATATTTTCACAGGGAAATCAAAGCTGTGTTGAATGTTTTCTTTGAGAATGCGAGGAGCAAAACAAAGGAGACGACCGATTGAATTGTGAGGTGTAAGATCTATTGAGTAACTGCAGATAACTTTACTTCTGAAAGTATTATTGTTAGCTTTCAAAGAAAATTGCATTCCTTTGGATTTAAACATTTCTTCTAAATAATGATTAATAGTATTAATTTCGTAACTGTCAGTAGGTATAGTAATAATATCACCGTTCAAATGAAGTTTTATTTGAATAGTCAACATTGGGAACAGAGTTGAATGTTAAAAGTTCAACTAAACCCAAGACAAAACTCTTGTGGTAGTACAATCGAAGGAAAATATTACGCTTCTAAGACAGTTGAGTTTCCCGACTCAGAGTAAAGCTATCTTTCATGACTGATCCGAAGGAAATGATTTCATTCATCTGTGAGCACATCTTTTATAGTCTTCCAGCTAAGAAATAAAAACAAAGATGGCCACATATGAATGAGTCAAAATTTTGATATCTTTTATAGTTGTATTTTACCTTTTCCACGTTAAAATATAACATGAGATCTTTGGGAGGTTTGAGATCGCCAAAACCATCAAAATAAAGTACATCAGAACCATGCTTGCGATAACAAACCCAGTGAGTGCCTCTATTTTGAAGTTCATTTAAGTTGACAACAGCTGACTCATTATACCATGGACCATCGGTATGCAGATTATTTCTCATAAAAATACCTCGAAAATCTGAGATTTTCATCATACGAGCATAACGTCAGCAGGATAACGTCAGAGAATTTTTCTGCATGGGAAGACAAAAGTGTAGATAGTTTCTATCTGTGTCAATCGTATGCTCATATAGGAAAACATCTCATTAGGGATAATGTTAATTTGTTAGTAATTTATCGTCAAGACGAGTCTTGACCATATCTATGAAGATTATGTGAATATCGGTTTAACTTTTAATGAATTTCGAAATCTTTGTTCTGAATGTTGGAAGAAGGATAACAATGGATTCATTGTTATTGACAAAGATAGAACGATGAATGAGGGTAGATACAGAAAAGGATTTCACTGTTTTACAATAAAAAAGGAATTATGAGTCTCAAACTTGCAGTACAGTTATAGTCATCATCTCGTAAACATGCCCGACTTCAAGAAAGAGAAGAATATTTTCAGTGAGCTCTTGCGGGCTCGTCATACATTGAGACGAGCCATCACACCACTTGAGAAACTGGCTGTTTTGAACAGTGGAAGCTTGCATTCTTCTAAGAAAATATTGGGTACAAGCATGAATAAAATAATGAAAGAAAAAAAATGATTAAGGTTTAATCAATCGAGTATACTAAACGATCTTAATAATAATGCAAGTGCCATATATAATGATGATTTTGATGATGATGACGAATTTGATACAATAAAAGATACATTAACCAATTCATCATTTAAATCTACCCAAGAAAGAAGTGATTTATCTCAAGATTTCTTGCCACTACTAGATAAAAGCCGCAGCAAAATCGATAATATAACTTATATCATATCGAAATAAAACTTATCCTAAAACAGATGGATTAATGGAATTACTCTTGAAAAATATCCGGATGAGCTTCTTTTAAGTTCAGCAGATCGTGAAAATTATCGTATGATCCTGGAAGCAACAAATGCTCATAAGAAAAAACATAGCAAAGATGAATCCATACGCATATCTAGGAGTAATAATACGCATAATCGCAATACGCATAAAATACGCATATCTAGGAGGAATATATACGCATATCTAGGAGTAATAAATATAAAAATGTTTTAGCTCTAATGTTCCATAGCACTCCTCGTAAAAAAACAAATAAAGCCATCGGGGGAGCACTATTACCAAATTATAAAATAACTATTCTTTTATAGATCTCGTTTTCTGGGATGATTCAAACGAGCATGTCAAGTGACTCCGGTTATTGATTGTGGAACGTACTGCTGGAAATAATAAATCAGAAGTGGAGAAAAAATTAAACTAACTTTATGATTTATTTCAACGTAATTTAGCTAGTATAGAATATATGGTTAAAGAATTAAATAGACATATAGAAGTCAAAGATGGAACGTCAAAGAGTAGCTGAAGAACTCCACAAACCTGTACGTCGCAGGCACAGGCGAAGAAAATATGACATTCGTGGCATAGATGAGACTTGGCAAGCAGATCTTGTAGAAATGATTCCTTACTCTAAAGAGAATAAAGGTTTTTACTACTTAGACACTCTTATAGATATATTTTCAAAGTATGCATGGGCTGTCCAAGTCAAGTCAGAGAGTGGCAATGATGTTACTGTCGCTATGAAATCGATATTGAAACAAGGCAGAGTACCGTCGAATCTACAAACTGACCAAGGAAACGAGTTTTACAATTCAAACTTTCAGAAACTTATCGAAAAGTGCAAGATAAACCTATACTCTTCACATAGTAATCTGCATGCAAGTATATGCGAAAGTTTTAATCGAATATTAAAAAATACAATGTGGATAGAGTTCAGTAAACCGGGAAGCTATATGTGGTTAAATATCTTGCCTGAGTTGGTCAAAGTTTACAATTCAAGAAAACATCGGACTATAGTCCGAAATGAAAAGTTAACTGTGAAAAAACCAAAATTCAATGTCGGAGACAAAGTGCGTATACGTAAAATAAAAAACGTGTTTGAAAAACGTTATACATCGAACTGGTCTACTGAAATTTTTACAATAACTCGAGTTACAAAAACTAATCCAGTAACTTATCACCTTAAAGATTATTATGATAATAGTTTTGAAGAAAAGTGGTAAACGTGTGTATGTTAAATGATTGGTTTCAGTAACGAGCATAATAGTTGGATTGATAAAAATGAGATTCTTTAAATAAACTAAATCTATATGAATTTGGAAAATACATTGTTAATTTTTTAACAATGTATTTTCCAAATATAATTATAAGAATCATAGTGGTAGTAAATAAAAGATAAAGTGATCATATTATGTTTAATTATACATTTATTCATGTATTACTATTATTATGTATAAATTTTAATATAAAAATAATAAATAGATTATAAAAAGCAATTTGTGCTTATTACACATTTTCCTTGCCTTTAACCAATAGTATCGAATTTAAAAGAAGTTCCACCCTGATATACTATAAATAAACAAAACTTATTTGTAGTGTTGGAAAGTTGGTGGAAAAATTCTTGCTCTTTTAGAATCGCTGATGAAATCTTTTCTGGCAAGAAGATCTGAAAGCACTCATCGAGCTCAGCAACTACCTTCGGACCAAATCTGGTTATTACTTCTTTAAGTAATGTCACCATGTACTGATGATTTTTCTCCAACTCCGTAACTTTCTTCCTGGGCAGAAATTCTTGCTCGGGAATCTTGTTGAGAGCAAATAGATCCATTCTGAAAAATTAAATAAGATTTTTTTTTGTTAGAGAAATATATTTTAACAGAGAAATCATTTTGCTAACAATGAACTGTGAAACTTACTTTGAAAATTAGAAGAAATTGATTGTTCTCGAGGTCTTCGATTGCTCGAATATGCTCCTCATCATGGTTCGTCCCTAGATATAGCCCATTTCCCACCACAATATCTGCTCCTTCCATTGCCTCCTGTAAAATATCTTTATTATTTTTTTGATTATATCTCTTTTCATCCAATGATGGATCCCAGTCGTGCATAAACTCCTCCATCACACCGTATTAAATCCTGATTTGTTCACTTTCAACCCCTCTCTCACCTTTCCCTTCTCTTTCTCATCCTATGGCATTACTATTGGTCACATTATATTCCCTCTCCACAACTATCCCCTTCTCTCTTTCTTGGCTTCTATTCTCATTAATTTTTTCCTCGGATTCTCCCTCTACTTGCATTGTAGCTTGCGCCATCTGTTCCTCCATAATTCTATAATGACCCCATGGCAAAGTGTTTGTATTATGTGACAATAAAAATCTTTTATCATCATGAGGACTTAAAGCAATTTTATTTTGTTTTTCTGTATGCACCATGTGCAACTGGGAACGAATGTTGCACTGATCACGTTTAACAATAATGAGATCGCCGGTTGATTTCTTCACAGCACTAGATCTTATGCCTTTGGCTTTATTCACTGTCGCAGCTCCATCAATCAAAATACTGTACATTTTGCTTCTTAAGCCAATGGATTCTGTCATAATCTTGCCAGAGCATTCGTCTTTCATCAATCCAGGAACTTTTTTTATTAATACGTGAAATTCCAAACTGATTATTTTCGCCATAATCAGAAGTTTCAAATTTATGTATATCTTTTTTCATTAATTGATACATATCTACATAATCATATATTAACGTATTTGAGAAATCTAGTATGGAGAGACTAATGTATATTGGTTTCTTAAATGTAATACTTGTCCTCCTTAGTTGTATAGCAACCAAATTTTCATCGAATATTACACAACTGTGAAAATTTGGTACAGCTATGTCTATAATTTATTTACTAATCGCAAATCTAAATGTTCCCGCTCTCGTTCGGTACACTTTCCATAGACAGCGTTAATTAACAATTTGTAGAAAAGTTTTTCAAATCCTTTGCCTGTTTTCTCTTCTCTGTATTTAATTCAACATATGGTTTGAGCCACGCTCTCTGCGCAAAAATCAAAATCGCAAAATGCGCAAAACATCGGTTTTCAGATAAAGATCTAAATATTCTCCTAACATTCTAATATTGAACTTATTCCAAACTTGAATAGCATGTTTATAGTCTTCTTCAAAAATATGAGAATCGGTTAGCTTATAATAAAAATCATTTATTTCTGGCAAATTTGTAGTCGTCAACTTATCTAATCCATTTACAAAATCATATGGAAATACACCTATTCGACGAAGGAAATCTATTTTTTCATCTGTATGTCCACCTGATCGAAATTCCTTTACTGCTATCGGTACATTTTCCAGATATGATGCAAGTTTCTCCAATGATGAAGGCAGAAAGCGCCAAGAATCTATGAATCTGAAACTGATGTTACAGTCATTTACGTATTTTGTAAAAGAAATATATTTCTCCTTATTGTGTGGTATTAAATTCACTCGTCCTTTCATCAATGTAGAAATAGTAATCTCTTTTAAAATGAAGTGAGTATCGTAATTGAGGTTATGAAAAACCACAGGAATGAATCTTGAATCTTTATAATTCAAGTTGCATGAATTGTGAGCTGCACGTCTGTATCTGAAAAAAAATCCATCTTAGAATAATGAAATTCATTTCGAATATATTTCGAATATAATCGAAAAGACAACTTACCGCCCTATGAGGTGACAATGGTCTTGTACAGCAAGTTCTTTGCCATCGATTGGATTTCGACATGTATTACTAGTTGTTAATCTCCGAACAGATATTTCCTCCAAATCTGTGAGTTTCATTGGTTTCGGATTCTTGAAGACTTCATCAATTTTCTCACCAACTGATTTTTTTCTTCTGTATGATCAATAGCCAGATAAGCTATTGTCAAAGCTGCATTTTATGTAGTATTTTATGCTGTATGCTTCATGTAGTTGGAAAGCATTCTCATTCTCAGTGGCCTTCCATAAACATTCAAAATCCGCATAAATAACAAAAGGTACCTTTTCACTCTTACTGTATTCTTCAAATTTGAGAATATTATTCTTACAATCAAGTAAATTTATTCGACAGTCATTTAAATTTTTACAATCACTTTCATGAATTTTCAATCTTTCCTCAGTATAAAATATTTGTAAACACCTTTCAAAATGGTATGATTTTAAATGTGTTTTAGACACTTGAGAACTCAAAAGTTGAGACATACTTTTTATCCAAACGTAATGAAATTCAGGCATAATACCATCATCATAGGCTCGATTATTTTCTTCGTGATCGTCCATATAAAAATCTTGGATGATAAGTAAGTTTGCATGTTGTTCCTTCTTCTCTAATGTAATATGACAAGGTGATACTTTGAATTTGTGAGCATATTTTCTAAGCATGTATACATTTACTGAAATATTATTCAGTTTTTCAAATTTCAAAACACTTTTGAGTTTCGCTGGGAATTCTATGTCGGCAAAAATTTAATTCATTTTCATATAATCGATACTGATTGACTCTACAGGCATTTTTTTGCTTGGATATAATGATGAAAGAATAGCATACTTGAAACATTGATCATCATTGTTATGAACGTTAATACATGCTTTTTTATTTTCAATAAACTTTGGAAGAGAAATGTATGAACTACCCTTGATTGAAGAATATTTTTTCATATTAATACATAAACGTATAATACTCTTTAGAGTCCAACCAGAATCCTTTCCTTGAAATTCTTCTAATTATGAAGGAATGGGCTCTTTAATATTATCTGTGAACCATTTCTCTAAATCTGTCGACATACCTACTGTAGCACTTTCACTAGTAAAAAATTTAATGTCTGACATTTCTTCACCATTTTTCTGCATTAAAAATTCTGAAATAACATTCGAATTGATTTTTACTGCATTATATTCTTGTAAACATGCTTGTGTCTTGACTTTAAAGAGCTTCAGTGCATCATTAAAAAGACTCAATATATCGCTACGTTTTGTTTTTACAACTACGCCAGTCCTAATTTGATTTTGGAAGCTGATTGGACATCGCGCACTCAACTCTAGCTTCTGATTCCTCAGCTTGCAGACTACCTCCTCGATGAAGATGATGCTCAAATTCCACTTGCACGCATGAAAGATGCGTCAAACAAGTTTGGCATTTCTGTTTTTCTCCTCTTGTGAGATTGGATTTAGAAATTTTTTCATTTAATTCATTTATGGTCGACTGACACATATCTAGCCAATAATGTACGTCAGCACTACTCATTTGATCTACATTTTGTACTGTATCGCGAAGCACTTGAAAAAGAAGTTCAAATAGATCAAACAAAGCCATCTTTACTGGCTTTTTTCACTAGAATATCACTTGTTATTGTACACAAAAATATCTCTTTGAAAAACTTGCACAAAAGTTGAGACTGAAAAGTTGACTGTACTCGTAAAAGAGAGATTCGTCTCTTTTAAACCTAAAATCGACACAAGGTCAGGTGGAAAATCTCAGTAACTGACCAATGGCAAAGATTTTCTCGGAAGAGGATGAATTTTCTTCCTAACCATCCAATGAGGGCTACACAAATTTTTCTTCACCTAATCCTAAAAGATCATGAGACGGAGAGGAGATCTTTTCAGTCGAAACCAACGAGAGCTACGCATATTTTTTAATTATACAAGCCTAGAAGAGTGTGAGGAGGAGTTTCTTATTACAAAACTAGTAGGCTTGAACCTTACAAAATTACTTCTCGCTTATGTGCTTACAAGCTGGAAAATTGAAAGAGCACGTGACTACGATTTATTATTTAGAAATAACGTATTTCAATGTGGAGAAGAACAAGCCAATATTTGCGACATTTAAGGATTCGAAATAATTGCAGAAGATACTTTTATTTTTAAAGAAAACAGTTTCCTCAATTTGAGGAAAACTGCATTACCAACCGCCTATCTTTTCAAACCTTCAATGACATGGGAAAACTGACAAAAGAGAAAAAATGCATGACTCAATGGTTAGAAAGGAGTCATCATGGAATAGTGTGGAACTCTGGCGATATTCCGTATGATCGATCGTCTCCATCGAATTTTACAAATCTGCACGTAAGGAGTAAAGAAAATATTTATTAAAGGAGTGCAGGAAGCTCATAGGATGAAAACTATATTACCAAACATGTAAGTAAGCAAACTTTTCTTTTTGAAACTTTTTTTTGAAACTTTTTTTGATTTATTATTTTCTTACTTTGTTTGCAGATCTATTACAAATGTCGAAGACTTTGGATATCCACCTCTTAAGGAAGTTTTAAATGCATGCGGAGTAATCCAATGTGTGCCATTCACAATGTCGTATCAATACGAGCTTGGCTGCAAAAATATTAAGAATCTACATATGGTAGCAATGAAATAGATAGTACTTATAAAAATAAAATAAAGAATGTACATGTTCACATTGGAAATGAAGAAAGATTTAAATCAAAGTAATGTTTAATATTTTTTTATTAGTTTAAAAAACAGCTAATATATATATTTTCAAATTGTTCTTTATTTTTTTGGAATTTTAATTTTTTTGTCATCAATAAAATCAACAATTACTTCGTCGTCAATTATTCGCAGAACATTTCATTGTTACTGTTGTTGTTGTTGTTGTTGTTGTTGTTGATGCTACTGCTGTTGCTGCTAATGTTGTTGTTTCTGTTGTTGTTGCTGTTGCTGGGTGCCACTGCTCCTTTTTTTTAAACTTAACAGGCCATGGCTTGTCGGCAGTTTATTCGAAGATTTGGCATCCACTGGAAAAAAGAAACAAATAATTAATATTTATTATCAATATAGACAAATTGTTTATTATGAATTAAAAAAAACTTACCATTCGATTTAGGTTTTTTTCGAATCGGTTTGAGGCTTTTTATCGAGCGGCATGATCCGCAACTCGATGAGGTGATGCTACTACTCGAGTAGGAGCTAGAGCTTGAAGAAGAGCTCAATCGAGATCTCCTTGAAGGGCGGCGGCTGGGCTGAGCACTCCCTTTAGCTTCCACCGCTGGAGATTGACAAAGCTGCGATGGCTCAGCCGTTGGCGATTGACGAGGCTGCGAAGCCACAGCCGCTGCAGGTCATGGAGGCTGCCCAGCACTCTCCAAAGTATCAATTTCTCAAAAATGTCTTGAATCCGATTGAAGGAGTATCAAACCGCTGGCACTTCCGCCCATATGTTTTTTTCTTTTTGTGAAACTGATTGAACTGCAAAAATATCTGTAGGAATTATTTTATATAGATTTATTTGAGAAAACTTATTATAAAAGATTGAATATTTTTAGTAATCAGTATTGAAAGGAAATGATTGTTTCATTTTTCGGGAACATTATTTGATAAAGATAAATTGAGTGATTTTTTTTATAAGCCTCAAGTGAGATTAACGTATTCACAATGAGAGAGATACATCTTCCATAGTCCATACATAAACCAAATAATATACAAAAATAACTTCTAGTTTTGATAAGTAAACATAATATTGATATTTTTAATTTTGTACACTGTTATATTTTAAGTGAAATTAAAATATTTATGCTTATATCTATAAAAATAATAATACTGATAATCATAATAATAATCATAATGAAAATGATCAGCTATATTGATGATTATAAAAAGTAACTCTAACATAAGATGAGCAAATATTAAATTTTAATAACTCTTTAAATGTAAGTATTAAAAAAACTAAACAAACTTTGCGAGTAACTTTTATCATGCTTTTAACACTAATACATTTAAAAATCGCATAATATGGTTGCTTTTAATATAATCTACATTCCGTTTTTACGTCTAATGAATCTAACGATCAATTATTTTGAGGGGTAGTTGACTATATTTGGGGTGGTAATATAAAAAAGGCTGAAACAAGTCAATTGCAATATTCGATAAAGTAAACGAAAATGCTTTATTTTATTTTCTTTAAGATCAATATTGATTTTTATAGAAAAAAATCATTAGATATCTAGTTTGTGACGAGAGCGAGAGCCCTCGTCTAGCCCAGCATGCTTTTCCTCCCGTAGCATGTGTTTACAGGCTATCACAGCGAGAGCGGAACCGCGGGACTGCTGAGCGGAGCGGGGGGAGAGAGAGCGGCGCGAAATGCGTCACGCGACAGGCGCCGGGGAGATACGTTTCGGCTACCGAGAGGGACACTCGTATTCCCTTAATTTTGTGCATTTCTGGAGTCACTGTGACCGACTTGTGCGAATCGCCTTTTCCGTGGAAAATCCTATCAGCGACTTCTCCGACCTTCGAGTCTATGTAAGTACCATCTCTCTCTCTCTCCTGCGAATCTCACCAGGCCTCGTCCGCCCTCTCGCTGACCTTCCCGTTTCCGTGCGTAGACGCTCGTGCCGATACGAGCTTTTTGTATTACTTATTATTTGAATAAACATTTCGTCCACTTATTATGGCGTACACGCTTACAATTTCTTGCTGTTTGCATGCTATTTCCCACGCTTGGCCGTTTTCTTTCCGCGACTATTTCAGCAGCCCAGCCACCTCCGCGGGCATGTCGTTCGCTTCCCGAACTTCGTGCGACCTGACTAGCCCGGTTCCCGACGACTCGCTATACGGCGAGCAAACAAGACGCGCGCTCGCGACTTGATTATATTGGAGTAGCAGTTCTCCGGCCGCATAGCACGCAGCTAACGTCCGCGCGACCGCAACGACACCACCAGCGAGCCACCCCGTTATAAGTTTAAGTATATTTATAGTATGGGTTGCAACCCCTTTGGTCATAAACATGTCTAATAAATTAAGTTTATTATGACTACTATTTTACATTCGGTTTCACCAAAAAATATTAATTAGAAGCCGAGCTGAGATAAAAAAAAGATTTTTGGACTAATATTTAGGAGTATGAGGTCGAGTTGAGGAACCTTCCTTATCAGTCATACACGTTGAGGCGCGTTGACTCCGCTTCATATACGTTCGCCCAGT
Source organism: Muscidifurax raptorellus (assembly GCA_020010945.3). Taxonomy (NCBI): domain Eukaryota; kingdom Metazoa; phylum Arthropoda; class Insecta; order Hymenoptera; family Pteromalidae; genus Muscidifurax; species Muscidifurax raptorellus. The sequence goes on along the minus strand of JAHUUD020000019.1, from coordinate 22,650 downwards.
AAAGCCCTTTGATAGAGCACGTTTACCAATCTGCCGAAAGTATCATAAGGACCGCTCAATGCAATCTCCGGCGAAAGCATTGCATTGTGCAAGCGCAGTTGACGACCTTAGATTTAAATTCACTTATTGCCATGTATAAAGTATATACGTGTAGAGTTAAAGATTTGTAAATAGCCACAACTAAGTGTAGTAATTAAATATATAAAGCTTAAAGTATTATTAGAGAGATAAAGACCTAGTTAACAAAAATACTTCTGTACAGAAAATCTACGTATCAAAACTTTGTAAAACTGAAATGTAATGTCTTGGTAAACCAGTAACCTAAAAATACAATTACAGTTCAAGAACAATTAAATTTACATATTAAAATAAATTAAATATATCCGCCACTCTCCTATCCCGATTCTCACTATAAACTGATCCGAAACTACTAAACGGAAGTGCTTATAATATCAAAAGGTAAGACGTGATATCTAAATTTCTCTGCCCTTTCCATCAAAATACACAGACAAAGATAAAATATAAAATAAGGCTATAGAGCCGAGGCTAGCTTCACTAATAATAAAAAAAGTAATTATTTGTTGAACTCGCGCAGCCCGTCAAAATAACTACGGTCTTTATAGTATAATCAGTAAGGTCAATGAACTTCCTTATGTTATTATGTAGAATAGTGCATGCGTGACAATCTGTTGCCATATGCTCCGTATTATATTGTATTTTATACTTATTATTGCTGAAGATACAATTAGGATCATTTAATTTATTACCACTACAATCTGTAGTCTTATTATCACCTGCACATTTTAAGTATCTCCGATTATTTGTGCACTTAAAACCATTATATCCTTGACAATTAAAACGTGGTTTAACACTACATTAATCATACACTCTACAGTTTTGATAACCCACAAGAAACCTATTTTTATTATCTCGTACATATCAGCTACATATAACTGACTGTAGATGAGTTTTAGAGTTATCATATGAGTGCAATACTATACACTTCTTATTAAATTTACTAAAATTCCTTGCATTTATGTCCTCTTTAATTTTTTTGTTGTCTTGGGTCTCAAAATTATTTATTCTAACTAATTTTACCTTTGGATTCTCTATTTTTTCTTTTATAACATCACAACTTTCATCAAGCTTTTTTTTTAATACATTATATGCTTTGCTTGCAGTTTCTTCTATTAGTTCTTCTAGTCAATCTACTATTAGTTACTTTTCTTCATTAGTTTTTTTGCTTGTATACTTTTTAACCTAAACTCTACTTATCTTTAATGATATAGTGTGCAATCACATCGTTTATCTTATCAGTAGAATATTCCTCTGTTTTTTCTTTTAGTTCTTTATTTGATTCTTTTGAAAGGGTCTTTTCACTTTCAAAATTATGGTTTATTTGTATACTATTGTAATTATCATTATCACTGTCGACTCCAGAAATACTTAATTTATCGCTTGTTCCCCGCTTATGTGCTAATTTAATCTGAGCAATGATTATTTTCACTTTATTACTCAGCACATTCGTATTCACTTTCGAGGTTAGGTCTACTTGGTTGTATCCCGGACATAATCCTAGAACTCCACTAATTTTTACTGCCCCATCTAGTTTAGCAAAATCACTAGTATGAAAAGCCTCTTCACATATTATACAAATAACCGTGTTTACTTCGACTTTTGGATGACATTTATAAAAACTTCATCTTGGAAACTGACTAGTTGTAGGTGGTTTAATTAATTTGCAAAATCCAGTAATAAAAACTTGATAGAGTAAATAACATATAATGTAGCAAATATGTAAATAAATTTATTTATTAAAATAATCACAGTATGTTGTTTATTTACACAAATAATTACTTTCATAAAAAACTAATTTTTATGTCAATATAATTTTATTCTTCAACAGATTTCAATAACACTGGAAAAATAAAAAAAAAGGTGATTTTAAAATTTCATGCCTTTGGTGAGCACTGCATTTAGAACATATTGCATTTCTATAACAGTAATTGTATTATTTTTCTCGAATGCTGGGCCTGGTACGCAGAATATACCTTTTCTGAGCAGCCAGCATTTGTAAAACCATTTAAGCCTTGAATTTTTTATTTATCTCGTTATCATCTAAAATATACTGCTTAATGTTTTCTTTACTGGAAGGCCATTTAACTTCTACTATAAAGTCATCATCAATCCCATCTAGTGATGCTCCAAGCATAGGATATGAAGGCATATATAAATAATAATTAACATGTATTGATCTTAAGAGATAAACATTGTATATTTCATTAGATATTATTTCATCTTCCAGCTATCTGCTTTGAATCAATATTCCCATGTCGATTGTCAAATTTTTTTGCTGCTCCAATAATTGTATTTACCAAACTTCTTTGTGTTGTATTACAACGAGCTGCATCATAAACTTTTGACGCCTGATCATCCTACCATATTTCTAAGTACCACAATAAGCTGTTATTTTGCCCCTTTGTGTTTCACAAGTCAACATTCTGCTTGTTTACATAGTTCATCAGTCATGTAATTTTCAGCATACTGAATAAATTCGTCCACTGCACTCTCACCATCTTCACAAAATTTATGAAACAGTTGATGCATCAAAAATAAATATATTTTGCGATTGTTGAATTAAAATTAAACGCTTTTGTCAAATTTCAAAATTGGTAATAAAAATTACCAATTTTGAAATTTGACAATAGTGGCAGCTGTATTATTGCAAAACACTTACGTAAAACCGAAAATTTCCAAAGGTACGAAAACATAAAAAAACACTATCAATATTTTAGAAAAGAGCGTTGTTCATCATAGCGGCTTCATTTTTGCAATGTGTGCCTTTGCATAATTTATTTTTATGCAAAAATGACAGTTTCAACCCTGTAAAACGCAATCATTACTCTTTTCTCAAAAAATTATAAGGCGTAGAGAAAAATTGTAAGTTTCGTGGTGGATTAAAAAATTTGGCCACCAAACTGACAATTTTTCTCCACGTCATATAATTTTATTATTATAAATATTTGATTAATTTTTTTTTAACATATTCTCAAATACTCAGTGCACGTCGGGAAACTTTGTTTTTATATTTTTAAGGGTCGTGAACTGTATTCACAGTTTATGCAAATAAGCAAAAGTGTAGACTAGAGAGCGCTTTTGGGGTATAGAGCACTCATAAGTAGCTACATTAAACACAACTGTTTTTTTCTCAGTACAGGTATCAGAAAATCGGCGATAGAACTCCGCTCTGTGGACATACTTCATCTCTATTGTCATGCGGATCGACATGTCACTATACCACCTGACGACGGCTGTTAGAATTGCTTACTCTACCATACCTGCCGCAATGATTAAAAGCGCCTTACGAAATGCATGCCCCATTCTCTAGGGTAGTAGCCTAACATCGAAGAGCTATCTCCGCCCCTTTGGCATCAGCCTTCCCCACCATCTCCCACCCAACATGGACTTTCCCGGTCACCAGCCGACACTATTATGTTCGGCGGATTTTTTCGTCGCCTGCTAACGTAGTTAGGTTAGGCTGGTTAGTTCAAGCAGAAATCAGCTCTCCTTGAGCTTCCTAGGTAGATAACTAAACTCGATTCGCAAATGTGTATACGGCAGTATTCAGGATTATCCAGTGCGTGGCTAGTGTTTCTGTGTTTAGGTTGTGTGTTTTCTACCGGGTACTACCACCTTCGCCTCGTTCAGATACTGTTCTTAGCCTCCACATAGGCCACAGCGCACAGTCTTGGATATCTTCCCCTCAAAAATGCGAGGATCTAATCTAAGTCTCGCCTCCAAGTCCGAGGCGCTTATCTATGTGGGAGAGCGCATTATTAGTGGGTGTCCTTCATCTAATTGATTGCCCCTGTTAGTGGGGTCCCCACACATTGAAGACTCCTTTTTATGGGGATCCTAACACCCATGCTCTTCCCCCCAGTGCAAATTGGATAAGGCACCAGAGCCCGCATGGACCAGTCCCTCCACTAATAATGGTGGGTCCGCAACAAGATAATAGGACATTGAAGAAGTGCTCTAACAATGGTACATTAAAATACTTCTTTTTGCTTCCTCCCAGAGGAAGCTTTGTAATAGTAAAATTTTCAGTTTTGCTAAAACTTGATAGAAACATGTTTTTAGATGTTAGAAGTTCGAATTACTTGTTTTTAAGAAATGTCCGTATGGATGTGTGTGTGTATGTATGTATACCGTCATATTTCTGAAACTACTCAGGCAATATCAATCAAATTTGACATGCATATCTATTTTTGGATTCTGAATACGTAAAAAACATTTATTTTTTAATTTTTTCAATTACTTTTTTTTATTGCCATTATTTGATTTTTAAAAACCATTATTTTCCTTTTTTTAATCATTCCATTGTTACAAACAATTCAGCTAAAATGCATTTAAAAGATAATAAATTGACCTATTTTTTCCCGTTTGGTCCTCGGGATTGACCGCTCCGTTCTGCAAATAAAATAAAATAGATGATTTTTTAAAAAAAAATTCATATCTCTGAAACTAAACATCATGAAATAACCTCATGAAAAAAATATGTTGATGGGTTACGTGTAAACTATATTCCATTAAAATTTCAAGGAATTAGACTACTTATTTTTTTAGTAATAAATCGAAAACTGATAAAAATGACTTTTTTTGAGTCTCGATTACGGGCGTATAAAGGCCTTATTGCACCTGAAATTTTGGGAAAAGATAGATCTTTTGCTTACTTCGACTAAGTACTTTTCGCAGCTTATGAAAACGATCAGTTCAAAAGATATTAAAATACAAATTCTTTGTCTCTCACCCTGTATACCTTGTATAACTGAAAATTATTATTTTTGTTAAACTTTATAACTCGCTAACGAAAACTAAGAATATTATGACAAAATTCATGGTTATGAGGTCTATTTGTGATATAAATTCTAATTTATTTTATTAAGAAGATCCGGAGAAAAAGAATTGCATTATTAAATTAATATACTTGAACGATACATACAAACAAGGAACAATAGATTTGTTTAAAGGAAGCTACGTGCCAATGAATTGGCAGCGGTTTTTATTTGTTATAGTGTTCTAGGTGTGCAGTAGATAGTGCTATTAGATATTGATGAATAACTAATAATTAATAATAAATACATCTCAAAGTTTGAAATCGACTGCTTAAATAATCAGTATTTATAGTAAACTATCCGAGGATTTTGTTTGGAGTTATTCTGCGCTAAATGCGTTAAATTTAGAACATCTTAACAAAAATTATATATTTTCACTTCAATTAAATGAAACCTATCTTTCAGAAAGTATTTTGCAATATCGGCTCAAACAAACACTAATTCAGATATTCAGAAGAAATTATTCAATTTGCAACGAATGCATTTAAATGAATTACATATATTTTCTATGTGCTTGGGTTCTAATAGCACAAATAACCTTGTACGTTGCAGTAATAATCATGTATATAAATACGCTGGCCTTCTACGGGTAAGTAAAAACTGCTTTCATTTCATTAACATGTAATCTCCTTCAAACGTACTTATGTAGGTAATATTTTGATCATATCTCTCACAGTCTTTCCATAAATATTGTATATAATTCATAATACACAAGAATAGTCTTATTTATATTGTATTTATATTTCTATACTGCTATAATTACTAACATCCTTTACATCTACCTGTTTTGGATTTTATATAAAGAACTATCCATAATGAAACCATAATTCCTCATATTTTTTAATTTTCCTATCTTCCTCCCTCATACATCCATTTCATTCGATATTCACCTCCCATCGCGCCAAAGATTTTTTTTTAATTTTTGCTTTGAAGCATATATGTCTTTAGGCCATGAGAATTACGACGAAATCTTTCAAATATGGCTACAACGTGACGTAACTTTGATAACTATAGGAATCGCTCAAGAATGGTATAACTATTGAAAATATCGAGGTGCGCCAGCTTGAAAAGGTGTACTATTTGCATGAACAAGGAAATAGTAAAAAAAATGCGAAAATCGCATTTTTTTTCTTGTGCTGAAAAACGGGGGGATTTCAATTTTCATACTTACATTTACCTATTTTAAAAAATAAACAATCGGTGGTCGAATTTCGTAGTGAAGCATTTTTAAATATTGCCAAAAATTAGTGTTAATCATAATATTCTTATTGGACATATATTATTCATTGTAATAATACTATAAATTAATTTAATTGTTATTTAATGGATATAGTACAATGAATAACAGGAGATAAGGTATAGGTAATCGTAAAATATTGACAATTTCATTAAATTTACATAATTTACAACATGTATTCATAAAACAAGTTTTTTTATTATATTAATTGGAATACTTTGTTTTTTTACACGGAGTAACATCGTCACTGTCTTCGTGGTCCGAAATGCATTCGTTAGCTGCTAATATGTCTGTATTGTTATGTCCTAAACTTATGAGAGATGTCACCGGACAGAAACTCTACGGGTTGATTTGCTTTATAAGCACGGATGACGACAAAGCTTTAAAACGTTACTTAGCGCCATCGGTACCTGACTACCTTCACGATCAAAGAAAGAACAGCCTCCAGTAGCCGCCGGAAAGTATTTTAAAACCGCCATTGATATTTATGCATTTTTAGTCTAAATCCAGCACTGAGATTTATAATACAAATTAATCTTCCCTTAATAGTCAGTTGAATAGGGCATCTCTCCTATCGTTACGATTGTATCTTGGACTAATATTATGTTAGACTTTTGGAAGATGCGAATGAGTTTTCATGCAACCAATTGTGAAAAGAGAAGAAAGAAATAGAATATTTAGTGAGGTGCACGGCCTATGCGTGTATATTACTTATCTTGTGTTTTGTTCTGCTTCTGACCTGCTCTCCAAAGTGGATGGTTCGGATCGAAAATTTTATAAGATTTATTCACTTTTCCACAAATTTAATATAACACTCGCTCGCAACTAATTAGTGAATTGAAAATAATCTTTTGCTAATACGTAGAACGACGAACGACAACGTCAGTGTACTAGCTCCAAAAATATCAAAATATTCTAAGTGTAATCGTCGAAAAGATCCTAAGTGTTGGAACCGTCGAAAATATTCTAAGTTCTAAGATGTTATACCGGAACGAGCTCGGACAGAGCTTTCTCGTGGCGACGATTTTTTGTAGCGAACAGAGAACTGAGAACTAAGAAATGAGAACGTGGTGACCTATTGCTGGGCTCTTTTATACCTCGTAGGAGAGGTGATCTCCGAATTTTGTCTCCTCGGCGGGGTGGGTGTTTGGTCAATTAGAAGGCCTAGATGCAGCTTCTCTCCTTATTTATAGATTTTTATGCGTGTGACTTTGCATGGAGAGCGAATCAGAAAACCAGAGTAAAAATCCTCTCGTCTAGTACATCGAGTCCCCTTCTGCTCTTCTCCTGTCAACACGCCTCTGATTTACTTTTTCTTATCTGTAGGCTCATAAAAGCTTCCTCTATACATTTTAGCCGACTCATACGGTGTCCTCTTTGGCGGCTCTTTGAGCTTCCAGCGCGCACGACTTATGTGTCACTTGCCGATAGCGTTGCTCTCTCCGCAGCTTTTTTTTCATTGCTCGTGCATCACTTCCAAGTATGCGCGGTCCATAATATACAGTAGGCTTTTTTTTTTGTAGCGGCTCGATTTTGTCTCCTTATTCTCTTGTCGCATAGTCGTAATGTGTGCGTGCATATCGGTGTGCTCCGCTTGGTCTCTTGCCGACTTGACGTAGAGTGTGCGTGAATATCGGTGTGCCTCGCTTCGCTTTGAGCCTCCGCTGCAGCACCGCAATGTGTGCGTGCGTATCGGTGGGCTGTTCTTGGTGTCTTGCTGTAGCACCGCAATGTGTTCGTGCGTATCGGTGAACTTCGCTTGCTCTTGTGCCTCTAACTCTTCTTCGCTATTATATTTTTGTTCTTTTTTATCATTGTTGTTTTATCTGAATCTACTATTATTACTGATTTCCTAACTGATTTTACTTGTCAATATTCGAGTTTAATTATATTTTTATGTTTTACTTTGCCTTACGTTGTCGTTCCTTGTTCTTATCTATTTAATTAATTATTGAATTTGTCGATTACTATTGGTTTTGTATTTAACGTCTATTTAATAACAATGTGATAGTGTCTCAATGCCAAGTATATTGTTATACTTTGTACTATCAAAAGCGTATCTTAATATACACTGCATTCTAGCGGGAAGAATATCGATTGACATGCTTATAATAACTTACCTTACTTATTTTGAATATATTAAAATGCGGAAGAAAGTGAACATTTCACAGTATTTACATCGAATTCTACATTATTGTCTCCATCAATATCAAGTTCGCTATTATCTTCTATATCTATATTACTGTCTAATACATTTTCTTTTCACTTGCATATGAATTGGCGCCTTATTCACTTTCTATGACAACGACCCATCGTCAAATAATTCTTATCATGTAATCGTTGGAGGATTTTTATTGCATAAGGTTATGTGGCCACAAAAAGAAACTTTTGAAGTCATTCTTGATCGTTATGTAAGTTATGTAAATAAATATTACGCTGTCAATAGCTTTATCATATTTGATGGTTACCCTGAAAATTTAAAAAGTAGCACTTGCGGCGGAGTGGCCGTCAGCGTCGAAGGAAAAGATCTCCCTCTCATACTCTCTACCACCCGAATCGTCGGTAATTAATTAATAACAAACTAAAGTCTGCTGTGGCTTGTAGAAAGAGCGAGAGCGAGGAAGAGACAGGATTTATTCGGTACCGACGCACCAGCACGCCCAAGAGGTCAACAGACACCAGCACAGTACGAACATTCGCCTCGGCGAGAAGCGGGAGAGGGCCGCGAAGAGAGGGGAGCCGTGCTGAAGTCGACACGGCCGAACAGCGGTGATCGCGCTAAAATATTGTATGAGAGCGAGAGAGATTGAATGAGAACCGCTGCGATTGTAAAGTTGTGTGAGTAGAATATAATAGCTGCCGAGTGGAGGCGCATGTAATCGTCGGGTGCGACGAAGCCTTAAGCCACCTCTACAGTGAGACAGGAGATTTTCTTTTTTTGCCGTGAACGTGCGGTGACGAGAATCGCAGCCTCGGCCACGCAGCAAAAACTGGGGTTCACAAATGTGACCTTGTGGTTTACCTTGGCAATTTAGTATTTCTGATTGGATTTTGAGCAGTTTTTAAAAATTATTGGAGGATATTAAACGTTTTACAGCCATCCAACAGGAGTAGTAAAGCTAACAAGATTTAAAAAAAAAGAAAAAAATGTAGTATTTATCAGTAAACATTAAAATCGTAACAAATCGCAGTCGAGAAAATCTTTCTACATGCTACGTGATATGTAGGCACAACATCGGTCGTGAGTAGGGTTTTTCATTAATTTTCGAGGAATTCGCTAGTGGACAGTAAGCTGTGGAGGCAAGTTTGACTTAAAATTCATTAAAATCAGTGCCACGTGATTTGAGTTTTAGCCGAATAGTCCGCCTTCGCGCATTTCTGCCAATCGAATTCGAGGAAAATTTTTGGTAGCCAGATCGAGTGCAGATAATAATCGCGGAAAGTTATTCTCAGGTGTTGCTACTGCCAATTTAAATCGAGATTTTTAAGCAATTGAATATTATCATAAAGCGAAAATTTTTGTGAATAGCAGACATTTTTCAAAGAGTGTAGAAGTAGGAAAAATTTATCAAATTTCCAGTTATTTAGAGAGTCTTTGTTGTTTTCGTGAAATAAAGTAAAGAGAATTTTGGTATTTACACGTACTCACACATGCAAGGTTGATAAGTAAAATATTCTTGGAAATTTAATCGCAGCCAAGGTTATAGCGCCAGAACATTTACAGAGTGTTTACAAATAATAATATTTATTGGTAACATTTTTACATATAACATCAATTTATATTGATACTCTATACATATATACATATATATATATATATATATATATATATATATATATATATATATATATATATATATATATATATATATATATATATATATATATATATACATTGATTTATTTGTTATATGTGTGTTGCATGTGTAAATACTAACAAAAATGGTTTAGCCGAATCAGGAATTTGCAGGTTTTTAACTTGTTGGTAGTTAACGTTTATTGAAGGAGAATTCGGATCTATGGGATAAATTATTTACAAGACGGTTAACAGCTGTACGTCTTATAGGGAAAATTTACAAAATAAATTTACCCGTTTGTAATTATTATTTACTGCAAGTTTAATAACAGTTTTAAAAAGAAAATAAACATTGTTGATGCCAGGTAGTAAATTCTATAAAATCATTATTATTTATCCACGTTCGTAATCCGAATACTGCCACAGGAATAGTAGGGGTGGGCTCAAAACCCTTATTATTGATATTCCATGAAATCTCTGAATAGTTAAAACTACTCAGCCAATTTTTTGCCTTATTTAGGAGTTGTAGCCAGGAAATTGTTCCCTATAAATCTTTACCGTGACATCAAAGCGAAACATAGCGGCGCAGTTTGTTAATAGATTGGATCGTAAGGGAATTATATCTTTTTTTTGGTGATTTGGAACCCTAGGGAGGCCTACCCATTATTTAATCTATTATAAAACCTTTTGCATAACACTTTTTCGCAACAACTGCCAGGTCGACTATAAATCAGAAATATTCAATTAGAAGCCTAATTTCGGAGAGGTTAGGGAAGAGTGAAGCTATAGAAAAGTTATTAATTGAAAAAGGGAGTTGATATCGTCGAGCTGCCACGTAAAATAATTCTGGTAGTTTCAAGAAGCGAAATGGAGTCACACCATAAGATTATGAGTGACTTGAAGTCGGATAGAGATATCTGAAATTTAAATCATAACATCCGCAAGCTCGATACAATAGAGCTTAAAGAATAACTACAAGAACTAAACGTCAGCGTTGAGGGTAAAAAGGAACTATTTCAAGACAGATTGATACGAGTTTTGTTGCTACAAAAAGGTTACAGCGAGAAAGTTTCGTGGTACAATTGGGATAACGGAGGGGAAATTCCTCAGCAATTTCAAGAGGCACTTTTGACAAAACGCAAGTTAAGTAAAAATAAATCTAAAACGAAGGAGACCACAGAGGAGAGAAAAGCACAATAGCGAGCATATGGCAGTATCAGAAGCGAGGCGAACATCGCAGTCAGAAGCCGAAACAAAGACTACGAATTTAGAAGAAATCATGAATGCCTCTATATACCAAATTCGTGCGCTGACGGAGGTACAGGAAGGAAAAGAAGCAACCAGTTCAGTACTGCAATTAGCAACGACAAACCAAATAAAGAAATTGGTATCTTCACATGTGCTAGAGGCTTTAAGAAGCTCTGTTCCTTTAACCCTTAATTCAGCAGTAGCCAGTACAACGCCATATTTACTGATAAGTCGATCAGCAAAGATGCAATCCTCGAATTTACTTCCGATAGATCAATTATTTAGCCCAACAATAGGTTCAACAACGAGAACACCAAACTTCGCAGGCATATCGCCATATTTAGAAACAGACATGAACTCATCGAAGACGGCAACGGGTACTAAGAAAAAGCAGCCAAACCCACAAAGGGAGTTACCAGTTAATTGAAACATGGTGGATTACAACACTGATTCAGAACTCCAGACACCCAGTAATGTGTACAAAAAGCCAATGCCAAGCACTCGATTAAACTCGAAGTTTCGGGATACAATGGGTAAAGATGCAAAGATTATCGTGACACGGGAGTCCCAATACCAAAGAATTTACAGGAAAAGAACATTGTCAATAAAAATTTACCAAAGAGTACAATGACGAGGAAATTAAAGGATGACAGTAGTAGCGAGCACTCTACAGAGTGCAGTACTGATTCTAGCAGTGATGAGAGTTGTAGAAAGAAAGAAACTATCTCAAAGTCTTCGCACACTCGTATGTCGCCCAGAAAATCCACGAGTAACCAACGTAAATATTCAAAATCATCGATTCACTGAAAGACTTATGGAAGGATAAGTTTTGCAGTATAAGTAAGCAACAATCGTCGTAGTCGGAAACATAGTAGAAGTTCAAGCAGCGATTGCAATAGAAGCCCCAGTAGTAGCTGCCTGAATAGTTCTGACAGTAGGAGTAGCTCTTCCTCCAGTGAAAGCAGCGAATTAGATCATAGGCATAAGCATGCGAAGAAAAAGTCATCTCGACGAAACCGTCAAGATAGTCGCCTATCTTGACAACTGAATCAAATGCAAATCATACAAGGATGGAACAGAAAATTTGACACAGATGATAGAATGCAAAGAAAGCCTAGGCCTTAATAGCCATGATATGTTAGTGATTCCTTATACGTTATCAAAGCGAGCAAGCTTGTGGTTCAGAACAGAAAAAGAAGGTCTAACATCCTGGAAGAAATTCAAAAAGGCGTTTAAACAGCAATTCGTCAATCCAATAAATCACAATGACGTAATGGATGAATTATTACGACGTACGCAACGTAAAGGCGAGAAAATTACTGCATATATAATTAATTTTCGGCACATTGTAGACCATTTGAAAAGACCAATGAAATTGGAAGAACAATTAAGACTCCTCACCGAGCGTTTGAGGCCAGAGTACAGAAGAATTATTCGTAGGAAATAGATTGAGAGTCACGCGGATGTAAAAAGGTACTGCCGGATTTTAGAAGAGGAAATGGACCAAGACGCTAGGTATACTCTACCACCACCTGTGGAGAAAGCCAGAATCCCAGCAGCAGCGTGGACACCAGCTCCGAAAGCAAGAATAGCAGCAACGGAAGAAGTAAAAGATGTAGCCGCAGTTTCAGTGACAGACCATGGGCAAACTAAAAATAAAAGAAACAACAAAAAGTCGGCACATAAACAATCAAGGACGCCGTTAAGTTCAAGCCACAATTCAAAAGTCGATGGTAGAAGCCAGCCAATCTTGTGGATGCAATCAGATCAACAATGGTTCCAGAGGTTGACAGTCTAACATTCGAATTAAAGCCAGCGTCGAAGCCATGTAGGACTGAGATTCACATACCGCCGCCACTATGACCGATAATCGAGATTCTTTGCAGGTCTTCTTGGAAGGAGTAGCATATCGAGCTCTTTCCGACCCGGGAGCGGTAATCACCCTGGTCGGACCGACTTTAGCGGAGAGATTCAAGAATAGACTCTTAAGCGCTCGAGCATCCATTCAAACGGTCACAGGAGGATTGTCGCCGGTATCAGGTTTCCTAATCTTGGGTTTCTAGATGGAATTTACTCGACTATTAAAGCGCGAGCAGTCAAAGAAGTAGCCCATGACATTGAACTGGGAAAAGATTTTTGTGAAGCTTTCAAAATCGACACTGATCACCGTGGTTGGTGGAGAGCAAACGGGGGTGACTGGCACAACTTTAATTGCCAGAATCCCTCGCAGAGCGACAAAGTCTTCGCCGAATGCGCTGAATTTCGGAACTAGACGATGATGACAGGAGGGAAATAGAGGAGTTAGTAGCTGATGTACTGGGATTTACGGATTTGACGGAACATCATATTTAGCTGACTCAAGAGAAGCCAGTGAGGCAAAAGTACCAACGCAGGTTATCAAGGAAAATTGCAGCCATTGGGAGCAGCAGAGTTGCAGAGATTGGGAATCATTGAGAGATCGGTCAGTGATTTTGTTAGTCAACCAGTTTTAGTGCCAAAACCAGATGGGACACGAGAAACGTCATGTGTTGATTTTTCCATGGATAGATTAAGGAGTGCCCGTTATCTTAGAAAGGTCGCTTTGCGCCAAGCCTACTATCAGGTCAAGATGGAGGACAGTAGTAAGAAGTATACGGCATTAGCAGTACCTGGGTATGGGGTATGGCAGTTTACAAAGATGCCTTTTGGTCTCATTAATGCTCCAATGACTCTACAGCGCCTGGTTGATGCCTTATTTGGACCTGAACACGCTCCTCATGTGTTTGGTTACCTAGACGTCATTGTAATCGCCACTGACTCTTTCAAAGAACATAAGTATTGGATTGAATATGTGCTCAAAAAACTCGTTGGGACCGGATTAACTATCAACCCAAAGAAATGCCAGTTTTGCGTAAGTGAGATCAAGTATTTTGGCTTCTGATTGGACAAAGACGGGTTACGCACAGATCCAGCAAAGGTAGCGCCAATTCTAGAATACCCAAAACTTCGCAATGTCAGTGAATTACGCCGGTTTTTAGGCATGGTTGGTTGGTACGCCAGATTTATAGAAAATGGCTCAGAAATAAAAATACCATTGGTCAAGTTGTTGCGGAAAGTTGTATAGGTTCAAACGGGATCCACTATTGGACCCCGTCACCTACGGTGCTGGCGGCTGGAAGTTGGTGCTGCCGGAAAAGCAACGTGAGAACGTGACGATTGCTGCCCACAGTGAAATCACAGCGGGACATCTCGGAATCGAGAAAACTTACGACAGGATAGCACGAGAATATTTTTGGCCAGGAATGTATCACGATGTGCATACCTTTGTCAATGCGTGTGCACTGTGCCAGCAGTACAAAGTCTCTCAACTAGGTCCACAAGGGCTCATGGGGAAGAGGATAGTGCCCGTGGTCAGTAATTGCCGCGGATATGATGGAGTTTCCCAGAAGCAAAAGCCAAAACAAGTATCTATTGGTGTTTCAAGACTTATTCACTCGATGGGTCGGAGTTAAGCCTTTACGAAAAGTTGATGGAAAATCTGTAGCAAAGGCTTTTAAAGAGTTGGTACTGCTTCGATGGGAAAAGCCGGAATATTTGTTAACAGATAATGGTACGGAGTTCATAAACAAGCACCTATCGGGAATCTTGAAAGAGTATAGAGTTACTTATGTAACGACACCCCCATATCATCCCCAAGCGAATCCCGTAGAACGAAGCAACCGCACTTTGAAGACTATGATTGCCATGTTCGCCGAAGATCATAAAGATTGGGATAATATTCATGAACTTCGTCATGCCATCAGCACGGCCGTTCAGTCTACTTTTAAGACTTCGCCGGCACTTTTAAACTACGGTAGGCACCCCAGTCCAGTAAAAAGCCTGCGACGAGAACAGGAAGGTTGTAGCCCCAAAATGCCGGGAGATCTGCGGATGTGGGAGGATAGGGTGAAACGACTGGATGCGTTCAGGGAGCTGGTAGCCAAGTTTATCGATCAAGCTAGGGAAAAACAAGGGAAAACTTACAATAAGGGGCGTGGAGTAGCTAATTTCGTGGTTGGAGATCTCGTCTTGCGTAGAGTGCACCATTTATCAAAAGCGGCAGATGGTTTTTCAGCCAAATTAGCTCCCAAATTCGAAGGTCCATTTACAATTGTGAAACAGAAATCTCCTATGGTCTATATTTTGGGTATAGGAGAAGGTAGTAACAGGAAAGTGGCGAAAGTGCATATGACCTAAAACGGTACGTATCTCCATGTGACTCCCGAACTAACAGATCCTCGCCTAATCCTATCTATAGACTAATAATATATATAGACGAAGCTATGTTAGAGGCCTCGATCAAAGGTGATGGTAAAGTAGTTAAAACCCTGGGTAGTTTCCCTGTGCTGTCCATTGATTGCATCATGCCCAGGTACTAAAAACGTAAACAATTTACAGATTCTACGTCGATCAGAGGCCGAAAGCAGTGTGTCAGTCGAGAACAGGGAGAGAGATTCGGCCAACATGGCAGAGGACGAAGCCATGGTTTTACGCCGAGAGCTATTAGCTCGAGCCGCCATTCGGCGTATGGAGAGGGAGAGATCTCGTCAGGAGCCCTAGGCCATGGAGGGCATTGAGGAGTCGGAGCCAGCGCCGTCGGAGGATGAGACGATGCTATCAGATGCCGGGGCAAGTGAGGTCCCTAGCATTCCACCCGAAGAAGAGGCTCATCTGCTGGCAGGGCCACCGGATGTCTTGCTGCCAAGGGTAACCACCAGTCTCGTTGAGCCTGCTCCGAGACTGGGGATCCAGAATTTTATGCCGGGAAACCCTCAGCCGTGGTTTTTACCAACCAGATTTGAGCAACGCTCTCCTGCTACCCCCTCACGTGCGCAGCCAACAGCGTTGAGAACAAAATTAACGGGGTTAAGGTTCGGCAACCTCAAGCCGATCCCTACTGATGTCGACCTCGACCCTCCACCGTACGTCTGTTTCAATTGTTGGCATAGGGGTCATAACATGTACGAGTTCAAGGGAGATAAGGAAAGATTCTGCCACAATTGCGGTCGGTGGGGGGCCGACCTCTCCAACTGCCCGAGATGTGGTGAACGGCATCGCGAATTTTTAGCGGCGAACCGAGCGTCAGACTCTGGCGCCAGGGGCCGCGACCGCTCCTCACCACCAGAGTCACATCGTCAGGAGGAACGATCACGCCAGGGGAGTCGTCCACGTCGCCAGTCCTCGCAATCAACGAGACAACATGAGCCAGAGCACCACCGAAACACCAGCGGTGCCCGTCGTCAGTCCTCGCCATCAGCGCCTCGCCAACCACGGGACCGAACAGCGCAAGGAGGAGCCGAGAGAGTAACCAGGAGGTGTAAGGGCTCTGCCGTTCGCTGGGCTGAACCCGTCGAACAACGTTCCCCGTCGGAATCGTCCCCTGAGAGAGGGTCACGGGCAACGGGTCGGTCAAGAGACCACTCGATGGACCAGTTATCTCCTAAACGGAAGAGAGTCCCCTCACGATCGGCGGTTGTCCAGCCTAATGGATCATCGGCCGAAAGCTCAGACGAAGGGGAAGAGGAAACGGGAGCGTAGGGGGTGGCCGACGTAATGATGATTATGGATGAGGTACGAGACCTAGCGCCAGACTTGAGGGAAGCGATCCTGCGGCGGGCATTCGTCAACCCTACGAGAGCATCTCACAGCCGTACCCGCGAGGATTGAGGGGAGAATCGTCCCCAGAAAATAAGAAAAAAAAGAAGAAAAAAAAATATTGTAGCCGGAAATTGGGGTCAACATGGTAGCCTAAAAGTAAGTAATCCTATCTTGGTAAATTACATTAACACGTATCAGCTGCTTACACATTTACTATTTGCTACTTAATTGACTATTTTCCTGCAGGGATGCACGACGGTGGTGTGGGAGTTGTGTGTGTGTGTGTGTGTGTGTGTGAGAGAGAGAGAGAGAGAGAGAGAGAGACCGGTCGGCGAGTTTTGTGAGAAAGCCCTGACATAATTGTGGTATGTCCGGTCTTGGGAGGGGCAATGCGACGGGATGGCCGTCAGCGCCGAAGGAAAAGATCTCCCTCTCACACTCTCTACTACCCGAATCGTCGGTAATTAATTAATAAGCTTTTAATTAATTAATTCGAGCGAGAGCGAGGAAGAGACGGGATTTATTCGGTACCGACGCACCAGCACGCGGAGGTCAACAGACACACACACACAGCCGTAGTAGCAGCTAACAGTCGCACACACATATGCCGTAGCAACCAGCACAGCACGAACATTCGCCTCGGCGAGAAGCGGGAGAGGGCCGCGAAGAGAGGGGAGCCGTGCTGAAGTCGACACGGCCAAACAGCGGTGATCGCGCTAAAATATTGTATGAGAGCGAGAGAGATTGAATGAGAACCGCTGCGATTGTAAGGTTGTGTGAGTGGAATATAATAGCTGCTGAGTGGAGGCGCATGTAATCGTCGGGTGCAACGAAGCCTCAAGCCACCTCTACAGTGAGCCGTACTGTAAGATTTACGATTGTTGGTTGCGCCGATAAACTGAATATAGATTTAAGAGTAAAATAGAATGATGATTATATTATAATACTGTTTGGTATGCGAATGAGAGAGAGTTCTATTTTTGAATTTTGCGCCGAAATACAAATTGTAGCCGCGCATGCGTCAACCGTTTTGATAAGTGTGATTGGTCGAATCGCGTGGCGAGTTACTGTACTAATTAGAGCCGTGAGATAGAGAGAGACGAAGCCAACGAACAAGACCTCGCGGTAGATATTTTGACGAGCGCTCGCTCACTTCTATTTCGACGGTTGAGCCAGCAACATAGCCAGCACCCTTCGAGGTTTCGCAGCATCGTAATACAGTTTTCGCAAGCACGAGTTTTCAGAGTACAAGACAACGCAGAACGGGAGGAAGGAAGGTTTCTACATTGTATAGCCAGGTAGCGTACTTATTAGTTCTGAAATATTGTAATCGTCGAGACGCGCGAGTTGTGGAGTCGTGAGAGAAGAGTGCCGGTTTGTTGTGCGCGAGTTGTCGATATACAGGGTGTTAATTTTTCATCGCATACAGTGTATATCAGCGGATAGAGCGGAAAATTCTAAGAAGGACGTAACCCTTTCGTTTTTTGATTCGCTCATTAGTTAAGGAGATAATCGAGCTTAAAGATGGGTCAATGTAGCCAATGAGCGCGCAGCACGGCCGGGCCGCCGGAGGGGAAGTGCGCTTGGTGGGGAGAGCGGCTCGCTACTCCCGCCGCCACCACCGCTCTACCCGCCGCCAGGCCGCGAGCCGCTACTGCCCGTCGAGTCGTCGGTGTTGCGCAACGCATTTCGGCCGAGCTTAAATCGACTCTCACTCCAACCCTTTTTTCCACAATGAACCAAAAATAATTTGATTGCTTTGAGGAAGGTGTACAGATTATGGAAACCTTAAATCTCTAGTCAATTTTATTCGGGGCCTTCGGTATTTCAGAAAAAAGGAGCCGAGGCCGAGAGCCGCTGCGGCGATTTCGCATTTCGGCGAAATATGCTGATCGATAGATTTGTGCTCGCAAATCTCACTTACGACTGCTCCAGCAGCAATTTTTGTATACTTTAATCCGAAGATGACACCGACAACTGATAAATGGTAAATCATATCATATTTCTGAACGCAAGCTTTAACAACAGCTTTATGTTTTGTATGTTCTATTTAATATGTAGGAGGTTAGCATAATTTGTTCCTAAAGTATTATTCCTCGATTTCACGTGCAAAGGTTATCCAGTATGATAGATTTTGGTATGCTATGATTTTAAATTGTCTCTCCCGCGCGCGCACTTGAAAAACATTTGCAACTCGCGGAGTAGTAAAATTGACTATCGCGGCCGGGCGCTTCTATTTCGTTTGTTGCTCCCGTCAGAACGTTTGATTAGTCGGTCGGTGCAAGTTCAGTTCGAGATGGCGCATTATTTCGCGGACGAATATTTTAATATGGTAAGACTGTATTTTGTGAACGGGGAAAGGGCTGCGGTTGCTGCCGCGGAATACGCGGTGCTGTACCCGAATTTGCGACATCCCGACGCTAACGTGATTAGCGGAGCAATTCGACGTTTGCGTGAGACTGGCAGCGTGATACCGCACGGTCGTGATGCAGGTCGCCTACGGCGCGTACGTAACCCAGCGATGGAGGAAGCGATCTTGGACGCTGTGGCTGCGGATCCGCGGACGAGCACTAGAGCTGTTGGTCGTGACCTAGGAATCAATCACGTGACGGTGCATAAGGTTTTGAAGGAGAACAACATGCACCCATATCATTTTACGAGAGTACAACGATTAATGCCAAATGATTACGGCTAACGGCGGGAGTTCTGCCAATTATTTTTGGTCCGCGTGGAAATGGGCGCAGATTTCCCACGGAAAATTTTATACACGGACGAGTGCACCTACACTCAAAATGGGACATTTAACGCCCATAACTACCATTACTATGGTGAAGAAAATCCTCACTTACCTTGGGATATTAATACCCAACATCGGTTCAGCGTTAACATTTGGGCAGGGCTGATCGATGATCAATTGGTAAGTAAACGCTCTATCAACTGATAGTTATTATTAGCATTGTATAGATTCACATTGAATGTCGTATAATACTACTGACATTATAACGCTAACGAGAAAAGTATTATTGTTTAACGTTAACAGTATTTACCTCGAACTAAATTAAAATAAAAGTTATTTACAATAAAAATGACATTACTTTAGTTGCCAAT
Source organism: Muscidifurax raptorellus (assembly GCA_020010945.3). NCBI lineage: Eukaryota > Metazoa > Arthropoda > Insecta > Hymenoptera > Pteromalidae > Muscidifurax > Muscidifurax raptorellus. Next base: position 2,750 of record JAHUUD020000019.1, on the reverse strand, counting down.
GAAATTGTACCATATGCAATAAAAAGGACGGTCACTATCAATTACATATTTCTTTGAGTAGTAACATTTTCTGGACAAATAGATCATATTATAAGTATCTACGTACATTCCACAGATTGGACCAGTGATTCTCCCTGAAAGGCTGAACGGAGAGAACTACCTCGAGTTCTTAAGGAATGATCTCCCTGATCTACTTATACCTGTAAGGAGGCAGCTTCCCGCAAATCGCAGGGACATAATATTCATGTATGATGGATGTCCTGCGCATTTTGCCCGTAAGAATTGTTTAAATTCATGAATGATCACTACAAAATTTTAGCAACAAATACTAATCGGAAAATAATATTATAGGACCAGTAAAGGAATACGTCGGAGTACGGAGAGTATGGACGCCACGTACGGAGAGAACTGGATCAGGCGAGGGGCGCCTGCCTTACGATGGCCACCAAGATTTCCGGATTTAAATCTTTGCGATTTTTTCTTATGGGGATCGACCAAAGAAAAAATATATTTCAGTCGAATTAATAGTAGGGAAGAGCTAGTAGAAGCGATCTTCGCTGGTTTTCAAAATGTGAACAGGGCCCACATAGGGGCAGCTACACAAAATGTTGCTCAAAGAGCGCAAAAGTGTTTAAATGAAAACGGAGGTGCTTTTGAACACTTAGCATAAAAATAAATCTTATTTAAACCGATAAATTTAATTCTTTTTATTATTAACATGTTTAAATTATTGATAGAATCTCTCGGCTCCTTTTTTCAGGTAAAATAGGCCCCGAATAAAATTAACAAGAGATTTTAGATTCCCATAAATTGTATAACTTCCTCAAAGTAATCAAATTGTTTTTGGCCGATTGTGGAAAAAAGGGTTGGAGTGAGAGTCGATTTAAGCTCGGCCGAATGCAAAATCGCCGCAGCGGCTCTCGGCCTCGGCTTCTTTTTTCTGAAATACCGAAGGCCCCGAACAAAATTGACAAGAGATTTAAGCTTTCCATAATGTGTACACCTTCCTCAAAGCAATCAAATTATTTTTTGTTCATTGTGGAAAAAAGGGTTGGAGTGAGAGTCGATTTAAGCTCGGACGAAATGCGATTTCGCCGTTGCGCAACACCAACGACTCGACGGGCAGTAGCGGCTCGCGGCCTGGCGGCGGGAGTAGCGAGCCGCTCTCCCCACCAAGCGCACTTCCCCTCCGGCGGCCCGGCCGTGCTGCGCGCTCATTGGCTACATTGACCCATCTTTGAGCTCGATTATCTCCTTAACTAATGAGCGGATCGAAAAACGAAAGAGTTACGTCCTTCTTAGAATTTTCCGCTCTATCCGCTGATATACACTGTATGCGATGAAAAATTAACACCCTGTATATATATATACACGGCCAGAGTGCGCGACTTTTATATATAAATCACTTGTAACATTGAGACCGATTTAACGCGAATTAATAAAGTTGTATAATCTGAAGTGGTGTCGATTTCTTTTGTTGTCAGCTGTATATCACAGAACTCCCTCAGAAAAATAAAGTCTCAGCTAGCCGGGGCGATAGTATAAGTGTAGTTTGTTCGAGGCCTGGTGTCTAAGAAATTCGGCCTAGAACGATAAAACGAAGCTTGTGCCGGTATAAAAGTAAATGCCTTTAATCTCGGTTTCTTCACGAAATACCACGTCACACACTAAAGGTTCAGAACAATTACGTCGACAGGCTAGAAATGTATGTGCAGAAATATAATTTGATTTGTCCATGACCGCATCAACATCGCAAGATAAATTTTTATCGATCGATCGCAACAAAAATCAATTTATTTTATATTTACGAGAAAAATTGCAAGTCACTGCATATCGAGCGGTAGCAAGCTTAAGAAGACGCTGATACTCTAATTGTTAAAATCGTTATAAATCTAGCCACCAACAAAAAGCCAGCCATTATTGTAGCTGAAAATATAGATGTATTAGTGATAATAAAAAGACCTGAATACAGTTGAAATTTTGGAATAATATGTAATTTTTGTGTGACTTGACTGGGTTCTTTGCGCTGCATTCAAATTTTGAACAAATAATAATTATTATTATCCATTATAATGGATGAATACAAGGCATCCCGAATGTAATTACCTACATGGACAATACTTTCGTAACAGGTGAGACACGTGAGCAACACGTTAAGAATTTATGTTGCCTTTGTAAACGGTTAACGGAATGAGGTTTACGATTAAACAAAGGTAAATGTGATTGTATTAAGGACAGAATCGAATTGTTAGGCTAGGTAATTAGTAAAGACGGTCTTAACAAAGTAAGATCAAAGGTCAAGGCTATGTATGAAGTGCCTCGCCAAAAAATACGGAATAGCTTATCTTATTCCTTGGTCTGATAAATTTTTACGCGAGATTCACTGAAAACCGATAAGCTACGTTCGTTATTTGATTGCGCAAATAAATCCAATTTCGTTTGGACCAAGAAATGTAAAGAAGCTTTTTTTCGGTCAAAAATAAAATAACCTCTCCAAAAGGACTGGCTCATAACGACCCAGGCGAGCAGTTAGTTTTAGCATGTGATGCATCGCAATGCGAACTGTCTGCGATCCTATCGAATCGGTACAAAGACGGTTCCGAAAACGGACGCTTTTGCGTGGCTTCTCTCCTACTCTCCCACTTTCCTTCCCTCCCCCTCTTCTTCTGACGCCGATTCCTCAACACAAAGAAATGTCTGGTTTCGACGCCGCTGACGCAATCAACAAAATGCGTTGTTTCTTGCTTCTT